>JAAKBF010000101.1:0-180000 GCA_012656075.1 Phytophthora hibernalis
CGATGGCTACACTGTTGTTACCCCGGCACTGGCAACCGACACAGAGGGCCACATCATCATGAAGACCTCATTATCATTTTCCCAAGCGCGAGTGTCGCGTCAACAGCGGCACCTCATAATCAATACAATTGTTGGTGCTGGAGAATTGGCGGTGCTGCCGCAGGGCAGCCCTATGAGGACAGAACAAGTAGGAGTTGGAACAGAATAACTGCTTGTCTAATTGAAATTACTTCTGTCGCGCACCTCCCTGCGGCCAGCGGCTTGCTGTTCGGGGCGGAGTACGGGCTCGAGTGGGCAAAGGCTGTAGCGTCAAAGTAGTAAAAGTAAGTTTGTTTTTGTTCTTCACTTGGGTTGTAGGAAGATTCACGACTGAGTATAGAATCTGGGCGGCGGCTCCGCGCCGAGCACGCCCATATGCATGACAACGTTCGGGTTCCTCACCCGGCGCCCTGGGGGCGCCCTCCATTCTGCAACATGACACCCCGCCGCTCTGGAAGCTCTCGTCGCGTTCCAAGCGGCCGTGTCTTCCGTCCTCGATCATCCTTCGGCTCCTCCGGGTGTGACGTGCTGGCTCCTCCGCCACTTGCCGAATGAGCACGGCACATCTGCACCATCTTTCGAGACGCCCATCACCCTTGGTACCACTCTTCGGGTACAACTTATGCCTGATACGGCTCAACAGTCGCAGCGTCCTGGAACGCTTAGCCTGACCTCCTGGCACGTCAGGCTTCCGCCAGTGGACATCCTCCCCGACCACCACCTTGCCGTCCTCGGCAAGCCTGAAGATCGCGTAGGAGCCGCACAACGACCTGTCCTTTCTCGTTGCAGTCTTCAGACGGGCTGTTTTGAGCTGGTGTTGCGTGACCGAGCTCCGTACTGATGGCCTCCTTGTAGTACTCAACTTCTTTCGAGCCATCCGATCGCAAGTGTTCCAATCTTGACCCTCCTGTTGAGAACGCTAGATAGCGTTCGTTTGCACGCAACCTGAAGCACCTTGGACGATGACTCCAGGCGCAATTGGCTGCAGCTTGCCGTCACCGTCGCCCAGGCGCCATCCGTGCGTAAGTAAGCCCACACCGACCACAATCTCACCGGCTAGTAGCCTCCACGTCACCCAGCCCAGCACCAAATTCAAGGTGCCAAAGGTGACCACCAGGATTACCACTCCGGTAGTGCCGCAAAGCACAAACTCCACTAGGTCGTACACAGCCATTGTCACATGATAGACCGAGTAGGAGGATACAGCAGATTACTTGCGCCACAGCGACGCACTGACGCCAGACGGCATTCACAGCTTCCACCCCGGCTCGCCCGTAGTGGACAAACGAGCGTCCCATGTGTAGTACCAAATCCGGCAAGAAGTCACAGAAAGTCACGTGAAACGCCTTCCACCAGAAACGGAGCGCCCGGTCATAGCGCGTCCGTATTCCGAGTCGTTCTCAAGCATCACTTGCACCTGTACCACTAACAGCGCGTTCCTCCGCGCATGCGCGTTAGAGGGTTCCTTCAGTCGCCACACCTCACTGCTGCCAAGCACTCCTCGGTATCGCGCGAAGAACTCGCACCACATTCCTACATTCAATCGCAGCACTCGCCAGATTTTGACCATGACTGTTCAAACCACGTAGTGCAGTATATAGTTGACATCACCGTTTCCGGGAGCGGAGGTGCCGATACGTAGACGAGAGAGGGGTGGGCCCCAGATCGCAGGTGGACACGCCATAATAGAAATCCGTTCCAAGAGGGAGCCATTCGTAAGATGCATACGCGTAGTTGAACATCCAGCCTTAGTACACCGTCCGTCAAGGAGGCTATCATCGTCGAATCACAGGGAGTAGGTCTCGGTCCATTGCAGAATCGTTCCTTATTCAATCCGAACCCACCTAATGGGGAAGAAACAAGTGGTTCGTCCAGTCCAGTTCCATTTCCGGAAGTCGCGGTTGGCACGCTTGGCTTCTTCCGGTGTGGCTAGAGTGTCTCGGTGCCACGGCATGCACTGCTCTGATGTGGACTGCAGACGCGGGGACGACTCGCATATCTTCCTTAGCGTTTCCACATTAGCTTCCAGCAGCTTAGTTATTTCCTCGAGCGCTAGTTCCTTCAGCTGCTCAGCGTTCTTCTTCATACGCAATTTTAGTTCGACCTCGTCCTGCGGATATAGCCGCTCCTCGAACTCTTTGTCGAACTCCTCCTTCTCCTTACCCACAGCGCACGTCATAATTCCTTCCAGAGCATCCAGCTCCTTAGGAGCGAGTAATCGAGCATGCGGCAGAGAGGCCCCTCCTCCAATCATGTTATCCAGCTCGCAATCCAGTGGGACTTCCTCGGCGAGCTTCTTCACTTTGTCCAAAGCGTGCACGGTAGCGTCTGTAGTCACGCTCCCCACGTTACCCGTTCTGGTACTATGCGGAGCGTCTCCAGCGCGTTGCGCAACTGGTTCGCTTCATCAGTTTCATCCGGTGTCTCGAGTTCCAAGCGAGAGGTCCGACCCATCGGAGACTTTGTATGCTTCGCGACCTCCACGGCCGCGATGTATTGCTCAAAACCTACTCCATTAGTCGATTTGGAATCGTGAGAAATCCCAAAGGCAATACGTGAAGAGTGTTTTTCCTTTGTCGTCAGAGCGCACCGTTACGCTAAAGTCCGTGTAAACGTCCTCTGTCTCGACAAGGGTTTCTATGCAGTACCCTTCTTCCAAAGCTTGCAATGTTCTCATGTACACTGTCGAGCTGTTGCTCTCAACGTGACCTTCACGCGCAACACTCGTTTCTTCGACGGGCTTAAAGTTCTCGTTCTCCTCCGCATGTAATTTTTCGGGTATATGTGCGGTAGAGCTCGCTAGTTGTGCTGTTCGGCGCCATCTCCAGCGAAGTGTTCTTCATGTAAATTCAAATTTCTCCATGCATTTTTGTCTTCGACTTCCTTTCGGGCCATGGCTTATGTCGGCGCAGAGTAGCTGTCCTGCGCGACGCCTTCCCGACCAGTTCGTCGATAGTCGTATCCCTCCTTCGCTTCTTCCAAAGTAGTTTCCGTTATTTCGACATCACCGATGCCATCGTGGCCTTACCAGCGTGTCCCATAGTTCCTCCAGTCTCATCAAGCGTTCCTCGATTGGCTTCTGAGCGTTCCCTCCTCCGTGTCGTTCAAGTGACAAGAGGAAGGAGCGATGCAACTCCGTTCCCCTTTCTCCTGCCACCGTTTATGTTGGGTCTGAGCGGGACGGTGCGCAGGTACCACGGCACTCCTCGCGCGGCAAACTGATTCGGCGCACCCCGACTAGGACAGTGAGCGACAATAAGGTCGCATTCTCCACACAAAAAGCACGCACGGTTGCTTCTCCGTTGATTTCCCGTTTTCCCGTAGCTTTGCCTTTGTGGTTGCAAACGAAGCCTCGTGTATTCTTCAGGTATCATGACCACTCTCCTGGCAGTTTTCACATGGAGCGTGGTTCTGTCGGCAATTAATCGGACTACACCAGTTCGTGACAGCGTCCACATAGCACTTGACGTTCCTGCGTGTATAAATTAGGACCCGGCCGGATACCTCCACTCTTAGGTACCCGTGGGGTTGGAGCGTTGAGAGAGGCGGGCCGTTCTGGGTCTCAGTAGCGTCGTATGTTACAGCAACGTACACAGGATGTACAGGAGATCCCGGCGAGAGAGGAGGTGGCTGCCTTGGCTGAGTCAATAAGCTCTAAGTCTGTTCCATCATATTCATCATTCTCTGTATCAGCGTTCTCTGTGTTGGACTTCTTTGCAACCATCCGCAAAGTCAGCATCATTCTCCACTGGCAGATGCATATGCTTGTACAGCAGTATAGCCGCAGCCTGAGAAATAGAGTTCGCCATAGAAGCACTCAGGACAGTTGTCCATTCGCTGTTCCTAAGGTCATTCAAGAAGTACTGATAACGCATCTGCGGGTCATCGCAATGAGCCGCCTCACATAGACTCGAAATTAGATCAGCCCACACTTCTGCTGATAGCCGCGAGAACGTTTCGTAGACTTTAGGCGCTCAATTATTTGCGACGGCGTTTGGAATATGAACAGGTTGTGGAACCGAGTTCTCAGTATTTCAAAGTTGCTGATCTGCGAGTACGTCCACCACTCTTCTCCGATCTTTCCCTTCAGACACCCACGAAACGCATTCAGACGCAGATACTCCTATCACCCAACGGTGAGCGTTCGAACGATTCCCAGAAGGCGCTAGCCTTTTCCACAGTTGAGGAATCAGAGTAAAACGGCGGTACCATCCGGACAGCGTTCTTGATATGAGAGGGCATACCTATGAATACGGTCTGCGTTGTAGCTCCCTTCTCCATCGAGATTCGTTGCTTGGTGAGGGTATGAGTTACTTTTACCAGTTGCTGGAGCTTGAAGCTTCGGAGCGGCAGTGTTTTTCGAAGGCTCTCCTGGTAGAGTAGTCGAGGTAAGCCATATGCGTACTCCATGTAGGAATAGACGTCGGTCCGTCCGAGTCTCCAAAAGGCTGGTTGTACTGTCTAGTGTGCTCATATCCAGTATATCTGTGCGTTCCACCAATCGAGAACCCACCATATGAAGCAATAGCCGCCCGTATACGCCTTTGAGTTGTAGGTGTGAGTAGATCACAGGCGTAGGTGGCACACCATAGCCGACCCATCCCGGCAGCGTAGGTTGAGGTGGGACCATTGCCATCGAAACACCTGAAGGCAATTGAAGTGTAGTTTGTCCACCCCACTGATACCCATGAGTTTGAGGCGGAGGCGTGGCCACGGGAGGAACGCTTTGCCAGAACCATTCACCGATTGGGGTCTGAACACGTTGCGCTGTAGGAGGACCAGGCAATACACTCACGTACTGTTGTCCCGGCAAACCTGGCATACTCAAGCTCTGACTGAACAGCCCACCAGTTCTAGGAACTGCAGGGAACCCCTAATTTTGGCTTGACATCGCCATCGGGATCTGGCTCGGCGCTATAGTCGGAGGCTGACCCTGTCTCCCTGTCGGAGATCCAATCCAAACCACTGTCTCCGGCACGCCAGTGGTAGATGTCACATGAGAAGCGGGAGTCACAGTTGCCGGAACGCTCATCGTAGCCTGTGGTTGAGCAATAGGAGCTGATCTCGACCTTGCGAATACGGGAACACAAGGAGGCTGGATCACTCCACCTTTAGCACGATTGATGTAGGCGACAGACCCTTGCATCACATTTTGTACAGCTCCGAGTCCTTATTGCGTCAAAGTTGACCGCGAGGGATTTGTCAAAGGGGCTCGTGAAGCGGGCGGCACACCAGCACCGGTTTTAGTCGGAACTTCCCTCAATGCTGCTCCACCCATTTGCGTCTGATTGACCTATCCGGGTTGCTGCGCAACGCTTCTTGTAGGTCTCTCCCTCCGTGTCAGATGCCATGGAGTCCTCACGAGTCGGCTTCTTTGCGGTAGGACCTCCTGCTGCGGAAGTGCCGCCGCGCTTGGTCGCCTTCTTCTTTCCCTTACGCGCCTCCGTCACAGTGGCACTGGTGATAGGGCACGCCTGGTCGTGCGTAGCGGGGGAGGGTCAGACACGCGCCGCGCGGAGGTCGCCGTCCAAGGCTCTTCCCATCGGTCACGTCCACGACGACCTCCTCTTAGGCTGGGGGCTCGCTATCCGACGGGGCAGTCTGGGCTCTGGACGATGGCGATGACGGCGTGCTGGCTGGATCTGAGCTCCACGAGTGATCATGGTAGTAGGTATGGAGGAACCCCTCTTTCTTGCTCTTCTTCTTCAAGAGAAAAGGAGGCTTGGGACACCGATATGTACCGGTATACCGGTAGTGTAATTTCATGTGGAAAACATAATTCCCTTGCCTTCGCCCTTGGGTCACTGACGCTAACGATTATTTCAAGCCAATCAGCATCGAATAAAGTTTAAAATTGATGAAAAGGTTTTCAAAGTTGGCTCTTTCCATCATCTGCAAGCATCAGCCGGTGAGAACAATGGCGGCCTCGAAGGTGCGTCGATTTGCTTCTCTCCGCGGACGCTGACGTCCTCTCCATCCACCACAGCAGCGACACATCCACTAACTCTTCGCCACTGACTGTCGCTCTACCTGCCGCAATGACTGGTGGACGTCCGCAGACTCTGGACCAAGTAAGCACGGACCTCAACGTATGAAACACTCGCAGCTCCGTCGTCTGCTCACGTGGCAACAAACAACTCACGCCTCCGCCCTTTCTTCCTCTGCAGAACGTCGTGAGCCGCATGGACGCTGTGGAAAAGCGACTGGCGGTCGAGGCCAAGTTGGTGTACAGTCCCGTGGGCGGCGCCGACCTGCGCGAGTACCAGACGCAGCTGCTGCTCAAGCTGCGCGCTATTCGAGGTGCGTCTACTGGGAAGATGCTACAGTAGGTGCTTTATGCTGACGTTCGTTCCTCCGTTGGTCTTGCTGCTGCAGACACGATGGAGAAGGAGGGGTCGTCCCTGGACCAGCTGCGCAAGGAGCGCGACGAGGCCCGCACCGAGCGCGACGCTCTGCAGAAGCAGGTGAACAAGCTCAACTACCGCGTGCAGCACCTGAAGCAGCACGTGCCAGTGCCTTCACCTGTCGACATGACGCTCTAGAGTGGGAACACCATATCTCCCTCTTTACCACAATACCTCCTTATCCCGATATCAGGTTAGCCAATCTTCCATCTGCCTCTCTTTTCTGCGCTCACTTGCAGTTCGTCCTCGTCCCTGCCAAAGCCGATGGCCAAGTCGGGAGAAGCCGAGCGCGTGCTGCAGCTCCACGGCGACGTCTGCGCGGCCTCCAAGGCGTCCCCAGGCTCCTCGTCCCTCGAGGCGCAGCTCTCAGCGCTCTGCAGCGCCACAGGCGCCTCCCACGACGAGCAGCCGCTGGTCCGCGCCTTCCTGGCCGCTTCTTGCACCTCGCAGACGCTCGTGACGCGGCGTCTGCTGGCCGATCCGGCGCTCGAGCGCTTCCCGAGCCTCCTGCAGTTCTTCCTGCGCGTCCTCATGGCGACCCACGCCCAGTCGCACGCCCAGAGGGCTGAGAGCGCGGTCCCCAGCTGCTCGTACAGCGAGAACGCGACCCACAACTGCGTGGTCCACCTCCAGGAGGACAATTCCGAGGCTGCGCGACCCGTTTCCGTTGACTTCCAGCTGCCCGAGGCCTTCCACGCGTGTCTGGCCGCCCAGTACGGCAGCGTCCAGCGCCTCAAGTGCGAGGAAGTGTGGCACGGAGACCACATGGCCTATAGGTGCCGCACGTGCGGGCTCTCGGACTCGAGTTGCATGTGTCTGGCCTGCTTCGACCCGGACGAGCATGAGGGCCACGACTTCCGCGTCTACCGCTGCTCGTCGGGCGGCTGCTGCGACTGCGGCGATCCACTGGCCTGGAAGCCGCAGGGCTTCTGCAAGAAACACAGCGCCAACAGAGACAGAGCAGGTCAGGAACAGGAGCAGAGCAGCAGGATGGACATGCATCCGCAGGAGCAGCAGCTAGTGCACCTGCTCGTTCGACGGGCGATGAGCTTTTGTGTGGACGTGCTGAGAGAAGTGCATCTGGCCTGCTTGAGACCGCACGCCAGTGAAAACCCAGACCCGTTCTATCCTAGACGAGCGCTGCCCAGGACGGGACTGCTGCGGTCGGCCTTGCCGTCGACGGTGAAGATCCATGTGGACAGGTTGCAGCAGACGCTCGCATGGCTGCAGATGCTGTCCATGAGTTGTCTGTACTATCGCAATGTGATATCCGGAATGTTCTTTGAGGAGCTTCCGGCCGAGTTTCACCTGGATGCGTCGCCAACGCAGACGACGAACGCTTCGAGTTCTGCCACGCAAACAGCAGAAGACGGTCCGGTTGATGCGGCTACTACTAGCAGTGGATCGGAAGCGGACGAGGTGGAAGAAGGATGTATCAATCACGGCCCGTTGCTGATGCTGGATGTTTTCCTGAAGGCAGGCGTGTTGCTGCCGGTTGAAACGTGCGACGTGCTTGGCGTTTTGTACCTGAAGCTGTTGTTTGACCAGTCGTTCAAGCAAAAGTACACTTGCCACTTTGTGGAGTGGTATCCATACTTCATCGAGCTGTACCTGTCCGCGAGCGATGAAAACAACGACGACGGGATGCGGAATCTCTCGCGATTTATTGACCGGCTATTCTGTCAACTCTTTCACAGCAATGCCCAATTGCGTGAGCTGGAAACCGTTTTCGCATCCATGCGACCTACGTTTAACCCAAACGAGGCGCACGGAGTTCGGCGGCGCCGGCGGCGACGACGTAATGGTCTCCTGGTTTTGAGAGCGAATCAACATCCCCGTCCTGTGTTGAGTGGCTCATGGTGTTTTTGCTGAAGAAGCTCAACAATTTATTCCGAAGTACTATGCGGCTAATGACTATCCTCCCGCAGCCACTCATAGATGGAACTTCTACTACAGACATGAATGGGAGTAGCACATCTACGGTGGGGATTGGAACTGTGCCGGAGGCGCCACCTGTATTGCGGACTGTTCAAGCTGTGGATTGCGGGCGCAACGTGTTCAAGAAACGAATATATGCCCGATTATGCTCAGATCTACGAACGCTACTTGTACATCCACAGATAGCGGCTGAGGTATTATTGCGATCATTCCGTTGTATTGGCGGTGATGACTGCGCATTGCATGAATCATCTGTGTATGCGCAGCTGATGGAGACTTTCCAGTTGCTTCAGCAAATGGATCTGCAGACTCGCCACGTTCACAGGCATATCGAGTACGAGTCCCAGAACTGGACGTTTGCGTTTGTAGCAGACTATGAACTCAAGCTTCTGCTGAGTGCGTTTCTTACAGGTATCCCAGCATGTTTTTCTCGTGAAGTTTGGCAGAGTATCACTACAGGCGATAACATTTGGAATCAAGGCTCTACGGGAGTCATTACGGGTGGTACACCGCTGAATCCGTTGGAGGCTGACTCATTCCGACCCATTGCGCTTGCTCGAGCGATTTTGCAACCTGTGAGAGCATCTTTAAGTCAGTGGGCAGCTCGCAATGGACGACCAGAGTTTCCAGCCGAAGCCACAGAGTTACCTACTGACCCTGGTGAAGCTGCGGCTGAAACGGAGGTAATTACGAGTTTACAGTTGGAGAAATATTATCAGCAGGGAGCGTTGGCTATCGGGGCGCGAGCGCAAAAAGCTTTCACTTTCCGCTACATCATATGTATGCAGCTTTGATTCATGCTCTATGCGGTGTGGTGCGTCCACAAACGTTGAACGACTGGTGTGAGTTGCTGGGCATGGGGTCTACCGATGGAGAAAGATGCAAAGACCTGGCATTTTGGTACAGTACGTTGGACCACCCACTCCGCGTGCTTCTCTTCTCAAGAGAGATTAAATGTGGTCTTTGGGTGAGAAATGGTGGGGTAATGCTACAGCAGCTCATCCACTATCACTCAAAACACTGGCGGTACTTTGGCCTCCATTCTGACTTGTTCCTGTGTCAGCTCGGGGCTAGCCTTCTTCCACACGGAAGTTTCACGCGTCTCTTCTTCCACCAGCTGCCGTTTGCGCTTCGGAATTCATCCGTGTTTGGATTGAGCTCTCTGACGGATGCTAATACCGAAGGCATTGCTACTTCAGTCCGCGCTGATCGCAGCCGCAAGTTGCGCCAAGAGCTGGATGTAGTGGAAGAAGCTTTACGTCTTTTCTTGCAACTTGTGCTAGCTCCAGTTAAGATCGCTTCTGCAAGTTCACCTGAGACGACAGCTGTATGGCTCCTTGAGCGTGAGATCATGCATTGGTTAACGCTAGGTCCTTTCACGCGTAGTGAGGTGATAATGCGTACAGATATGAAGCTGGTGGAGCGGATAAAGCAGCTTCCAGCTCACGAGTGGGCTGAGTTAGAAGAGGAGGAGATTCTAACCCACGTGCTGGAACGTGTTGGTGCATATGACGACCCGGCTGGCAGCAGCAACGGCACTCGTACTTCTCGAAGTGGCAGTCTGCCAGGCTATGGGCTCAAGATGAGTGGGTCGTGGAAATTAAAATCTGAGCTCTGGACGCAAGTATCCCCGCTGTTTGAGTGCTTTACGCCATCTGAGGCGCAGCAATGCGAACAGAATATCCGCAAGAATCTTCCCAAATCCCCACAAGTGACCAAGACAATGCTACAACGGCGCCAATTGTCTTGCCAATGTTGCCTCCTCGTGCACAACACGAACGAGTGAACGGTGTAGACATGCACGTGGTACTCGCTGATACGATGCTGAACTCGTCATATATGGCTAGTATTCTATTTGTCGTTCTTGAGAACTGCAAGCGCAAAGCAACTGCAGATCACTCGAAGCAGCAAGGGAAAGCGATGAGCAAGAGACCTCTAGCTCGGCCACAAACGAGAATTTGTTGCTTTCTGCGTTGCACTGTCTGTACGTGGCAGTCGAATTGTTGCCAAAGCAGCCCCAAGAGCAGCAGCTGTCACTGACACTGTCGGACTCAAACGAGAACGATAGCATGAGGGAAAGCCTCGACGACATTGCTGAGTGCTTTGCTGAAGAGAGCAGCCTATTCGTCAAACTTTGCAAAGAAATACAGTTGAAAGGCCCCGAAACTCAACACGATCAATCAAGCCCTGATCGTGCTGAGGGGGAAGAAATACCTTCTAGCCTATTGTCGTTGTTGCTGTTCTTTACTGAACACAAACACTCAATGGAGGACTCCCGGCCAGTGGTGAACCTTATCCTGCAATCGATACGCAATAAATCGGTATCCTGTGCGGCGTATTTGGATGACGTGAAGCGCAAGCACCTGGATGCTAAGTCCACGGAAATGGAGAGCGATGGTTCTAGTCCAGATAGCTCTAGTCGAGTCACCACTGTCAACGAAACCCCAAAACTCACAGCAAAAGAGATGATGCGGAAGCGGCAACAACAAATACTAGAGAAGATGCGATCACAGCAGATGCAATTTCTGTCCGCTAATGGTGACTCAATTGACGACGAAGGAAATGAAAATACGCGCGATAATGCTGGAGGCCATACCGCGGATATGTATTCAGATAGCGAAAGCTACGTCGAATCAATGGGATCCGAAGAGGATGTGGAAGAGGATCACGAAGAAGAGGAAGATGAGTGGGGATTTCCGACTGGGCAGGTAGATGTGCGCCTGTATCTGGATCATGTTTCTTCAGCAATCGCCCAGATGCGGGATAAACAGCGGAAAACTCAAGACCGAAGGCGGCGACGGAGACGAAATACTAGAAGCTCGTCAATCACCGCAGAATATGACGAAAGGAACCGTTCAGCTTCTATAAGCTACGACTACGCATCATTAGATGAACAATCCACTCAAGCTGAAGAATGCGGCCTTTGTCGTTTGCCGTGCGATCCGCGTTCCCGCGAATCGACTTTTGGTTTTGTGGGCATGATCCTACCGACCAACATGCCGCAGAAAATCGAAAAAGTTCTTGGATTGCTTCAAGCTCGAATGGACGTCCTGTTGTCTCGTCGCGATTACCTTCACTGCGCGTGCTGAAACCAGGAACTACCGATGAAATGCGTATGCAGCTTGCGGACTCGGTAATCTGGAGCTGCGGCCATGCTATCCACCACTCGTGCTTAAAGGCATATCTGATGTCGCTGTGGAAGCAAAAGCACAGTCGTGGTGAAACGACTAGTGGAGAGGACCGGCTGCTCAGTGAGCGCGACATGGAATTTGTGTGCCCGATCTGTCGTCGACTCTCCAATTGCCTGGTTCCTCGTGTTTCACTGGGGAGCTCCAACAACGAGCATCAATCAGTGAGTTTCTGGGAACAGAATTTGGATCCGAAGAGGAAGAAGAGGAAAAGAGGGACGATGGTCAGGACCCTTTGGCTTTCCTTCAGTGGCTTGACACTCAGATGAGTTTTCGTGATGATTCTCCTGTGGTCAAGCGGCGGCGCTCACGGACGCAATCCAGCTTACGATTGAGGCGACGTTTGCTGTCATCGACATCGAAATCATCCTTATCGCCTGGGTCACGGTCCTCAGGAGGATCTATGGCGTCTCATGGCGAGAACGACGGAGCCGAGCAAGATGTTAGCATCGAGCGTGAGATTGGGGCCTTCTGTCACGAAATTGTTTTACGCACTGTACGCGCGCAGCTGTACCTACCAACGCTGCTCACAAGCTCAATTCACGACGAAGGTGGTTTGGACCTGGAAATGCAGCAGCTTAGCTCGGAGTGCGGTGCACAAACACCTGCGTGGCAATTGCTGCTGCACTGCCTTGAGGTGCAGTTGCGTGTGGTGGCGCGTGAGAAAACGCTGTTGCAGACTGATGTCATTGACTCATTGAAGCTTTGTTCGATGCGCCAGCTTGCGGGCATTGCAGCGGCTGCGGTGGCGTTCTCTACCCCAAGCTCACTAGCCTGGACCGTGGTCGAGGCACCTGCCGATAAGCAGTTCGAGAGCGTTATGACGCGACTCAACGGGCTTATCTTTGGGCAGCAAGTGCTGTTTGAAGAAGACGAAAACACTTGCAGTGCCAATTGGAGTATTCGCGATCAGCTGCAGATGGGGGATACCGAGGACACTACGGATGCAGCGCTAGTGGGCACGCCTATATTGTGTCATCCTAAACTATTGACGTGTTTCGCGATGCGCATGATGTGGCGACAGAGTATAGCAACGCCCAACGTGGATGTTGCCGCGGACCAGCTTCTCACGGAAGCCTTCTTCTCTGCACGCGTACTCGTCACGGCTCAGATACTGCAATCGCTAGCCTACCTCTCGATGCAGAACGACCAACAATCATCGGCGTCGAATCAAGCAGAAAACGGAGAAGGGCTAGCTGGTAAGACTAAAACAGAAATTGGCGACTTCCAAGAGGTGGAATCGCTTCGCGACGCATCTACGTGGGTTTCGCTGATGCTGGCGCGGTCTCGCTTGATGGACAGAAAGTCAGTGGTGACTCCTGACACTAAACTAGTTAAGAGGTGGAGGGCTGGGGTGATGGAGGAACAAGTGAGTGCGTTGTGTCTTCCCTGGCACAGCAGATGCTTCTGCTCATGGACGTCGTGCTACCGGTGCCACATCATCATCACAGCGATAGCAGCCAAGGAGACAGCGATGCTAAGTCGCCTCAAGTGGCCTCCGAATCGTGCGCCGTGTGCGATGGTCTGTTTCTGATGTCTACGCAGACGGCAACTGGAACACCCTCAGCGTCTGCACTGCTGGATAAATGTTTGCGGAGGCTTCATTTGCCTCCTCTGCGGCTCTTTTTCCATCGGCAGATGTTCCCATCGAGCCAACGCGCGTTGTGCCAGCTTTGGGGTGCCCAGCTTGAGGCGAAGGCTGCAGTTTCACGACAGCAAGCTCGATCTCAAGGGCTGGTGTCAGGAACCCCGTACAGGTGGACGAGTTCCCACTACAGCGTCAAGTAATGGTACTGTCGTCTAAAGCCGCTGCAGTCGCCTCTGCTGGCACCAACTACCGAATACTCATCCCACTGCCCCGTGTATACATGGATCTATTTATCCGCTACAACGAGAAGCCCACGGGTGTATGCAACCAGTGCGCGCAGGTCCCGCAGCATCCGGGGTTGTGTCTTTTCTGTGGCGAAGTGCTGTGCTGTTTTTCAGCGTGTTGCGAAGCTAAGGAAGGCGGCGGCGTGGGTGAGTGCACGCAGCACGCCCAACGCTGTGGCCTTGGTCTCGGTGCGTTCCTGCTGCTGCGAGCGTGTACTGTTATCCTCTTCTTGGGTAACGAAAGGCGCTGCGTGTGGGGTAGTATCTACGTGGACAAGAACGGCGAAGAGGACCCATATCTACGTCGCGGCAAAACGCTGTACCTCGACCCCAGTCGCCGATTGGCACTGGAAACGTTGCTGGTTTCGCATAGCTTTTCTCAGAACACCGCCATCCTGCAGAACACCTCGAGGCGGGATGGTCGTCGGTATTAATCTGCCGAAGACACGCGGCATCCAGTTTAAGCGCAACAAGAGATGTAATTATATCTCTTTTTCACGCGCATACCGCCGATCGGTTCAAGGATCGATCTGATCCTGAATGCCCTCTTTGCTTGAACAGTTGTCACCTTGCTGTTTGCTTGCGTTAATGTTGAATCGAATTGGCATTCACGTTTCGAGTCTTCCACTGTTCGTCCGATCCCGACGTGACCACCGCAACGTGTCCACTCCATCCGAGTCTCTATGGACGGTATTTGCACGAGGAACTGCTCGTTAGTGATCGAACCTCCATGCAGTGGTGAACCAGTGGTTCAACCACCACGCGCGACTCGAATTCATGCAAACAGTACACGCGGGAAGTAGTATGATACCAATCTGATTGCAGTTCATTCAGGAGGGATTAACTCCTGTCAAGGCACATGGAACACCAACGTCCTCAGCACGGCTCCACTGCAAGCGGAGACGACCGCAGTCTGCATTTTACCAGCCCCGCACACGCCGCCCACCACCACCGACTGACAGATCCCCTCACTGCACCTTCACCATGGTCTCCTTCTACTCGGCCGCAATTGCTGCCGCGCTCGCGGTCGCTACGCAGTTTTCGTCGTGGTCGACTGACGCGGCGTTTGCTGCTTGTGCTGATGCCCCTGCCAACCCTGGAGACCGCCGTGCCAGCACCGCCCAACTCAAGGTGGCTACGTTCAACGCGGCCTTCCTGTTCCTCGGGACCGAGTCACATCAGCTTTCGTGCCCAGGAGAAGACTGTCCTTGGACGACGACGGCCGACGCTGAAAGTCACGTGACTCAAATCGCAGCCATCATAATGAGTCTGGACGCCGACATCATCCAGATCAATGAGGTGGAAGACTGCACCGTGCTGGACTCCGTCATCGCCAAGCTGGAAGCTCTAGGAGATTCTACGTACAAGCCGTACTTGGTGAGAGGCACGGACACCTCAACTGGCCAGAACTCGGCGCTTCTTACCCGTGTGGACCCTGTGGTGGACCTGCAGCGCACGGAAACCCGCGCGACGATCCCGGTCAGCGGCTCGACGTGTCCGAGCTCGAGCGGATACTCGAGTTCGAAGGGAGCCTCCAAACACTTCTACACGACGTTCAATGTCACTGGTTTTCCAAGCCGATCACGCTCGTGGGTGCTCATCTGCTAGCGAACCCGGAAAGCAAACCGCGCTGCTTCGAGCGCGAGGCGCAGGCGACGGTGCTCGCTGGTCTGGCAAACACTGCCGTCGATGAAGGCCACCATGCCATTATCACTGGCGACATTAACGATTGGTCCTCCGATGTGCTGGACAAGAACGGCAACGCTCCTATCAGCGCTGTCCTCTCGATCCTTGCAGGCGACAACTTTGTCGAGGTAGCGAGCAAGGTGTCACAGTCGGATCGCTACACCGAATGGTATGATGCGGACAATGACTGTGTGTACGAGGACACCGAAGTGAGCAGCTTGGATCATATTTTGGTCTCGAAGTCGCTGTCGTCGGCGCTCACGAGCGTTTCGTTTAACCACGACCTATACACCACGTCATGCAGCGGCTACAACAGCGACCATTACCCGGTCTCAATCATCCTGAGCGAGGCCTAGGACACAAGTCTTGAAACCAATGAAAAGGAAAGTGAGAAACTTCGTCTGAATACAATGTCGTGCATTTTGTTTGTCGCGAGATGTCTTAGATGATGGCCAGCGTTTCGTCCTGCTCGTAGCCGAAGTCAGACTTGTACTGGTCGAAGATACGCTGGATCTCGGCAACATATTTGGAATGAATGCCTCGAATTTCGTCCTCTGTCGGGTTCTCAGTGGGTGTCGTCTTAATGGGTGTACCGTACACGAGTCCGTATCGTTTGCCTTTCGCTGGCGCGTTTGGCATCCACCAGAACTTGCCCCAGAATACCAAAACTGGGATGCCGAGCGTCTTGTGGAAAAAGTCTATGACACCCTTCGGCGGGTTCCACATGCTGAAAAACACGAGCAAGCGTAGTTTTGGTCAACGGATAGACATCCATGGCGTACGTATGCAAACACTCACTTGTAAAGCCACTTCTCGCCGAAGACGAACGTGGGCACGAGGTCCGCACCATGGTTCACGGCGAGTTTGACGAACCCGAACCGATTCTTCAGCACTAGTTGTGTCTGTAAACGCAAACACAGAGGTCACGATTTCATCAAGTAGCTGTCGATTGAGCGACTGCAGCTCACCTCTTTTGAGCTCGGGTTTGTCTTGAAGATACCCGCCACGCCGCCAGGGTATACGACGATGCTGTTGCCCTCGTTCAGCACCTTTTCCCCTGTAGACCGTGAGGCGTCGACACCTCCCATCCACAAACACAACTCACGACCTAACGGGATGTAGAACATTGGCGACGCCCCGAGAACTGAAGTCATAGACAACACAAACCGTAGATAAGTTTGAAGAGCGATCACATCAGCTACACGTTGCCTTACTCCGGTATGTGATGCCTGGGAAAATGTCTTCAAAGCTGCCGCCGAAGATTGCAATACGTGAAAGCACGATGATCCCATGAGGGTGAAACCCGAAGATGTGTCGCTTGTTGGAGTCCAGTTCCTGCTCCCGGATGATCTTGATCCTACATGGCGTACAATAGTCAGTGACGGTAGGCAATTTTAGCGACGCAGCTTCCATACCGGAGGAACTTGTTCAGTAGACCCCATAAACTAGACGTGCGAAGACCTTCCCATACATTCCCCTTGCCCGTCTTCTGAGCACCACTAAAGAATGAGGGCAAATACAGCACCACCATGGCGATCGACACGTAGTCCAGTCCACACTAGGTACACCAAAGGTAGTAAGAATATTGACAACCTGGAAGTGGACTGCAGAACGGATTTTGCTTCACCTTGTGGAAGATGCAGAACAGAATGAGGAACGGGACACCCCACACGAAGTAGTGCAGGATCACGAAGCTGAAGATGTCGGTGAGCAGGTTCTGCATCCAACGAGGCACGTTGCTGTCCTTGGCAAAAAAACCAGGCGCGTCGTAGACCAACACGTCCTTGTCTTGAGGAGGAGTTTGCTCTTCCGTGACGTGGTTCGGAGCCATCGTGTCAGGTCAGCTCAGAAGTCGAAGTGAGCTCGAGCGGAGACTCTCCAAGATATGATCGCTATCCTACCACTTTCCCGCCAACCGTAGTACGGCCCGTACCACGAAGCGGCATGAATCCTGACGTTGGTTTCCGTGAAGCGAAATTCTATACACTTTCGTCGCAGATGTGGACAAATGCGAGGGTACTTGGCAGTTGATCATCAACTTGATGGCTGGCATGGAATGATGACTGGGGTGATGATGCGATTGAACGCGTGCCATTGAGAATGGCATTGACACAATAACTGCAAAGTATTACAGTAATCTGCGTGAATAAGCAACGGGTATACAACTTATATCCTCCCAAACTTTATATAATGCGAACAGCAATGAGACAATAGGAGATGGGCGAGGTGCTGACGTAAAAAAATCCAGCGCCAATGAACGAAGCATAATTTGAATTCTGCGCCTTGTTGGCGATCTTCGCACCGCTGCCAATGCCTTCATATCTTCTTTTATGCTCACACACGCAAGCACTCACGCAAGTATCCGCCCCGCGCCATGCCCAAGACACAGACCAAGCGTCTCCGTCTCACCTGGAGCGAGAAGATCGGGATCATCGTGAAGGTCAAACTCTCCCCCTGTATGTCGTACACGGAGGTGGCTATGTGGGCTATGAGGAGTACCGTCCGCGTCGAGAAACTTCCTCCAAATACGATGGCCAAAGTGCAACCAATGGACCAGGGGTCATCCACTGTATCAAACGGTACGTTCTTACTCAGAAAATGCTGCATGCATTAGACTTCATAGGAGAGTCTGTAGATAAACCATATAGTGTAGAAATGCTTACGGCACTGCTTTGGTGCGAAACAGCGTGGTCAAAGGTTCATTCTTTGACTATTCAGCATTGTTGGCATCATTCAGGGTTGATAAACAAAGCAAGTGTGAACTTTTTGCTCAATTAAATCAATACATAAGCCTCTTGCACGATTTTGCTCGTTTCGCAATCATCTTATACACCCTGTCAACCAATATATATCAGGCGTTGCCTATTCACGCAGATTACTGTATTGCCGTCGTCGGTATTGCAGCTACCGGTAATACGTAAGTACACGTATTAATACTTGCGAAGTATTATTTTCTGAGAAACCAGTGCAATTTTATATTTGATTTTCCTAGCCCTCAAGGTCTAGGATAGACCTTCGACGGGAAACCCTGAAATGTGAGTTGGATTCGCTGTCCTCACACTCTCGGCGATATACATGCTCAGCTGCTGCTGCTGCGGATCGAGCCATCAGTTCGAAGCGCCGCAGCTCGAAGGACCTGTGCTGGTCGCAAATTGCGTATTGCGAGTCGCAATACTTACAGGCCGCCTCGGCTGTCACCATGGTAAATTATCGAGCTGGATCTGAAACTCTTTTGGAGCTTTGACCTGATCAACAGACCCCACCACTGCTTCTCGCAACAATGGCTTCATCGTTCCATCGAGTCGATGGAGACAGATCGCACCTGTGTTCAAGGAAACAAAACTTGCATGGTTCATGACACAACTTCCAACAATTGACCACCAAAACTTGCCGTTGCGAAAAGCGTCACGTGGAGCAACACAGCTTTCTCAGTCTGCACTATCCACAACAGGCGTTAACCAAATCATGGCAATTGCCACATTGGTACAGTACCAGTGCGCTCCAATGTGGCAATTACCAGTGGACCAGTGGTATTGGTAATACATGTATTAATACATGTATTTCAGATAAGAAATTACTAGCGATACAAACCACCCATCCCCCGAGAAGAGGGGATGAAAGCAAACTCGCTCGGCAAGCCGAAACAACGCCTGCGGTTTAAAGGTCCGTGTGCTCAGCACGCGGGCTTACAACAGGGTCACACGGTGTTTAATAGGTGTGACTCACACCAATTAAATAGCTCGGCATAGGGTTGTGCCACCGCTCTCAGGGTTTTCAAGCTTCCCCGGTGGCGGCACCTTTCGCCGTGTTGGCAGTGGCGCCGGGAGATGTTTGGGCATCGGGGATGCCGCACTCGGAGGAATGGTGGGGCGCTTGCTGCTGAGTTACACGCGCTGATCTTATTTGGCATTGCATTCTTTTGGTAGAATGGGAGTGGAGACAAGGTCAGCTCTGTGTGTACTGGTATACATCACACCTCTTCGCTATTTTTGCTAAAATAATAAAATATACCCAAATGCTCGTCAAAGAAAGTGTCGAGACCATCATTCTTAGTAACTTCAAGTTGCACATTGAGCTTAAAAGACATGTGCTAAGCGCCAAAACTCGATTTTGAAGCACAATCGTCTTGTTTACAGCCTGGAAATGCAGAAATGCAGTTCTGGGAGAGCAAAATGGCTATGTTCGATAGGTTTCAGGTTTACTATTTACATTGCACTTCCGCTTCGTACTAAAGTTTTAATTACATGTACCGTATCGCCGAAATCATAAGTCCTACCTGATCTACACAAGGGCTGTGGTTATAATGGCTTTGTTAACTATAGTTTATCTTATGCTTGCTGATAATGATATCAACGATGCGGTAGGATAAAATCGAGTTGTCAGCAGAGGTCAGAATTAAATGGAACAATTTAATAATTATTTGTGTTTTCCAATAAAATATTTATTATTGGGGTTCGTCGATTCAATACAATATTATATTGCCACAATATTGACAATAAATACTGCAAAAGAATTAAATTGCAATCACGGATGGTTGCAGCAGTCGTGCGCCCGTTAATAGACCAATCGCCATAGATCGCCGCTGAAGGGTGGAAGAGATTCATAACGAGTCCAGCTTACTTGGTAGTGTGGTGTTGCAAAGCACACAAATTCGTCATATATGGATTTCTACTTTGCAATCACAACAATCGCTGAGTTAGATCAACGTTGTTGGCCTGTGCTGTGTCGTTCCTCAAACGATCCGTCCCTTCCAGGAAAGGTAGTGTCTTGCCTCCGTCGAATATCAGCTAACCAAGCCAGCCAAATAATCTTCCAGAAACCAACCGAACTCGGCTGGCTCCGTTCACGTCTTCCCGTGTCCTCCACCAAAGGATGAACGACGGCGCGCTAGCGACTCTATTTCATTTGATATTTGTATAGGATATGTTGGAAACCAAGAAAAGAACCTTTCAAGTCCTCAGAAGATAACAGAACCAACGGAGCAGAATTTTTGAAGTCCAAGACAAGTGTAGACCTCTCCGGTAAGTCCCTGCACGAGCTGGATTATGGCTGCCGTTGACACCCGAGCGCCATAGCTCATAGGGTGTTGACTCGTAGCGCCAAGAGATAACGGTCGACCCGGAGAAGGGCGCATCTCGCCAAGCGCGAAGAAAAATCTTGCCGAACTCGGCGAGTCAGTACTCCGGCTAGCCCGGGTGCCGTGACACTTTCAGCCGAGTAGCTTTTGCCTCGGCGACCGGTAAAAACGCTAGCGCGCCGTCGTTCATCCTTTGGTGGAGGGCACGGGAAGACGTGAACGGAGCCAGCCGAGTTCGGTTGGTTTCTGGAAGATTATTTGGCTGGCTTGGTTAGCTGGTATTCGACGGAGGCAAGACACTACCTTTCCCGGAAGGGACGGATCGTTTGAGGAACGACCCAGCACAGGCCAACAACGTTGATCTAACTCAGCGATTCTTGTGATTGCAATGTAGAAATCCATATATGACGAATTTGTGTGCTTTGCAACACTACACTACCAAGTGAGCTGTGGTCGTTATGAATCTCTTCCACCCTTCAGCCGAGCTTGGCGATCTATGGAGATTGGTCGGCGACATTCCAAGTGTGATGGCGGCTTGCTGGGTCGACGGATAGCTGAATGACGATATCGGGGTTATCCGTGGCCTTCCGTTGGATCTGTACTGTTGCCCGCTGTTCCTAAGACGCTGTTTGCTGAGTTGGTGCGGGGCGGCCGAGCTCGTTCCCATCAGTCCTAAGACTTGACTTCTGACCCCTGAGCTTGTACAACACTCCACACGTCCTAAGACTCGACTGAGGCCCTTTTAGGCGTACCCTGGTCTAAGTGCGGGCTAAATCTCGAAATCACTACATCACGGTACGACTGGCACATCGGACTTACAGTTGTGTATAGTGACAAGTTCATAACGGCGTGGTCGATGGACCTCAATGGCGAGGAATATAAAGGCAACGAAGCGTTAAACACCCAAGAGCTAATTGGACGAGATCGGTGCTCTGCACGATGTTTAATAAAGACCGCTGTCCGATTAGAGTCCGATTCGCTAAGATTCATCGGGTAGTAGTAGGAGTAGAACGGTGTGCGCGATTTTCTTGGAGCGTACATGAGTGGAGGGCGTCGCAGAAGACTCCCCGCCAAGGCAAGGAGCTCAAGGGGATCCGCATACGGACCAAGACCATAGACTACAACGGCGTACTGGCTGAAGCTGCCGTGGTTTCAGACCACGATGCAGTTGTTTGGAGAGGGGGTTAGTGGCCTGGCGAAGGGCTAACCAAGAGCACCGGACTGATGAGAGGGACAGAAAGCAGCGGACTTGCCGCCACCAAGATCGATGGGTCTCCGCGATGGGGAGCCAATCATTTCCGACGGGTGCGCATTTCCTCAGGAGACTTAGGGAGCTCAACGTGGGCCACTCATTCCTGGGGTGGACGGTCTACCTTGAGTTTAGAAATAGTCCAGCGCGGAGACACATTTGCTGTTGTATCTCAGCGAGCGCAAAATTACACTCGTGGGGCTCAAACGTCTTGAAGTCGATGCGGAAGCTGCAGAAATCTGGACACCTCAACGAGCACGTCCGCCATTACAACCAACTTCAAGCCGCCGGCCGCGTAGTTGACCCTGCTCCTACGCACACAACCAACATACTTGGTTTAGTTTAAGCATGTGCTTACATACAGACTCACCTTTGGTCGCCGTGACCAGTCGTTGCTGTCCATCAATTTCGCTTGGAGAGCGCTGATGCTCACTCTTCGTTCGGCACCCGAACCAGCGAAGCATTTACCATGCCTTTCATCAAGCCCAAGAAGAACGACGTCAGCTCCGCGAAGGAGTTCAAGACGCTGTACATCGCTGCTCACAAGGCGTACAAGATCCGGATTAGTGCGTCACCTTCGACTTACCATGAACACGACGATTGTCTCCTCGATCCTCCTCCCCAAAGCGATCGACGTCATCTTCGCTTGCGTGGCCGAACGGAAGAAGCGCTGCGTCGGCCTTGAAGACGTGCGCGAGTGGCTTGGAGCTCCTGCTTCACGTGATGACGAAGGATCGAGCGGCGAGGGGGAGTGGAGCGCGGAAGAAGACCTAAAAGCAGAGAAGCTCCAATACGTCCGCAAGCTGCTGAGTTGGAAGCGTGAGAAGCGGCAGACGTACTACCTCGTCGAATGGGAGGTGACGTGGGAGCCTCGAGAGCACCTGAGCCAGACCATCGTCGCTGCCTTCGAGATAGAGCGCCGCCTTCTTATTCGCAAGAAGTTCATCGAAGAGGAAGCTGTTGAGGACTACACGATCAACACAACGGAAGGGTAGACGAGGTAGCGCATAAGGAGTTAATACAGGGTGTATTACGTGCTTTAGAATGGGTAGCAGGGGAAAGACATTGATAGCTCTACATTGAACACTAAGCTTAACCTCCAATTGGAACAGCAAAGTTAACCTCGTTACAGAGCGGTCAAACACACATCTAAGCGCAGCATCAAACACAAAGCTTAACCTTCTTGCGGAACAGCAATGTTAACCTCGAAGCAGAGTTAGCGCACCTTGAATTGACACCAGATGCGGCTGTTCATTGGTTTGTATACAAACATGCGGTTAACCGCACTGGGTTGATAAAGGGCACTTGTGCCTGACGAGGAAAAAGAGACAATGGCGAGGGCTGTCGTGCGGCGGCACTTGCGGCATCCCCGGGCCAGTAGTTCTCAAAACCCCTCGTTTTTGAGGTTGTACCTACGTCTGGACTGCCAGCCAACCACATTTATGAGTAGTTATGTGTAAGCGTAAAAACTATCATGTAAAAGCCGATTTTGGACCGGGGTCTCATTTGCCAATCTGGCGTGGCAAGAGAGCAAGTCTCCGTAACGTAATATGCATAGAAAAACATACATAACAAAAACGCCGTTTTCTTGGCCCACAGGCCGTTTCAGAGGTTCCTATTCCGCCTACAAACGCCTCTATTTTATCGACTGCTTGGTATACACATCCTGATTTAGATCATGCACATTTTTATACATCTTTGTGTGTGCCACATAATTAATGGACGGGCTTTGTTTTGTCGGAGGCAGTCGTCGGAGGTCGGAGATTTTATGGTATGGTACGCTCATTCATATATATGTTCCGGTAATATGGGTTCCGATGATGGGGGGTACAGCGCAGGCACTACGCCGAGGTGGTGCTGAACGACGCGGCCACGGCGCTGTTTCTGCGATGGCCCATGCGGTTGGACGTGGCGGTCGTGGACGTGCACAACAGCAGGTTGCACGAGGCAACCGAGCTGGACTCCAACAAGAGCAGCGTCTGGCTGCTGGCGTACGGCTGCATCGACATCATTATGGCCATCACGCTCAACGGCGTGGTGCTGGAGATAATCAGGACGTACCGTGAGCTGGGCGAGCTGTCCATGACATTTGTCTACAGCGCCTTCAACTCGTTCGTTGCCGTCGGACGCAGCCGTGCGTGTAAGTAGATGCTGTCTACGATGCCACAGAGTTTCTTGGTCATTCTTCTCCGTGCTCGAGCTGTTGTTCCTCTTCGACGGCACCACGGGGGCCCTCTCGGATAAGTTTACGGAAGCGTACCCCTTCGGCGCATTCGATCTCATGTACTACATTAACATCTACACGACCCCGTTGTTCTCCGCCGCCAGCATGGTGGTCAACGGAGAGGTGTCTATTTTCATGAGTACATACTATTTCCACGAGTCCCATGTGGTGACGCCATGGGGCACCTACGTGGTTACGCGTCGTCACGTTGCTCAGGGAAAAGGTTACTGACAATCTGCATCTAGTGCCTGCATTAGGAGAGAAGCTCTACATTTAGACCGCGACGGTAACTTCATCAACATAGGTTATCTGCTGAGTTTACCTCCCTCTAGTACGATGGTAATTTGCGTGCTATTGAAGGAGCGCCTCTCCCCACAAGATGATTGGCAGGTTTGTGGCCTCCAACATGGCCCGCACTCTCGGCAACACGATACCATTTGCCCGCTCGACAATGCTGTTCTCTTGAGGAGAATACGCGTTCGTAAACTGCTGCACATACGTCGGGCAGTAGTATCGTAACTCGTTGCTTGAAAACTCGCCTCCTTGATCCGAGTGCAGACGTCGGGCCGTCAGCTTAGGAACTGTGTCAGCAGCTGATGTACCAGGTAGCTTCGCTTTTTTCGCATTAGACATCATGTCGACAAATGCAGCATCATTTCTTAGTCAAGTTTCTTAGCACTTACCTCGTGTTTACCGATTTACACATCATAGCTCTGTTACGCAATGAATTGTGCGTTGTTTCTTGTTGAGGAAAAATTGAGTCGTTTATCTGTGATTGATATCCTTAATAACTATATCAAATCATACCTTATGTGGTACGCACACCACATTATACATTGACAGGTAATTCATGTGGACAACACCAACATCGCAAACTGCAAAATGGTGTTCGGCCCTTTATGCCACATAATCCACCAGATATGCAAGATAGTCCTTAAAGATGCAAGAATCTCGGGGTTACTGGCATGCATATTAAACCGCCGCGGAGCGGCGGCATTCGGCTAGTAATACATGAAGGGAAAGAACGCGACGCAAAAGAAAGCGACGCAAAAGAATTCGATTCATTATGGATAAGTGCAATAATTCCCGAGGAGTCAATAAGCTGCATATAGAAGTGCTTAAGAGCGAGTGCGCTTCCTCGCTCAGCAGTCGCCTCCGCTCTATTCCGCGGGGTCAATTCGATCCCAAGTGCTGCAGGTGACGGTGTTGGCCCCCACCAACCGCACCTACATACAAACCAGAGTTTGTCCCCGTACGACACCGTGACTTCTTCACCCGGGAACACGTCGCGGACGGTAACCCCACGACAGTCAACCTCCCACCGGTCTGCACCTCGTGGAAACGAGCGGCCGCGTTGCAAGAGTGATTTAGCAGGCATAGGATGCCCCCTGCTCAAGCACATCAATGCCGATGTACATGTGACCGGAGGTCCGCGTCTTCAGGTTCATCCTGAAGCCCTCGTTCGTTGGTGAGTTTCGACATGGAGGGCCAAACAACTGCACGTGACCAAGATATTCTCCAATGACTTCTCCGGCGGGGATTTCCTGCGTCGCAACAAAGCCCCGCATCGGTACGCGTGTTCCGACTGATACCGAGAGCACCACTTTCACGGAGAGAGTTATCGCAAACTGATGCAAACGCACAATTAAAGTCCGTGTAGAATCGACCTTCCTTGGCGTTCCGGTAACATAGCCCGTTGCATCGGCGCGTATATCCACACCCAACTCCGCCGCGAACACCAGAGGCCACACGGGGGACGTCCATTTCCTGGGATTGTGCTGGTTGAAGAGGAACTTTACCCCAGCTTACTTCGCAAAACGCGCCGTTTGGCTCAAGTGGTTTCAGGAACACCTCCAGCACCCCTTCGGGGATCTCTCTCCTGGGACGCGAAGTCTCACTAGTGGGGCCGGGAACGAGGGATGGAGGTGCACCTGATTTTTAATCCGTTTTTTATACCATGTTTAATCTCCCATTCCCCTAGGCATAAAACGGTTTTATGGGTTTTTGAAAGGCACCCAATGGGTGCAAAACCGTTTTATGCATAGGGGAGGGGAGATAAAACCGGTCATAAAACTCGTGATTAAAAATAATTTCTTTGGTGAGATCAAAAAGTGGTCTCACGAGAAAAATATTAAATGGGTTTTATCGCGTTTAATGACACCCCTCAACTTGCAACCGATCAAATAAATGACTTTGTTTCACAATGTGTTGAGTCAGCCCCCTGAAGAAGACACCCACATTCAAATTGAAGTGAAGCGATCTTCAAGGGAAGCTGGGCGAGAAATTTGCGCGCTCCGAGCTCCTCGCCTCTTATTTCGACTTTCGCCGGCTCTCAGATAAGTCCGTTGTCTGCACGACGCCGCGAGTGAGTACGTACTCGCCATGCTGTCTCGCATGTGTTTCTCTTCACTAATGTTTGACCTCTTGTTGTCCCTCAGTCTCTATGTCGACGTCTTCGTGCCAAGTCTCGCCGCAGCGGACCCCGCATCCGTCCCCATATCGCTCCCGCAATGCGGTTAGCGATGCCCAGGCTGTAATGAGCGTGTGCTCTCCGGGCTCGCCTGCTATTCGGTAAGGTGTGCATACATGCACGGACTAGTTATCTGGTCGCTCACGCTGCAGTTATATGCCTAGGGTGCGCGTCGGACTTCGCACTAAACGCTGTCTTGCCTCAGAAGAAGATAACCACGAGGATGATGGCTCTAACGACGATCCTCCTTTGAAAAGAAGGAAGACGAAGTCAGCCTCGCCCACCGGTGGATCGCCGCTGCCATGGCTTCGGTCGGGGCGGACTTTCACTCACCCACTGGTCTTAGAGGCTGCCACGATGCAAGTCAGCTCTCTGGCCTTGTTTCAGCTGGCACCGATCGACCAGAACCAAGCAGACAAGCGCGGAGTCTCCACTTTATCCGCGCATATCGGTTCAACTACGCCGTCCTCGCCCGAAACAATCACCACACTTACTGAACCGTCCGGTTCTCCACTAACAACGATGTCTCAGTCGTCTACCGTGGCGCCATGGACTCCTCAACTCCCGAAACGACCGGCCATTCACCCGGACCTAAGTGATCAAGATATTCCCGACTGGTACGCCGAAGCATTCGAGTCCGATGGATACGACTCGGAGGCCTTGGCGCAGATTGCAAGTCTTCCTCGCCTAAAGCCGATAGACGCAGCGTCTTCTCAGGCCAGCTCTCCCGGTTTCGTCCTCATTGTGGACACGGCGCTTCATTCTGCACACGACGAGTGGATCAAAGACTCGTGGCCTGTTGGGGTGGAGCTGCTCGTGAAGCAATACAGCCCGAGGAAATGGAGATTCCCTCGTGTGGCCACTGAAAGACACGGTGGGGTGGGGCGGGTGTGTCACTCGCTGCAACACCCTCTCCTGTTTAAATGCCAAGCAAGGACGGTTTTGTACGAGCCACAACTGTGCATTTGTCGGTGCGTGTGGCAATTCACAACATGAGAGTCAAGATCTCGCAATCTGCCGCAACACACGTACGGACATGAGAAGCCTCGTGGCCACGGCGGCCATCCCTTCCGGTGAGGTGCTGGACCAGTACCTAGGCCACGTGCAACTCTTCGACCCGCCTTGTAAAATGCGCCGGTCAACGACGGTTTCCGAATGCACCTGAAGACCCGAACGACCGGGAACAAGTACATGGGAATCGACGCCATGCATGAGGGCGGTTTGCTGAGGCTGATGAACCACTCATGCAAGCCCGCTGCACACATTCACGAGGTCCAGACGGGCAGCGAGCTGACTGTGGTTGCCGTCACCGTTCGAGATGTATTTCCAAGCGAGGAGGTGACCGTGTCGTACGGCAACACGTTGTGGTTTGTCTGCCGGTGTGGCTGGTGGGGTTACCAGCACCGTCATTTGCAGCACCTACCAGTCGTCGGACCGTGTTGATTCTTCTGTTGGGGACTTGACGCTTGGATTGCTAAGAAGACATCTGACTGTGTTGCTGTAGATGTCATATTTTCTTGTATTTTCAAAAACTGTTTCTCTGTTTTACAGACTCGTATTATGTTCAGCATACCATACTTATTATAACACTAGTTTTTCACCCTTCCGATCGCCATACTTAACCCTAGATGTTTGCCCGCTTCGGATCGCCTTATGAAAGGCTTCTTCATTCGAGATTCCGCTCCCTCTATAGCAAGCCCACCTGAATTATACATTCAGTGGCGGTGATGGCCCCCGAGTGAGTGTATTACGAAGATCTCTTGGCTTTCTCACACGTGCTGAATACTGTTGTCTTTGTATTGTAGCGAGGACGCCAAGCCGGATACCACAACTACAGCCTGGATGAGCAGTTGCTCATCTGCGCGCACGCCGACAAGTTCAAGTCAGGCGCAGAGCACGGAAGCAGCGCCGTGCTTGGTGATTGTCACCAAGGATAACAACGCTGCAGCATGTGAGGACTCGGTGGCACCTCGCTGTAGACAAGAACGACACCAAGAGAAGAGCTCATGCGTCGCATCAGGAGATCGTAACCGTCCAAGGCTGGTCCCTCCTCCTGACGTGTCCACCGTCCGGGGTGTACGACGATGAAAAACACGGCGATGACGAAGAGAAAGAGAAGGATTCAATTGATCGAGTGAAGATTAACGAAGCACGGAGCAATGTCACGCGTACGCATCGTCCGTGGCATACGGCGATGACGACGGCGACGCTGACAATGAAGAGAAAAGAGAAGGCTGCAGAGCCTACCAAGTTGAGAACGAAGAAGTAGCCGTACCTGGTGCTGCATTTGAAGTTGACACCAGCGGGTGTTACATGGAGAAGAAAATGAGCAGCGAAAAAGAACACGAGACGTCCCGGTCGGGCCTCGTCCCAGTCATGACCGACGATGAACGAAGATGCAGTTAGGCCGACTGCATGTCTGGTGGATACCATGAGTGTTTGCTCGATGAAGGAGAGGAGAGTGGGGAGATGGAGAAGGAGACGGAGAGAAAGTCAAGTGAGTCACTTGCAACCAATTAGGAAGCAATAACCTAGTTTGAATGGTCATTAGAGTTCATCCCCTACCAGGGTCAGTAACACAATATACCTCACCAAAAAGTAACTTTACCCCGGCGGGCCACGTGTCCGGCACCCAGTCATCGCGCGCCGAATTTAAGGACGTATCGGCAACGACCGTGAACCCGGGGAACCGGCTTGCGATGACAACGTAGATTGGCCCCCATCCGTGGAAGAAGAGCAATCTGCGCCAAGGCCTCCGAGTCATACCCATCAGACTCGAAAGCGTCGACGTATTAATCCGGAATGATACGGTCACTGACGTCGGCAATCACGCGTCTGGTTCTGGGGCGCTGAGGTGTCCAAGTTGCAACCGTGGAGGCCTGCGAGGAGCTGGCCAGAAGTGGGGAACCGACCGGCTCCGATTCGGAATTCTGAATTCGGAGAGCCGGGTGCGGGATGTGTGGTCTGCATAGAGGCATCATTCGCAGCGACACATCGAAGATCGAGTGGGGCCAACGTAAAGGCCCGCAATGCACCTGCATGGTTGCAGCTTCTAGGACGAGCAGGTGCGTGAATTTACACCTGACCGAAGCAACAGAAGAGGCACCCCGAGTTTGCTAAGACTCGGTCTCCAGAGATCAGGTCGGCCGGCAACAACGTCTTTGGCGGCAGCATCTTCTCCGACAGCTTTTCGGAGGATGAACCGGGCGATGAGAGCCTTGGCGACAACATCCTTGGCGACAGCATCCTCGGCGACAGCCGCCTTGGTGATGACAGCTTCGCCGACGTCACCTTCGCAAGACGACAGCATCGCCGACGACAGCCTAACCGAGGGGGACTCGTGGACGACGGCGTGGTCGGCGACAGCGGTGGAGGATGGCGTGGCCGACGACAGCTTGACGGAGGACGGCGTGGACGAAAAAGAGGAGTGCTTCATCCTCTTGAAGGGTGGCCGGGTTCTCTCAATCTCCGGGTGCGTACCCCGACCGCGTAGAGACTGCGCTTGGAGCACCGGTCAACTATAGCCCTGCGAGTCAAGTCACAGACTGAGTTAGATTTAGCTACTAACTGGCAGCATATTAGTATTCCATAAGCTACTAACTGGCAGCATATGGAATACTAACCGTGGCGTAGACATCCCAGGCAAGCACACAAGACCAGTGTGAGGAGAGTCGTGATCTTGGGCCGAGCAGGCCAACTGAGATCGCGACGAACGCATCGTGTATGGGGAGATCTTCACAGGAGAGGGCATGGCGGTCTACACAGACGAGGTACGACACAGAGAGGATGAGCGCCTCGAAACCCACCAGATCCATGGAAGAGAAGGCGCGCCGACTATTACCTTTAGCGACAGCGCCAAATGCTGGCGTGTCTGAAAGGCGGCGAGATTCGAAATGACAGGACCCGCCCGCGCGGCGGAGCTCCCCGCGTGCGATTTTGGTGGACAGCAGCCTTTGAAGATCGCTTTATACTTCAATTCGAATGTGTGTGTCCTCTTTAGGGTGTTATCTCGACACATACTCAAACGAAGTAATTACTTTTCAGTTGCAAGTTGAGGGTGGCCATTAAAGGCGATAAAAACTGAGCGACAATTTTTCTCGTGAGACCCCTTTTTGGTCTCACGAAAGAAATAGGGCGCAACATGTGGGAGCATGTTGCGCTTGAGTACAACTCGCGGCGGGAAAGAAGCTGGTTAGCACGAGACTTCGAGTCCAGTTCCGCAACTTATATGGTCATGCGAAGCCGACGGGTATCAAGGGCGAGATTCCGCCGAAACGGCGTCCCATCGCCCTTGTTCAAGAGATTCAGAGAGTCATAGAACGAAAAGCAGGAACTCTCATATCGCATGACGGTTTCGACCGTGGAGAAGACGACGCTCACTTGTTGAAAGAGGTAGACGCTGCGTTGGGGTTACCAGCGAAGAGCCTCTCGCCGAAGCTTCGGGCGAGAGGGCGGACGATCTAGACGACGGAGAATCTGCTAGCGTCGAGGACCCAGACGAGGAGGAGGAGAGCCAAGTGCAGGTGGAAGATATGACTCCGTTGACCCAGACTTCGCCGGGTCGTACTCAGGAGACGACGAGTGTCGGGCAAGGGACTGTGATGACACGTCTTGGTAACTTCGACACGTCTCTGGGTGAGGACGTCTGTTCAGACGACGATGACGACAATCCCTCGACGGAGGTGAAGCCTGCATGCCCAGAGCGTGCAGGAGACTCAACGTCTCCCGAGAAACTTGATCTCGGAGGACGCGAGTACGATGAGGGTGAAGAGCTAAATGTAGAGCCGCGGATTATGATTGCTACGGGCCGGCGCGATTTGGTGACGTCGGGTGCGGCCATCACTACGTCGGTTGCCCGTCTAAAGCAGCGGTGGCCACTACCTCGTCGAGTACCCCGACTTCCGCGCGAGCAGTAGGTCGACCGAAGGGAGCTAAATCTCCGGCAACGCCAGCGCGACCTACGTATGCTTCCCCGACGGACCCCAGCTATCGCGTGACCCATCTCGCGCCGTGTTCGACGCGCAGGAGATGGTGCGCAATAAATCTAAAAACACAGCGAGCATTCGCTTGGGGAGATGACCTCCGCGTCGTCCGTGACTATCTCGAAGTCATGACTGGTAGATCTTGTAACGGAGGAGCAAAACGAGACATACCCGACAGCTCCGCATCTGGAGCTACTTATGCAAGTAAAAAGCGCGCGCGCTAAAAAACGCCTCGATGAACTGAAGAAGGACATGGAGGAAGCTGAAGAGAAGCGTGCATCTGCTTCCAACGACATGATGCAAGTACTCGTTTTCCTGAGAGAAGATACCTATCGGCGCGCAGAGAAGGAGGATCGTCGACGCCGAGAGGAGAGAGAGGCCAGGCTGGCTTCCGACAAACAGGAGCGGGACGATAGAGAAAGTTTGCGTCGTGGGGTGGCGGCAGCGGCCGAGGCTCGTCGCACCCAAGAGTTGGAGTTGGCGCGTACACTTCACGAAGAGCAGAACCGAAAGGGCTCCGAACTAGCTGCAGAGAACCGGCGCCGATACGAAGAACGTGTGGAGAGAGCGCAAGGAGTCGCGGGAATGACACGAGCAAATGCTGCTGCTGATCTCTTCGATGCAGAGAGGCAACCAACCAGGAAATTAACATTAACGCAGCAAAACCGTAAGTGCAGTGCGTAAATGAAGTGAATTTACATTAAGATCGGCATATTATCCTCACGCCCGTGGAAGTGCGTAGTTCTTATCTCGCTTATCCCAACTGTACGCATGCGGAAGTTAGACATGCGAAACAATTTATCCAGGCGCCGCTGTCGCTTGAGTGTGTCGTACGGATGATGGAGCAGGAGTCGGTGGTATACCTTCTCCACCGACCCCATACCCCACTCTGCTGACTGTCGGACAAACGTTATGGCGCTTGACATTATCTTTGCCGCCCTGCGCACTGACGGCACCAAGCGACTTGAGGTCTCCGTCCTTTAGAGGCGTCATGACTCTTCCTGTCATTTCTTTCCCACACGGGAACGCGCTATCTGCCACGATACCATATCTGGCGTCGGGGTTGAGCACCGGGTCGGCTAGCTTTCTCCGAAAGTCCAAAATTGTGTCTCCATCGTTCCAGCTACCGGGACAGTTGTGTTTAGCCCAGACAATGAGGCCGTCTGTGCTGAAGCACAACGTCCCGGTAACGTATACATTGTGCAGCCACCCATTATAGTGGGCATTCTGCACGTCCGGGTGTGGAAGCTGCTGTACCTATGGGGAAGCACAACGATAACAAACAGTTAGCAGTCTCTAGTTAACAGTGAATAATTAAGCGCGTGTACTAACTCGGTAGTTCTTCCCGTCTAAAACCTCCACGTAAACTGCACCAAGTGGTGACGGCGTGCTACCAACCGGGCGAGTGCTTTCTGACGCCCCAAAGAGGGCCACACTATACGTGCAGGCGAGAAGTTCTGCAAAGCTGTCGATAGTTCTTCTTCCGCCGCGTTCATCAAGCGAGTTAGCGTGGATGGAGGGACGCCGAAATCCTTGCACAAGAAGCTCCTCTGCATTGACCCGACGTAGAAGGCGAGTAACAAACCAAGCACCTGGTGGTGCAGTTGTAACTTGCGGGGACGCCCTCCTTTAGGACGATGAACTGGTAGGTCGTAGAACAGTTTGAATCTCGCCAACAAAGTACAGAATGCATCCCTGTTCAAGAGTACCGAACAAATCACTAAGATGTTAAAGACATAACAATGAGCAAGATATAACTCACCGGGAAAGACTTGTCGTATTGATGAAGTTCTCGTCCGTGCCGCCGCTCCAGGTGTCCATCTAGCTAGCCTGCAGGGTCTTTCAAGCAGTGAAGGGAGACGCAGTGGCGCATGCGCACCAAGCGCTGCCATTCGTCGCGACAGATCTCCTCGTAGAGTCGTCGACGTAACTCCTGTTGCTTGTCAGCATTGCTCCTACGTGTTCGAGACCCAGCACACAGAGCTAGCAGAACGCTTGCTCTGCCCATCACTATCGCTCCTCTGACAGGAAGAGACGGAAATGGAGCGACGGGTGCCATGCCGACGTGCGTTGCCAGGAGAGGGTGGAGAGGTACCAACCGACGTCTCACTTCGTTCTAGATTTTGTCCAAGAGACAACTGCCCCATCTGGTAACAATACTGGGAATAAGACATTTAAACTGAAAACAGGACTTTGAACAGGACACAACCAAAGTTTGGCTTCAGTTTCAGACGTCGTTTTGAAGATTTCATTTTTTAATAAGGGTATGTGACGGATTAAACAGGGTATAAAAGCTTTCGATAAAACTGATTTATGAAGGCAACATGGGTTAACAGACCATTTCTCAACAAGAGTGCTTTGTTATCAGTCATAAAAAAGAGATTACGGGGTTGATACACTACAAGGAGGCCATTACCTACGCGTCCATGGCCTTGGACACGGCCTCGGACAGACACTGGCTGAAGAACGTGTCAGACTCGCGGCACACGGCGCCCTTGGGGCACGAGGCCTTCCAGAGACCGCGGAGCTCCTGGCCCGCGCACTGGTCGAACACGTCGGCCTCCTTCTTCATGCAGCTGCCGGACCAGTCGCTGTCCTCGACGCACTGCAGTCCGCTGGCACAGCTCTTGCTGCCGTCCTCGAACTTGCAGCGGCCGTAGAGCGCCACCTTCTCTTCGACGTCCACGCCCTTGTGGTGGCGCGACGGCAGCTTGAGCTTCTCGCGGTCCGTCTTCTTCTGGCACTTGGAGTACGACGACGACACGAGCACGCACTTGAGGTTGGCGCCGCCACTGCAGGGCACGGCCCAGGGCCCGGCCACGCCCTTTCCGCCGCACTGGTCGTTGAGTCCGGGCGTCTTCTTCATGCACCAGCCAAAATGCTTCTCCTTGAGCTGGCAGAAGAGCCCCGTGTCGCATTTGACGGCCTTGTCCTCCCACTCGCACTGCTGGTTGACGCTCGCCTTCTCGCTCAGGATGTGCACGCGCAGGTGCAGACTCGCGTCGGCGACGGACAGCAAGCCTACCAGGGCGACGACGAAGGACGAGAACTGCATGGGGGTACTGGCGTGATGGGGAGTTGGGCGCGGATTCCCGAGTGAGTGTACAACAGCCAACGGTCACTTTGTATTGACACGCTGAGTCAGCGGCGATCTTTGCTTTAAAATAAGGACTGCAATAATACATAGCCTCGAATATTTTATATATTGGACAAATGATTTTGTGTAGGGGCAGGACTGTTTCTTAAAGTACTCCTGTAAAAATAAAAGCGTATCAGATGAACGATGCAACTATGATTTTTTCTAAACGTGTTTAGAAATGGATACGTTTCTATGAACTTCAACGTGGTGTGCGATAGAAGTACAACAGTCGAGGTCCTAAACAAGTCGCAGCTCTGAAATTGAAATGGAGGTGAGCTGCTTTGATTAAACACGTATCGGCATCATGTTTCTACAATTGAGGCTTTCACCGCGTTTGCGGAGTCTGAAGCCTCGCCGCTTGGAGCCCACCTACGGTACTAGCTTCCATGCCAAATATTGTAAACAAATAGTTTTATTTTAAAATCGTGGTGGTCCTTTGCAGGGAGACGAACATGAGGAGCGGTGAATTGTATTTAGGTTTCATCGTGGAAGATACTCAGGTTGATACATTTCCACGGAGAAGGTTGCTAGTAGAGTTAATGTAGCTTCCTAGTTTGCGTGGAAAATGTCTAATTCTGCCGGAGAACAGAACCACCCACCCGGCTTGAAGTAGACGTCGCGATGTGGATGTGCTCCAGAGTCCCAGTCATGTTGTCTTGAGCATGTTCAGATCCTGGTTGCACGTACTGAGTACGAGCTAGGTAGCCGATACGAAATAGCAAAGTGAATTTAGTGCGGGCTCGCTTCTTTTGTTATAACTGGAAGGAAACTTTCATAGATGTTGCGTGAATGTTGAACTAGCATGCCGCAGGCAACACGCAGCTTTTTTACTAGTTCTCGCTATTTATTAGGATTGGAGTGAGTTTGGCTCATGTGACATGAGTCATGTCAATATCGGGATCCACAAGTGAAATTGCATTATGAGTGGAATGTAATTTTGTCAGTTCTTGAGGGTTTATTCGGTTTACATGTATTAGATTTGGGAGATTTGGAGATGAGCTGACCGACTGAATCAGGGTAGGTGCTTTATTGTGTTCTCATTGTCGGGGCGCTGGAGAAGCTCTGAACCGAAACCGGCACCACGAAGCTGATGGAAGTGGTGATCGAGCAAGAAGAGCCCTGCTGGACTTGCTCGTTGTATCGCACGCGAACGCACTGGCTCAGATACTGCAGTCGTAAGCAACAATTATAGGCGAGCTTCTTCTGCTAGTATCCATACGCCAAGTGGAGACTGGGGCAACTCGCTGGCACAGACGCGAATTTGTGGCCGACGTTACGACCCCGTTCCACTCCAGCAAACCTCTGGTCGAATATGTGGGCTCTTCTCGCTCGCAAGGCGCTGTAAACAATCTAGGTGCTGGACAGGCAAGGGCACTGACGCCCGAAACGGCAAGTGGCCAGAGGTGTGGAGTCGCGCTTGTAAATCCACGCGCGTCTTTCTTGCTGTCACTCGTTGCTGCGGTCTCGAAAATCACTTTCACATTTGCAGACTTGAAGAAACCATGGCACCGCAGGGAACTCAGGCACTGGGAGGCTTCAGCGAGGGCGATCAAATCCCTGAGAACTTGTCGATTTTAACGTACACAGAGGAGGAGGAAGTTCACGGCGTTTTCGACGACGACTGGGACGAGCAAGCCGTAGCTACTGCATCGCCCTCACGGAGACCAAGCGTCGAGTCCATTTGGAGCTCGTGTAGCACGCTCTTGTCGTTCAGCGTTCTAGGCGTTTATACTACCCCGACTACACAAACCAAGAGAGTATCTCCCCGTCCGGTCGGTACACCACTACACAAGTCAGTCGAGGAATTCGAGCGTCCACTACAAAGAGTAGCATCTATGCCACCTCTGTATCGACCCAGTCAACTTGGCATTGATCTCCTCAGCACCGTCGGTCTGAGCTGAGACTGCCCATTAGCTTTTTGGAGAGAGAATTTAATCGTGAAGCAGTCGGGTCGACAAAGTACTGAAGCTGCGCCTGCCTTCCTGCAGGTACCAAAGTGTAAAATACGAGAGTAGCAGCTGGAATCGGCCTCTGGGCTATTAATAGCGATGTCTGTCGCCAATATGATCGGATTCTCAGCGTCTGGCATCGTTTGTGGCTCCACCGCTGCGTCGATGATGTCGACGGCTGCAGTCGCTAGCGGTGGCGGCGTCGTCAGTGGTAGCGCTATGTAGTCATACAGTGCATTGGCGCTGTTGGGCTAGCGACGCCCATTGGCCTGGAACTCGTCGGTACGACTGCTGCAATTGGCTTGGGCATAAGCTACATGATTGCTGCACCCGTTGTTGTTGCTGCGGGCACCACAACCATGGCTCGGTGTATCTGCAGCAGGGCTCCCGATCATGGCATGATCTTTTCAATAATTTCCTATGAAACCATAAATATATTTACCGGTATACACTTGGAATTCCGAAGAATGATGAATGGACAGTTAATTCCACGGTACTGCGTAAGCGTAACCTGGGTTAACATTCGTACAACATTAGGAAATATTTTATATCCAGAGTAGGCGATTCCTAGTATCTCAGTATAAGAACACAGTTCAGCAAAAAGTAAAGCCTTTATAATATAATACACTTCATATTTTTTATAATTTAGGTTATGTTGACTGTCCTCGGTAGACTTTCGGAAGACATCAACTACAAACTAAAACATTTTGCAGGTAAAACCTATAGAAAAAACAATAGAAACTTTAGAACAAGACGCTGTACTGCGAGGCGCATCTCGTTGTATACTACAATGCAGGTGCTGGATGAAGTGGTCGTCAACATGCACCGTGGCTTGATGTAACTACGGCGGTTCTCGACGTTCTTCGGCGCGGCGTTCATGACGCTGCACCCGACCACTCGTGCAGCAAATTCCATTGAGTTCGATCTGCATCGACGCAGCGTTCATAACGCTGCACTAAACCAAGAACGCTTCATGGACAACACGCTGTACTGCGAGGCGCAGCTCGTTGCATACTACAATGCAGGTGCTGGATGAAGTGGTTGTCAACTTCTTGCAAGCAACCGTGCTTCCCTATATTGGTGAAGAAAAAATCGTTGGCAGATCTGCCTGTGGACGACTACAGCAACGACACGGACGGCGAAGACGTGCGCAATAAGCAGAAGTACGAGGATCAGGGCCGTTGCACTTCCGCACCCGCGCAGAATATGCCAACAAGATCCTATTCTTGGAAGATCTGCGCGACTTATTCAACAAAGAGATGCTGAGCGGGAAGTAATTTACAGTACGCGATCTTTTTTCACAAGCAAAACGTCATATAAGTACGGCTTGTGAACGGAAACGGCCCTATTACTTGCTTCTGCTTTCTTATGTTCCTTCGTGCCTCATACACATAAAGTTGACTAACCATATCTGACCCACTGGCAATCATTCATTCCCATAGACCGGTTGCATACGTCACTTGTTTGGCCTTCATCACTTGTTACAATGCATCAGCTCAACTCCACCCAAGCAGCTAAAACAAATGAACCACTGTCGATAGCCTGTACGTGTGAACAAGTGATCATTCACTCATTTATACTGGGAGATAGGTAGCGAAGCTAGATATTGGGAACCCAACGAGGATTATTTGACGTCAACTGGGGTCAACGTTCGTGCAACATGAGTGTGTGGTCACTGTCGCTCAACCGACTCGACAGATTCAATGTGTTGAGTGTGAACGAGCGAGCTTGTTGGACTGAAGGTAAATTCAGTGTGTAGAGTGTAGTGTGTGAGCCCGTTTAGTCGTCTCGACAGGTTCAATGTTTAGTGTGAACGAGCGAGCTTGTTGGACTAAGGTATATTCGGTGTGTAGAGTGTAGTGTGTGAGCCCGTTGATTTTGAGTGTAGTGTGTGAGCTCGATGGATTTGTTGAGTGTGAACGTGTGAGCTCATGGAAGCTGAAGACAAGTTCTGTGTTGAGTGTGTGCGCCGGTTGAGTGTAACGTTGTGTGAGCCGTCGAGTAGGTTGAGTGTTAATGAGTGAGTACATTGGAGATGAAGCCATGTTCTGTGTAGTGCGCGCGGGTTGAGTACGATTGTGTGCGCGCAAATTTAATATCGGCGCAGGGAATATGTGAGCCTATGCACTGTGGACTCGACACCATGCACTGCGACGAGAGCTTCGAGTACGCGGGCTTTCGTGAATGCCAATAAATAGCGGGGGTGAAAAAAATTCCATCAATGCCGACGCCACGCCTAATATTCTATCTCCCAGACTAAACAACGTACCTACCAGTATTACCACGTGACACGTACCCAGCGCTGCTTCTCAAGCAACACCCTTAATGTGGCACACAGCACACAACATGCCACGCCACTCCTCCATCTTGCACCCACGGAACTTGTACAGTCGGCCGATCACAAAACGCTGATCCTGAACATCACCGTTCCACAACGTCACCCGGACGAAAACCTGCTGCTAGACCGAACACATCAACGATCGCATCTCTTTCGAAATAGCTTGAAAGGTGCCGACCTCACATTCGTCGACCAGGTAAAGATAGCATCCACGGGGAAAGCGTCCTTTAAGCAGCAAGTTCATCCGGGTAACACAGCGGCCATCAGCGTTCGGGGTTGCTGCCATATAGTTCCGCACAGAGTTGCACACCGGCTTAGCATTCCCTTCCGCTTGTTCAGCAGCACGACGACTGCTAGCACTTGAAGCTGAAACTGCATAATTCACAACAAATTTAATGCATTTTCATACAAAATCCAGAGCTGCTTCGTGCACAGCACGGCTTAATTGCATGAAAGAGAACGTTTGTGGGCCACACTTTTGTGGTGTTCGTGAAATCAACACAGTAGGAGTGAGTCAAGGGCATGTGCTTCAAGTGCAGACTCCACGGACAGTGAACGAGTGGCAAAGCAGGAGATCGTCACCAAAATGTCTCCGCACCGCGAGTGCTTCACGCGCTTCTACCGCAAGTACAGTGACTCCAATCTGCACGAGATCGACGGTGTGCTGGAGCGCAGCGCTGGCGCTGGGATGCGAGGCGCAGCTGTTCTCGGTGCTCGTGAAGCTTGATTACTTATATATTGGAGCGCGGACGGTAGAAAGGAACTCAGCACTAATTGTTTCAGAGACAGTCACTTAAAAAAAGACTCACTTACGTAAAAAAAGGCATTCATCACCATTGGGAGTTATTTCACCACTTCTCATAGGAAATTCGCACCAATTCAAAAGAGCATGAAACTACTCCCAAGAAACCGAACAAACTATAATACAGCACAGTGCTTTCCTATTCTTGTGCATTTAACTTTTTCTGATGGAGCCTAGTGGTACCGGGCGTCGGGACCGGCGTCCATGGGTAGAGATATGACGATCTCGTGGTGATACTCCGTACAGAAGCTTCAAGTTGCAGTTTCCGCGATCGATTACAGCTAAAACCGATCTTTTACGCTGAACGATGAACCATGTTGAACGCGAGGAGGACCATTTAGCCACATCCTGGCGTGAAATGCGCTGTAAAATGACAAAGTGTACCTCACAGCGTTGTGAATCGTCTGGGGAACACGAATTGCCCGCTACAAGAAGCTGAAGTGCCAAGAAGTTGACTTTAAAGTTATATTAATTCAAGGTGAATACACAATGCATACAGACGCGCCTCCGTCTCCGGTGCAAGTACGGCTGACTCAAGCAATGAAAGATTATATTGACTCCAAGTTAGAAGATACTCCGTCGATGATGGCGCAGCTCGTGTATTCTTTCGTGTGTCGCGAGATCAGAAATTTTCACATCCGCGGTTCGGTTCTTGAGCTATGCAAAGTCCAGAACTACCGACATTTCCTTGTCATAAGGGGTCGCTTTGTCATAAGGGCAAAGCCGTTTCTACCAATCAAAAGACACGATATGTAGCAGCGTTGTTTGTTTTGTCATAAGGGACCATGGTACCGTACAATGCATTTTAAAGTACGACATGTTATGATTGGCTCAGCTTCATTTTTCAACTCGCTACATCCAAATGGATGGCAGGAGGTTGGTGGCACCTCTGGCGCTTAGCGCCGCAGCACACATGAAATACATGGACATAGAGGGTGTAGTATGCAAAGTGCTAGCAGGTTAATGATCAGTCTGTCTCGCAAGACCTGGTAGAGCTGTTTTAGAGTGGTGGAAGACCGACACCAGTACGTTGCATCCTGTCATCACACGCGACGAGGTGGTGGGAGACTTGTTGTCTACAGTAAAGTCCCGATTAGGTACGACGCATTTCATTTTGTCGGATTAACACAGTAACCCTGTCGACAAACGCATTTGGGTAGGCCTTTATGACAAGGAAATGCTGGTACGTGAAAACTTAAAAGCATAGACACAGGCCTGACTCAATGGCGCCTATTTTTGAAATTTGCCGGCGTCGTATGTACGATTTGAATAATGACTCACGTTCTCAAGACTCTTTGTTGATTTTGTGCGACTCAAAAGTTCAGGATGATGTTGTTGAACCCGTGCTTGGTACTGGATCTACAGCCCGGCCCATTCGAATTGGACTAACAAGCATGCAACTGATTGAGCGCTACGTCTCTATCCAAGAACAACCATCTTTTCAAACAATCCTGCACTTAGACAGCACACATAGCATTGTGAAACAGAAGTATCCTGTGTTTGTATTCGGAATTTCGGATCGGAGTGGATCATTTCTACCTAAAGTATACTTTTGTACGTCTCAACGCAGAGAAGTGGACATTTCGTGGTGCTAAACGCGTAGTTTTGGAGAAATTTGATGTTGTCTTTTCCCGGATTTCATCTTGATTGATGCAAACAAGGCCCAGCACAATACATGTGTTCGTGAGCAACCAGACAGCACCATTCTGATGTGCTGGTTCCATGAAGATGGAGCAGTGGTCTTTGGACCACATGCATTTGATGAACCCGTGCACATTTCACCACCAAGTGAAGGCCTACATGTACGGGCTGTACATATAGAGTCACCACCTTCATCGAACCTGCTGGTCAATCCAAATGTACCCTACGTATCTGTGGACAACAATATTGATGGGCTCCTAGTTATTCAATCCACGACCATGTACACAGCCGGTGTATGTAGAAGCAGCTCCTCCCCAAAGCATGTTGGACAATCCAACTGCTCCGCCCGTATTTGTGGGCAACAGTAGTGATGAGATTCTAATTACGCAGTCCTCGAGCGCACCACGACTGGAACCCTCGATTCTATCATCACCACGACAAGTATCACCCCGGGACGACGAGAACGATGAGGTCCTTCGTCAATCAAGTAGGCGTAGACGACCTTCACTGCGCGCACTAGAGTCGTACGCGCTTACCAAACGCCGTCGACCATGAGCGTCTCAACACTGTGAAATCCACAGGTTTGCAGATCCTATATATTCCCATACAAAAATATATAAATCAGATTCATGATGCTCCTCTTTGATCATTCCGGAATTTTCCACGAAGGGCAGAAGCCGAGATGTTCTGAGCGTCTTCTACCAGCTCGACCCGACCAATGCGCAGTTGATCATGGGCGTCATCTTCGCGTCGGTGCTGTGTCTGTCACTGGGCCAGTCTGCGCAGATCCCGACGGTCATGGCAGCGCGCGAAGTGTTCTACAAACAGCGCGGAGCCAACTTTTCCGCACGGCGTCGTACGTGCTTTCAAGTTCCGCCAGTCAGCTGCCGCCGATTATCTTGGAGAGTGTAGTGTTCGGATCCATCGTCTACTGGATGTGCGGCTTTGTGGATATCATCGGCGCGTTCTTCCTGTTCTTTCTGATGCTGTGCATCACGAACATCGCGTACACGGCTTTCTTCTTCTTTCTGGCGTCGGCGTCCCCGAATTTCAATGATCCTCTTCTTCATCTTGTTTGGAGGCTTCGTGATCACCAAGGACCAGATCTCCGACTACCTCATCATCGCTTGGTGCATGCGGAATCGCTTACGTGGCGGCCGTCTACGTCTTCTTCATGTTCTGCGAAAGCTTCAACCAGACCGTCGGAGAATATTCGCTCACTACGTTCGAGGTGCCGACGGTGACGTTTTGGCTCTGGTACGGAATCGCTTACATGGCGGCCGCCTACGTCTTCTTCATGTTCCTCTCCTACATTGCGCTGGAATACCACCGCTACTAGGCTCCCGAAAACGAGACCCCGGACCAAAACGAGGATTCAGACGACTACAGTCTTGTTCGCACCTATTGCAGCTCGCCGTCTGGAGGCGAGACATAGCTGTCCGTAGCCCCTCCCTCGGAGAAGAACTTTGTTCCAGTCGCGGTGGCCTTCAGGACCTCTGGTACACCGTCAAACCCCAAGGACACCATCGACCTGCTCAAGGGTATCAGCGGATATGCGCTGCCCGGCACCATCACTGCGCTTATGGGCTCTTCGGGTGGTGGCAAGACCACGCTCATGGATGTGATCGCTGTCTGCAAGACCGAAGGCAAGATCATGGGTAAGATCCTGCTCAACGGCCACCGACTTGGCCATCCGTCGATCCACGGGCTACTGCGAGCACATGCACATCTACTCGGAGTCGGCCACCATCCATGAGACGCTCACGTTCAGCGCGTTCCTGCGCCAAGGTGCCAATGTGTCCGACAGTACGATTCGGTAAATGAGTATCTGGACCGCTGGACGAACCCACGAGCGGACTGGACGCGCGTTCTGCCAAGCTCATCATTGACGGTGTTCGCAAGGTGGCGGACACGGGCCGCACGGTCGTATTCATCATTCATCATTCATCAGCCGTCGACGGAGGTCTTCAGCGTGTTTGATAGCTTGTTGCTGTTGAAGCGTGGTGGTGGGGCGGTGTTCGCGAGCGAATTGGGCAAGAATGTGAGTGAGATGATCGCGTACTTCGAGGGCATCAATGGTGTGGCCAAGCTCGAGGACAACTATAGTTGATTGTCGGGTTGAAAGCAGTGTACAATTACAAGCTATGTACTACGAAGTCGTAGTTTATCTCGTCCCCGTGGACACTGTTGGTCAACCTTGAAATGTCCACATGGTAAAATGGTGCGCGTATATGTGTCCTTCGTCGGTGCTCGCGGCCATTCGCCCCAGCATGAGGTTGGAGGCCGTGTTAATGACGGCCTTTTCGCACCAGCATGAGGTTGATGTCCATGCTGGTGACGCCCTGCAGTCTATTGATGATCAGCATGACCCCTCCGACTGCAAGCGGCGTAGGCGGCAAGTCTTCCTGGGTATAGAAGCCCTGCCGCACTGCACTGTGAAAATGAACACCATGTACAATTGTGGCAGCGCGATTTCACCGAGACTCGCGGCCACCGAGTAGCCAAAGAGCAGCGCACTGCTATTGTGCTGACTCGCATAGCCTACCGCCGTGGCCAGATCCTCCGAAGTGTAGTCTCCATTGGCTCTGAGGCCATTAAAGTACGTGAACGAGTTGTTGCCGACAACGTTCTCTAGGCCCTGACGAACCGAAATGCCGTTCGGGAGCATATCGTTGCCGGAGTATCCATGCCATGCTACACTACATCCACCACACTGGTAGTATACATTGCCTGCCGAGTGACTGGTGAGGAAGACGGACGATCCGTTTGCGGGCGGGAAGATGTTGTCGTCATTCTTAATTAGCAAAATGGACGCACGCGCCAGATTCAATTCCACCGTCTTGTCATCATCGTTACCAACCAAAAACTCGCTGTCCGCACCAGGCACGGTTTTTTTGTTCAACCCGATCTTGAGCTTCATCTTGATCACACGCCTAGCTGATTCACAGAGACGGGTTTCGTATTCTAGAAAGTTGTTCAGCATTTCCGAAGCGGAGGTGATGAATTCGGTGTCGTATGGAACCATGCTCATATCTGGAGCGGTGCGAGTTAGTGACAGACGAACAGCCTCGTCGTACGTGTCCACTACACGTTGCCAGTCCTTCAGGTTGATGATCTCAGCCCAGTTCGTGACCACGAGGCCGTCGTAGGCAAGATAATTTAGGATGAGGTCCTCGAGGACCTTGGTGTTGGCCACCGTAGGAATCCTGTTGACGAAGCTGTTGAAGGCTGATTGATTGCGGAAGGTCTCGAACATTATATCCTCGTCAGCGACCTCGTGCAAAGTATCCGGGTCCGATAAGATAGACTCCAAGCCGTCTCTGCCTAGCGAGCTGCGGTAGCTGGTTCGCTCAACATGCTGGACCTCATCCGTGTCGTATAGACTGAGATTGAGCTCGCTGTGAGTAGCGCTGACGTGACCATCAATACCTTTTGAAGTACTGTAATATCCCCCATTGCATAAGTGGCTAATCTGTCTCTTTGGTGCTTACATCCAGAACAACAGTGCTGTTGGATAAACGCATGGTGAGTGAGGCTCCCCACCTTTTGGTGAGGATGCACCAATGATTGGTGATATTGCCCTCTTTTAATAGGGTGACTTTCCGAATCATAAGTATTTCATTCTACCCTCAGAAGTACGGGCTTGGACTTGCAGAGGATGATTATTTCGACGGCGCTAACGAAGAAAAGAAGAAGAAGAAAAAGAAGAGTGGGAGGACAAGGAGTCAAACTTCAACCACCAGTGTCTCCTGGCCTTCTACGACACGAACAACCCCGAGAAGGTCGGCGGCATGCCCTCAGTGCTGGCCGAGTACAAGGGCAAGGAGTCCAAGGTCTTCGACGCACTGGCGAAGAAGTACGGACTGGAATCTAGTGACTCGGACGAGGAGGAGGAAGAATATCAAGATGGCGGCAAGTCCAAGTTCAAAAGCGTGGTATACTCATCGACATGTTCCGGCCCAAGTACTGCGAGTACAGCCCCATGTTCAACGAGTGCAAGTCAAGCACTGCTCCGACCTCGTGCTCACCAAGTACAACCGCACGGTGGTGAAGCTGCTGGATGTGGGGCCGTAAATCGCGGATGGTATCACGCTCGGAGTGGTGGACAAGACCGTCAAGGAGAAGAACAACAACAAGATCGAGGAGGCTACCAAGCGGAAGGAGAACCGCAAGGTTACCATCTCCAAGATTTTGCGCAAGGGCCACAAGCGCCTCACTTTGGCCACGCGTCTCGAGGACTTTGAGGATGTCAACATCAAGGACGCTAGCAAAAGCTGATCCAAGAATCTAAACTTAGATCTACACTGCTTCTGCTGGCACAACGCACCCTCAGCTTGAACCCGCAAGTACCAGAAACACCCTCTTCAATGGTGCTACCAAGTCACACCTTCTATCAAGCATAGTTCAATTCAGATGTCGTGGATCAAAGCTACCACCACTGCGTCTGTGGTAATGTCTACCAACAGAAAATCAAGTCGGGCTACACAAAACTACTTCAGCATCTGAACGCAGCGCATAAGGGCTACGAAGGCATTACAAACGCGAGCAGAACGCTGCAACCGGACATCACGGAGTTCCTTCAGGTAGACAAGAGTGATTCGTTGAACAAGTGGGCCAACTGGATCACTCCCCAGAACTTTTGTGAGGACCCTCATACACGCGTGTCCGCCAAGCTTCCGCGCGTGCCACGAAGGACGCTGAAGACCCACATGTCCGTCATCATGAAGTAGGTGGAACGTTTTATCTGTGTCCACCTTTCACACTCGTTCGGGCTGGTGTTTGACGGGTGGACGACGGCAGGAATCCACTATGTTGGACTCTTCGTCGTGTTTCCTCCGACAGACGCGATTCCTGAAGGCCGCGTTCTGCTCGCTTTCTCGCCGCTAGAAGACGAGAGCGATCTGGGCGCTCAGAGTATGAGCGACTTTCTCGCCGACACGCTATGCGAATTTGAGCGCTCGCGTCCTGTTTGTCGTAGGAGACAACTGTTCTGTAAACCAAAGCCTTGGAGATCATGGAGGATACCGGTTATCGGTTGTGCAAGCCACAGGCACAACTTGGCTGTTCAACTGTTTTTGGAAGATCACAGGGATTTTATAAACCGGGCCAATAAGGTCATGCTAAAAGTTTCGACGGTGAAAGGGTGTGCCTGTTTGGCTAAAGTTACTAATATGCACCCGAAGTTTAAGAACGAGACCAGGTGGAGCAGTGTGACGGGGTCACACAGCACCTTGCCTTGATGAAGCGTAAGAGAGCAAGGGCTCTCAGTGAACGATAAGTTCACAGTTCCCGGCCTATGTGAACTGTCTGCGGGTTTGATAGCAAGATAACGAATGAATATATTTTATAGCTGAGGTAAGCTTGTAGCATACAAACTCTAAGTCATCTATAGTAAAAGCTAAAGAGCGTCCATGGTTGGATCACAGCCAACCGGTACCATGTACCATCTAAAGAGTGGCATCCGTCACTCTTTATGTAACAGGTACACGTCGGTGTACCCCGTTACATCCTCCCCACTTAACTGAGAATCACACCTGATTCTCCAATCTGAAGTGAGAGAATTCGGACACCCAAAGAGGCAATTCTCGGGCGCAGCGTAAGCACGACTGGCGCACCTTCTCGTCAGTCACACAGTGACTTGTGTCCACGGCGGACACTGCGATCTGCATCCTTGCTCTTGCGACGACGTTGGCTGTAAAGCCGACGGGCATAGTTGGCCTGGGCTTGGGCGCTAGCAAGCGTCAAGTGCTTCGGCACGGGATGTAATAACATCCAAACGTGCGGTGGTCCTCCTCTACAACCTGCAGTTCACGTCGGGGACCCGTGGGCCCTCCTGACACCTCGTGTGTCTCGTTCCTCCCGCGCGAGGCGATACCGCCGAGGGTACCACATAGCCAGAGGGTGGAGTTAGCTCGCAGTTCATCTTCTGGCATGATAGCAGCCCGGTATGGGTCACGATATCCATGGCCGATCCCGAGTTGATCCTCGGAGCCATACATGGGCTCAGGTCATGCATTGACCATAGCATAGAATCACCATGGTTCAGGTTGTCATTCGACGGCCGCTATTAGCAGCCTAGAGATTGCCGGGTGCAGTCGCAAGCTCCTCCCCGCGTCTTGGGTATTAAACCAAAGACGCATCGGTATAGGAATCGCCACCGACGTACCCAACGGTACTTCTAGTATTACCTGGTGGACTCACCACTTTCGACACTGCATCGGCGACTGCTTCGCGCATCGCCCAGACCAGGACATGGTCAGAGTGCGGCACGCCTGTACGACACTCGGTCATTTAGATGACCATGGCCGCGTACAGGTCCCTGGCCACGTGGGCGTACAGGTTCATGACCACGTTGGCGTACGGGTTCATGACCAAGTCGGGGTTCGGGTCCATGACCATGTTGGCGCACAAGTACACTCCCACGTAGGTGTACATCACATCGATGTACGGCTCATGACACGTAGACGTACACTACGTCGATGTACAGGTCGATGATCGTAACGGCGTATGGGTTCACGACCATGACGACGTGCGGGTTCATCACCGCGACGTTGTTTAGGTACATGACCCATACACCAGAAGTACGCCGTGTACTACATGTACCACAGACACCTCGAGTGCCACAAGCGTACACGTCAACACCCGATTGCTGTCGGTTCTAGCCGTACGTGTCTGTGCACTAGTATTATTCATACAGTCGTTGGCCATACCAACAACGCCTTCCGTAAGGAAGCTAGTCTCAACAGAGACGCAGGAGGAAAGGTATTTCCGAGCCTCTCCAGTTCTTACGGCCAAAGCCGAGTCCGGTCGACCTTGTTGACCGCGGCTGCAATGCAGCCAGACCGCTAGCAGTTTGAGTTTGAGCGATTTGACGTGGAACGATGTTACCCACGTCAGGTAAGGGCTCAATGGCCTCACCTCTTCCTAGTTGTTACGACTCGTGCGGAACTATGTTACCGCCATGGTGTGTGGAACTATGTTACCCACACACAGGGGATGCCGAAAATAAATATATGGACCCGTATCATTTTACGGGGAATCGGTAACTGATTTTTGCAGGTTCGCTAGCAACATAGGCCTCCGTGGTTTTCCACCAGTGCCCATGGGAGCCTCGGTTCCGGACAGAGGTGGGAACATTACTCACCAATGCTCTGTCACAACCCGGAGGCCGGTTAGCCCCTAAGATCCTATCGCGTCACATGGCTCAGGGTGCGTGCGTTCGTGGCGTAGCAAACCCAAGTGAACATAGTACGTGTTCACAACCACGTACGGATCAAGGATGCGTGCATCCGTGGTACCGCGTACACAGCGTACGTGTTCGCGACCACGTACAACTTAATGCTGTGCAGGTATTCGAGCCTGAACCAACCTGACCAATGCCATCGCCCTCACACAGAGCGTTGGCAATACCTCGGCGGCGTACAAAATAAATTGACGCCCCAGGTATCGAAACTTCCAAGGGATATTCACATCCCCGTACACTCGCGTGTACTATCAGCAACCAACCGTTGCTCTTCACAAATTCGAGAGACAAAGTCCCTCACCCGCAAAGCCTTTGCTGCGCGCATCCGCGCACCCGTCATGAAGGCTCGGGTCTTCCACACCACTACTGGTGGCTGGAGTGCCTACGCGAGTAGATTGAACTACCTGACCCTATGTGATCTCAAGAAGTGAGTCACGATAGACCGCAGTCAGTTGAACGACTCGCAGTTCGAGTCTGTTTGGAAGATTGGAGGAATCTTCGGAAGAGATGTCCTCCGGGGCTTGGCATCGGCAACGCCAGCTGAGCAAGAAGAACGCGTGCCTGCGTTCGACGCGTACGAGCGCGATCTCATCGCGCATGTGCAGGAAACCTGTAGGCGTCTATGGCCAAGCTGAAGCCGGTACAACCCAAGCCTTTACGGCTGGTTGTACCTCCGTTTAAATGGAAGGAAGGCGAAAACATTCACTTCTGGATCCGAGAAGCAGAAATCACCATGAAGGCGAGTCTCATCACGGATGAAGACCTACGTGTTGCGTTTGCGTTGTCCAATCTTGGCGGTCGTGCCAAGAATTGAGCATACACGCTGGAGACGACGTCTCCTGGATGCTTCGCATCTTGAGCACTGTTGTGCGAGCGGCTTCGCGCTGCTTTTCTCCCGGCAAACGTTGCCTTCCGACAACGCTCACGGTTTCTCACTTGCAAACAAGGGAAACGTGGGCTGTACGAGTACGTACAAGAGATGCGCAAGTTGGCGTAATCTCTGGTTGAAAACCTCTTGGCTGAAGACGTCGAGACGACGGTCTTCATGGACGGCTTGAAGGTCGGTCCTGCGCGCGCACGCAGCTTTTCCGCGTGCACGCGTTTAACATGGAGAAGGCGATTAAGCTCGCCCTCCAAGAAGAGTACAGCCATAGACAGGCTGGCAATTCGGTTGTTGCACCAGTTGTCGTCGTGGGCAACGAGCCAGAGCCCATGGACTTAAGATCTGCTGAGATGAGTTCGGTCCGCTGCTATACATGCGGCGGACAGGGATACTACCAACGAGTGTGTCGCTCGACTAGAGTGGTAAAGAAACTATTCCCGAAAGCTCAAGGGCCGAGCGGTCGCTGGCGCAAGCCGCGGTCGTCTGGCCAGCGAGATTGACTACAAGTGCTACCAAGTGTGACGGGGTCACACAGTACCTTGCCTTGATGAAGCGTAAGAGAGCAAGGGCTCTCAGTGAACGATAAGTTCACAGTTCCCTGCCTAAGTGGCCTGTCTGCGGGTTTGATAGCAAGATAACGAATGAATATATTTTATAGCTAAGGTAAGCTTGTAGCATACAAACTCTAAGTCATCTATAGTAAAAGCTAAAGAGCGTCCATGGTTGGATCACAGCCAACCGGTACCATGTACCATCTAAAGAGTGGCATCCATCACTCTTTATGTAACTTTGGTACACGTCGGTGTACCCCGTTACTAGCAGTACCATAAAAATGTGATAATCTAATTCCTGCCCTCCGCCAGATGAGTACAAGTGACGCAGTTAAATGTGGTGTGGACAAGATGATGCTATCAGTGTCGGAGGCTATGGAAGTGTCTAAGTTGCTGAAGGACTTGGCCAAACTGGATAGCATGACGATCGAGCTTCAAAGCAAATCACTTACTATGCTACAAGAACACGATCTGTTCGACCACACCATCGAGAATTACGCCATAACGAAGAAGTACCTGAGAGCGAACGCCTCGATCATCAACAACACAGTGTTCGAGCTGGCCTTGGTCAAACTGCAATCTCGAAGAAGATTGACTCCAGTTGAAAAAATGCAAGTATAAGGGGATATTTATCGCCAGACTTCACAACGAAGGACGTCAGACTCCACAACGAAGGACGCCAGACTCCACAACGAACGAAAATCGTTTTGATTGGTTCAAATAAGGTGAGTTGGCGGTGCTTCAAAAAGCCGCAAAGGCCGCCGAGAGTTCTCGTGACGGAGAAGCCACGAAGAACCAGCACCTGATTCTGGAGCTTATAGTCGCAGTAAGCCAGTAACAGAATCACCAGAATGAGATGGAAGCGCGCGCCATTCAACTGCGCGCACGCCAGTCCCAGGTCGATATACAACTCGCTGTGTGTAATCAACTTCGGTAGGATAATGGGGATTTGCGTGAGAAAGTGACCAGGTTTGAAGCAAAGTGTGAGGCCACGCGGGGTGATGTGGTGCGCCGTGAACATTGGATCGTGCCGGGTTGGCAAGCAAGAAAGAAATACTGACACCAAGCGCGATAATAAAGTGCAACAACTGAGTGAAGAGCTGAAAACACAACCTAATGGGTATCTATTTAACGCGCTCTGAAATTGCAGCTGGAGCGTGTACAGTACAGATGGGTAAAAACAGCATACGGTGACTGCTTTGAAACACAAGAATGGGGAAAATAAAGTACTACTGCTCGCTCTGGAGCTAGCACGGCAGATACGATAGATGATGACTGCGCCAAGTTCTTATTGATCTTTCCTCGTGCCGGGTCATCTTGAATGAAAAGAGGTTATCTGCGGTCTGTACTATAGTCGTTGTTAAAAGATCGTGTCCGTACGATCACCACGAAAAAGATTATCACCAGCAAGCTTTGCCCACCAAAACGTGACTTCTTTTTACCGTGACCATCATAGCGACGTATCGCGCTGTGGCCAATGGTACAGCGTTCTCGTTGGCATGGCATACCGACTCGCACTCGCGGTTCACCTTTAAGTCAATACCAGAGCTTATTTTAGCCAATCAAAACGGTTTTCGTTTGTTGTGGAGTCTGGCGTTCTGGCGTCCTTCGTTGTGGAGTCTGACGTCCTTCGTTGTGGAGTCTGGCGATAAACATCCAGTATAAGGCTTGCAGTACCAGAGGTATCCGAGCCATCAGATAATAGTGGCAGTAGCGAGTCGGAAACGCCGGAGACGTCTTTCGCGCAGCAAGCGTTCAAGCTACGCTGCACTGGGGGCGCAAGAAACGAGGTGTTCATTGTCACAAACTTCATCCTGCCGACATCCAACATCTGTGAGAGACTTTTCTCTCAATCCAAGCTCATTTTCACTGATCAGCGGCGAGCAATGAAACCAGCCACGCTGGAAATGCTCGTATTCCTGCGGGCCAACAGAAGCTTGTGGTAAGTTAGATGTAGAAGACGTAGCAACGCAGCATAGCACAATACAGTGTCAACATTGTACAATTATCATTCTCCAACTATAGTAACACAAGCATAGCAAATTGTATGCCTGTGTAACCAAGTTTGCTTATTATTTCTTTCAATCAAAATTGATGCCGCTCGGTTTGCATACAGACGACAGGCGTACTCTTGACAACGCTTTTGTAGAGGAACGAGTAGCACGAATTTGTTACAACTTTTCTGGGTTTTCAATTGGCTTAAATTTTACTACAGTACCATGGTAGGCGCACTCACTCCAAGATCAGCAACAGTAGCCGAGTATTATAGCGTGGTGTCCGATAGCCCCGTCGACTACGAAGACTTTGAGTGGTGTGTACGATAGTGAAGAAAATAATGAAGTAACGGTTGACGGTGGCATGAGTGGTCGCCATCCCGAGTCAGCAGCTCGTCGTCGCGCACTGCGTGCAGCGCGCATCAACCCCGCAGATACGGCGGGAAGCAGTGTAAGCAAGATCTACACGTACGGCATTATGACGGCGTCCTCCAGCTTCGAGTACAGCGGCAAAGACGAGACCAAACGCCTGCACCGACCGGATTGCGCTTACAGTGGAACGACATGATCATGACCGGATCCTCTCAGGGAGGTTCTCCCGACTCATTCCAAACCGTATAATGTAATATTATGTAGTCATCAACGCCATCCTCCCTAGCATCAACTGCTCCCCCACCTGGAGTGGCAACATATAGGCCCAAGTCAATTTAATGAGCGTGTGGCAGTGGTGGTGGGCTGCAATCTGTCCGTTCATACCGTCTGTTTTGCGCGTATCTGCGTACAAACCAGCGACAAAAGCGCCAAAGGTAGCGCCCAGTGACTCAGGATTAGGCGGGTTCCCTCCACTACATGTACTGATGGATGTCAAATGATTTCAGAAGCCATCTTCGAATCCCAATAAGCCCGGAGAGAGCAGTCGCTACGCTACGACGGATACACCACGCGCTTCAAAGTACAGAACGCGCGGTAGTATTAAGTGATAAGCCATTACAAGGAATAGTATTTAAACCGCAACAAATTCAAATTCAAAAATTTACGAGGAATATATATCCTTCTGTTGGTCGTTGCACTTACCGTTGACCCATTGCTTTTTGCCATGCCAGCAAACTTGCATGCCGCATGGCTTGCCGAACAGACACGACGATTGCCAAAGCGCTCTAATTTCATCCAATCACAATGCGTTACTTTACAGTCTGACGACTTGGTTACGGGCATTCTCGACAAGGTGCTCATGATTACCACCATTTTCTAAAAGGCGCGATCGTCTTTAAAAGGTGCTTGTTGATTAAGTTAAATACCACGGAGGTACGACGGCACGTGCTGCCGTATTGTACGAACGGAATCGGAGCCTTGCACGTGCAATAGCTAGAACACGAACAGCACTTTAGAAGTCCCACAGCGTTCCGGTCGCATACCCAGCGTACAAAATGGCCTCCCCGCCAGAAGAGGGTCAAGAGTTTCCTGAAGGGGATTCGGCATTACATGCAATACAAGACTACGCGCCTCAATCAAGAAACACGTCAAGGTCAAACGAGGAGGCGGTGGGCGCAAGCACTTGGTGTGCTCGTCGAGCACGTGCACGATGTTTGTGCACCTGTACCATTGCACGAACACCACTTCCTGGCGCGTTGCGTCAAGAGCTTGCGCCCCTACGAGTACTTCGACAAAATTATGGCGTCCATGATGGATGCAGCGTATACGAGGGCTCAGCTTTCTTCCAAATGGGCAAAAGAGCAGCGTTTGGTTACCGTAGGAGCGCAATCATTGTACGAAGAACAATTCGAGAAAATTACACCGTCGCCGATTCCAAAACCGATATCGCCTTCGTCCATCGGATTCAGCAAGTGCCCCCATTTCGACGTCGAGTCGATCTAACCAAGAACTCATGCACATGCACCTGATCACGGTGTTAGTGAAAAGAAGAAGCTGGACTCGGTATTTTCGCGCTTTGCGCAATGCTACCAAGTTCGTTGGTACTACGAGGCGTTCAATACAGCAAGTATTGAAATGCCGTTGCTGCAAAATGTGGAGGACGAGGAGCTGCAGCCTGCGGAGTGCGCTGTGAGACGTGGAAAGAAGCGCAAGAAGCGACTGACAAGTCGTGGAGAGAACACCTCGAAGCGGGTTCGTAGATGCAAGAACTGCCATGAAACGGGTCACAATCGGCGCACATGCACGAACCCCACGGTCGTAGTGACAGAGTGACCACACCGTCCGCGAGCGTAAAGCTACCAAGGTAGAAGCAGCAGAGCTTACATACTTCCCGAAGTGTACCCAAACAGTAGCAGCGGAGCTTACATGCTTCGCCACGATGCATTGCTTGAAGACCATTTCTGTTAAATATCAGTTAAGATAACAAGCACCTTTTCCCTATTCAAACATGTTGTACGTACAACGTGATTGATACTTAGTACTATCAGATACAACGGTTGGGCGGGGGTTAATAAGTCAATTTTTACATATTTACCAAGACTTTTACAATATTAAGGTAAAAAAATAGGTAAATAAACAACACTTCCCCAAATGGATTGAGGTTTTAACTTAAAACCTTTAAAAGAGGTTGGCAGTTGTGATGACAAAGAAAATGTCATCTACAAAGATTATTCATAAAAATAATAACATTTTCCTTGTACCTGGTGGATATAGCAGAACGGTTTTCAAGCGCGGGTCCAACTTCGACACGTCATACTGCTCGTGCACAAAAGATGGGATATCTGCATTCTCCGACACGCTAAGACAGCGTTGCATTGTCTGTCATGCGGTAACATTAGTCGGCAAAACTTTACTTGGATCGTAAAATCTACAACTACTAATCTTACCTCAATAAGTTTGTCATCTAGTTGCTGTTGACAGATATTACTTGTAGGGCATCTTAGCTCGCAGACACAGCAAGGTTGCATCGACTCTGACGCTCCATGCATAGCTTTGATTACGTCCTTCTCAATCTGATCCAATTTTTCTGGTGTTGGAATGACGAAATTGTAACTTTCGTCTATCAACTTCAACTCGGAACCTGTGTGGAAATACCTAGCATCAAGCCTTTTCACCGAACAAGCTCCGCTTAAACGATGATTGTTTCGAATAATAGCTCTCCTATTCGTTGCATCATTTGAAGCTCTGCGTGCAGGTATTCTGCTCAACGATGCCCCTCCCGCTAAGCACTCTTGTAAACTCAGTGATCTTGATGGTGTCGAGCTCGAAATGAATTCAGCCCTTGTTATATCTGCTCTTCTCGCTCTCAGTGCCGTTTGTTCTCGAACAAGGGTCCAATACGCTTCGGATTTACGAGCTTCTCGAGTCGCTTCTGAAATCTTTGTTTTTACTTTGATGGCATCTTGCACGTGATGCAATATGTAGAATGTTATGTACCAATGGACTCCACTGGGGTTTATCGTCGTCGATATCGGATTGGAGCGGTTACGCTTCACAACTTGGTGGATACGCATGAAACACCTCACCAGAAAAATATTTAGTCAGAAATACTTCGAAGTACTGTTTTAAGAAGGTTTGTTCTGAGCAACATTTTCACGAAAATGAAGGGGTGCGTTGTTGATTATTATTTGATAAAACATATTCAATCCAGACTTTGCAACAGATAGTTCGTTATGTAGAAGCTTAACACCTAAGCGTAAGCTAAACAAAGGCAGCAAATGGCGTAGCTTAACAACTGGATTCTGCTAATAGACCATCCTGACAAGAAACTGCATTACCCAACCATCATCAGGGTTTTGGCTTCAGTCGGATGTCACGCCTCTACCACTAGCACATCAATGCCATCGTGCTTGTTTTGCGAGGACGTTTAGGCGGTGACCCAAACGATCCATCCTTGTCGTCCTTACGGGTCTTACGCTTCGGCGTAGTAACCGTAGTTGATTCATGTTGGGTAGCAACGGTTGAGGCGCCGTCGATCTGCAAATTGTCATCTGGACGACCGGCATTGAACGCGTCGGACACAGATGCATCCGTGTCTGATGAATCCATAGTATGCTTCACACCTTCACGACGTAGTGGTGGAGCATGGACAATATCGTCACGTCCGACAGCTGGTAGCGGCTCCGCACGTAGACGCTGTCGAATCTGCATGCTTCCGACCGGGTTTCCATACATGAGCTTTAGCGAATGAACCTTCTTAAATCGGTAGCTTAGACCCGCTCGAAAGTCGATGGTGTTCATCAGTGGATTGCGGTGTTTCCAGATCGATAACTGGAAAATAAACTGATTGCGGCGTGCAACGTCCAAGTGTTCGTACGCATCCGGAGTTCTTGAAATTGCGGTTCAAGCTCTTGGTCAACCCGCTCACGGTGCCACAGCTTGACATACTCTTCGACACCGAGGACACACATCTCCAACGTTATGTTTTCTTGCGAAGTAGGTTCGTAATTGTCAATGTAGACCCCGACCGACTTGACCTCGTGGAATGCTGGGCGGGCTTCTTCGGCTTCTTGGGCTGCCACTTCAGCTCGTAGGCGCTCCAACGTTGTGACCATGATGGCAAATTGCAAACTGACCGTCTGCCAATCTTGTGATAGGTGTAGCCTTTTCACTGCCACTTACCCGCTGTGTTTTATCTAGGAAGACCCCTATGAACATGGGCAACGTCTACAATCCACTCACATCCACAGAAATCATTTTCAACGATACGGCGGATGAGTGGGTACGTCAAGCGAAACATCTCGCTCACTACTCACACCAGGTATGTGAGGCGTACCCGTCCCAACTTCCAACGGCATGGTGGATGCGCTGCCTTCGCCACGCTTCACCGCTTTTTATTTGTTTTGCACATGTGAAACCTTGAACGCCATGATTACTATAAAATACTACTGTAGGGGTGAGAATTTCCTGCGCAAAGGCTACATCACCGTCCCTACATAACTACTTCTGCTATCTCCTACACAATGCTGCACACCCACACTATTGCTGCTACCTCAGCGGTTATTCGATCGCCTCCCAACAATGCATTAAACTCACAAGTTGCATGGGCTCGACTCTTTCAAGCCCCGCTTCGTTTGCTTGAACAACCCAATCACGATGTCCGGGAACCAGATAATCCAGGTCCAACACACCACCCACCAGTTCTCGAGCAGATCAGCAGCCTGCCACCTATTGGTGGGGACTTTGCGTTGGTCGAGCCACAGGCGTGGCCGGAAACAGTAATCCACATTGATCACAGCATGTTTTCAATGGCACAGCCGTACCCGGTTCCCAAGAAGTCTCGGCATCTTGATGACCCTTGCCTCTGCTACAAGTGTTGTGTGGCAGAAAGTCACTTGTTAAGCTCATGCGTCAACGTGGCCACATGTACAATCTGCGACGATATCAACTGTTCCAACAAATTTAATTGCGGCAACCGCTTCGATCAAATATACCCTCTCGACTTGGTCGAGACTCGCGCAGGCTATGGCGTCATCTGCAGCTATCCAATCCCGAGAGGTGCTTTCATTATAGAGTACGTAGGAGAGATTCTGTACGAGCGCGATGCCACTGTGCGAGAGAATCAACCCTACCAAGCTCAGTTGCGGACAAAAGCGGTTTTTTATCTTTCGTGTCGCCCCAACTCTACGCTGTTTGAAGACGACTGGACAAATACAACCAGACTGGGTATTTTTGCCAGCGAAAACATTCCTGCTCTCCGAGAGCTGACATTCCAGTACACGACTCGAAAACGACGGGGGGTGATTGTCAGTGCGTCGCGCACTATGCGTGAGTCGTGTATACACTAGTATTTCGTGATTGAGGAACAAGCCTTTGTTTGATTATGTCTCTAATTGTGCTCAGCATATTATGCATATAATGGGCGGCTTCATTTTTGTCAAAAGCAATTCCTAGCTTCCAGCACTTTAACTACACATGTCTTAATCAGATCGCTTACTCGCGTTCATCAAGTCAACGGTAACATGAGACTGCCGATCGGGTGGCCTTATATGGCGTGTGTTTTTCAACATTGTGGACGCTGGGGGCTTGGATCATGCGGTTCCTCTCCTCGCCCACGTAACCGAAAACTCCGGCCAAGAACTGCCGCGCTTGGCCAACGCCTCAATGTTGGCGGGGTCTGCCTTGCAAATGGAGTCACCGTCCCAGTAGTGCCAGTAGTCATGATCCAAAATTGGGATGTACCGTCGATCTTGGTGCCAGCTGGATGTCCTTGACACCGCGGCCTGCCACGACGAAGTGTATGGCTGCAGCCTCCTTGTGACTTCTGAGTAAAATACGCAATTGTTTTAGTAAGATACCGACTTCTGGTAAATTTCTGAGTAAAATACTCCCTACTGAGTAAGATACCGACTTTCTGATAAAATGCGCACTTCTGAGTAACATACTGACTTCTGGTAAGCTCCTGAGTCAAAAACTGACTTCTGAGTAAACTTCTAAGTAAAATACTGACTTCATAGCAAATTTGCGACCGCTTTCCTCCGCCAGATAATAGCAACGACCGCTGGGCTAAATTTGTTGTGCCATTTTCAACCACACCATGGCGACGACCGAGAAGGCGGGGGTAGCAACGGAGGCGACGGCGGAGATAGCGGAGGAGACGCCTTCGCCAGAGACCTTACTCATAGCGGCGGAGGTGGCGAAGAAGGCTGGTGCCACGCATAGACCTCGTGTTCATAGCCAATAGGCGCATGTTTGTCTGCAAGGATCTGGACCCTCGCGCTCGCGGACTCGACCTGCAAGAGGTCGTCCCGAAGACGATCCCCGGCGCCGTCTATTGTACTAGCATCAAGATCTACAGCTTGCGCGGAGACGATGGGAAGAGGCCTACAGAAGTCGACGCTCGCGGCATTGCAGGGCGCGAGATCGCCTACACTGCGCGGATCGCTTAGCTCTTCCCAGACTCCGATGACGATGGGTTCATCCACTTCCGCGTCGAGGTAACCACTTCGGACGAGGGAGTCAGCGATCAGGAAACGTCATGCTCTTGGCTGACGGGTGGTCCACGTCCACCTCTCGGGATGGCGTTTCCGTCGTTGGTCATGACGATTACTCCCATGGGGTCCAGCAACATCTTGAGAGACCAAAGTAGTGCTCACGATGCCGGACACGGCCTTGTCCTCCTCGCCGTGCGGTTAGTGTATTAGACGCGTCATTTGACTGTTTATATGATCGAACAGAGGTCCATGACCGTTCAATCAAGTGCCACAGTGTACCCATGCGCTCAAAGTTTCTCAAAGTATAATTCGACCACCCAAAATTCGACAACCACCTCCCACAAACTGCGAAGACACTGCGGGCGACGACGATCGGGTGCGTCGATTGCTGCCCATTGTGTGTCCTGTAGAGCTGGTGCCCCCAACGAGTACGAACTACCCAGCACCATCTGACTCATGAAGTGCGTCAACGCGATTGCGCCGCTGCCGACGCCTGAACAGTTGAGTGCCAAACACTTGGTCATCAATGAGCTGCGAAACAGGGCCCATAGAAAAACGCTAATATATCGTTCCAAAATCCGAGAACACGTTTCCAATGTTTATTTCGTCCGTTTTTCGAGTAAGGATTCACTTCAGGACATTGGGCCGGAAGGGTCGCCGTAACAAAAGTTGAGAAATCCACTGACTACATGACCCGTCGCGTGGATCGCATGGGTTCATCTTTCTAACCCTTACAAAAACCAAGTGAGCGGCGAAGCCATGTCCAAGCGGTCGCCTTATTGGCTGCCGCCGCAACTTACGGGAGGCACATAGCATCGTGCTGGCACGATTAAATTGTTTTTCCGGGTGCAAAATGGTTTTCTGTGTCTGGTGCATGAACTTGAACGGGAGCGTGGGTGTTAAGTGCGAGTACTTAACCTAGTAAATTTACACACCTTTCTACATTTGCCGATTCCGGCGACTTGCATCTTTCAGTGTACCCACTTTGTTTGAAACCATAGTAGTGGGGGCCAGTGGCCGCGTGTGGTGTGCGCGCACACACCTGATTTTATCTTTAGAAAATGCGAAAAGCATACTGGGCGCCTGTGAGGGGTGCTTTAAACCCCATAGTGAAACCAAGTGTTTTACGCGATTGCAACATTCAAAAATACAGCGTGCTGACTGCACGAACACTTTGTGCTATCAGCTTAGAGCTGAGAGAATATGGCCATAATAACTACCGGTAGGTACGTTAAACGTCTGGGAGATAGAATATTAGGCGTGGTGTTGGCGTTGATGCAATTTATTTTCACCCCGCTGGTATTCACGAAAGCCCGCGTACTCGAAGCTCTCGTCGCAGCGCATGGTGTCGAGTCCACAGTGCATAGGCTCACATATTCCCTGCGCCGATATTAAATTTGCGCACGCAATCGTACTCAACCTGCGCACACTATACAGAACATGGCTTCATCTCCCATGAACTCACTTAATAACACTCAACCCACTCGACGGCTCACACAACGTTACACTCAACCGGCGCACACACTCAACACAGAACTTGTCTTCAGCTTCCATGAGCTCACACGTTCACACTCAACAAATCCATCGAGCTCACACACTACACTCAAAATCAACGGGCTCACACACTACACTCTACACACCGAATATACCTTAGTCCACCAAGCCCGCTCGTTCTCACTAAACATCGAACTTGCCGAGTCGACTCAACGGGCGCACCCACTACACTCTACACACTGAATATACCTTCAGTCCAACAAGCTCGCTCGTTCACACTCAACACATTGAACCTGTCGACTCGACGTGTCGGCTCATACACGTAAGCTAACTTCGATCACGCAAAATATGCGTTGACCACACACTCATGTTGCACGAATGTTGACCCAGTTGACGTCAAATAATCCTCGTTGGTAGCTAGCTTCGCTACCTATCTCCCAGTATAAATGTAGAGGATACCTACTACGCAGCACATTAGTTGTAAAATTAAGTGCCCCTAAATTGATCGATAGGGTTGGTCGTAAGACGCGTGTTACAAGTACATGAACAAACCAGAATCTACTGAAACGTAAGGGACCTGGTCCTTTATTCTACATCGTATAAACTTTCAAGTCGTCTTGATTTGGTTTTGAAGTGAGGTACATTAATGTCATTTAGCTAAGCTAACGCCACCTAATGCCCGATCTCGCTCGACGCGAGTACTTCAGTCAGTAAGAGTGTAAGCAGGTTCGCGCGCCGCGCAGGGCGCGGCTCACGTCGTCAGCGATCTCTCGACGTCGACTTCTCCTGCTCCGTAGTCCACTGTGCCACATCTATCTGGATACTATTAATACACACTGAATATACCTTCAGTCGGGCATTCTCTGAAGGCACTTGTTATATAACCCGACTGAGTTACACTAGACGGTGCATTTGTACCAAACTATAACCGATTGGCGTCCCCGAATATGCCCCACGAGCGAAGAGCCGGAGATGAAATCACCTGATCTGTCTTCGCTGGTATACGTGCGGCCGGATGGCCTTTCGCGGTCTTGGAAACCCACAGACAGTGTCCAGTGGATGACGAGCGACGCGCAAGACACGCGGTGAAGTTAAACGCCCACAGAGTCAAAGCAGCAACAGCGTATAGACCAAAATCAGAAGAAATGCAAAGACAAAGAATTCAGTTTATAGACAAATGCAAAGATAGCGATAGCGCAGATACTGCAGCTCCTTCCTACTCAGCTGACTAATGATTTCGGCGCCGATGAACAGTTCGAAGGCTATTAGCATGAACATCCCACAGTTGTAGCTGTCTACTTGCACGCCAAGGTCGCTTTGGTATGATCGAACGCGATACCTTCTCGGGGCTGCGTATGGGACCATCATCGTCAATTTGTCCGCAATAGGCCTAACCGATACCCCGTAGCTCGAATTCATCGGGTCGTAGATGAGCACTTCTCTTGTAAATAGATCCATCATGATGGAACACCAGTGATTCTTGCCGCAGATCACCGGGATCAGTATTTTTTCTGTTGTCGCCCCTGCGAAAATGTTTTGCAAGCTCTGCACCGGCATAAATCCATTCATGACGTTGCCTACGGCCGATGTATCAACCACACGCGTCTTTGAATCCTCCGCAAACAACTTCAGCATCAACATGTTGACAGTGTCGTCCCCCAACGCTGTTTTCTGACGAGCTCCAGTGTTTCTGCCTACGCAAAAGGTTATAAATAAGATAGCAATACAGTTGTGAATGCATACTTACTTGCACAGATAGAAGTGGAATTGACTTGAGCTTGGGTAGAATGTCAGGATCCGCCTCGACTTTGAAAGCCTCGGGCATCGATCATGTCAACCCAAGCGACAGCCTTGTCTACGTGTTGTATGCTTTTCATCGCTCGGTGCCACTTTCGCATCACTTTAAGTGTTTCTGTTGAATAGAGACCCACACCGATGATTTCAACCGCTACGTCCTTTTCGCCTAAATCCGGCCGTCCTGCTGACGTCTGCTTCTTCTGGAGAGCAGCTACTTTGTTACCGCATCGCTCAATTAGATCGGTGCGGAAAACCCGTGTGATAGATCCGAGGGGGTCACCTGCTTCACACGCGGCAATGCCGATATTTTGTGCGCAATCGGCGCTCTGAGTTTCTTGCCGAAGTCAAACAACTTGAATTTGGAGATCGAGAGCTCAAATGACAATCCATCTCCCTCGAAGCGTTCGCTCTTCGTCGAGTAATGACTATGGTAGATCGTCCGTGGGATTCTAATCGCAAATATCGTGAGGTTTTTCCGATTGCCAGCGAGATATGTGATTCGGTGGCAGGCCTAGGTATGGCTCAATAGATGGACGCTATCATCTGTTCCACCAGCTTCTGTGGTCACAAGGTCAAGTGCTGCAGGGCTGCTGAAATCCCGCTTCTTGACACAGCGAGCCACCTCCTTCAGATAGTTCATCGCCTCGCGATATTGAGCCATACCTAGGCCTGCCACCGAATCACATATCTCGCTGGCAATCGGAAAACCTCACGATATTTGCGATTAGAATCCCACGGACGATCTACCATAGTCATTACTCGACGAAGAGCGAACGCTTCGAGGGGAGATGGATTGTCATTTGAGCTCGATCTCGATTGCCGACCGAACAGAAGAAATTAACCACCGTCGATTCAAAAGTTGGGTAGGTATGACAGTTTCTTTCCCCAACGAGCGTCTCAGAATGAAGACGTGACGGTATGGCAGTAGACGAGTGCTCACGAACAAACACGAGCACGCCCAATCGCGCTTGGTGACAGAGTACTTGACATTTAGTTCATCAAGCGCGTCGTCGCCTGAATATATGCTCTTAACAAAATATACGCCTGGGCACCCTTCGACGAAATGAATACCTGTAATGATTGGACTTGATATGCGGAGAGATAAGCATCCAAGTCTTCCCAAGACTGGAATTGCGTCTCACGTGGCGGGGGGCGATCACATGCTGCTGATCAGCTTCCTCGCTGGTGCTATTCGTCGTCTCCGTTGACTCGGCATGGCTGGGACATGTGGATGGCTGCCACTCACTGGACGAGCTGCGCGACACGTCGCTGTCACTGTCGTCGAGCTCTGCTGACAGCAGAATGCGCTTCTGCAGCTGCGCGGGCGCGGTGGAGGCGGCATATTCTTCCGCTGTCTTTTGTGAGAGGGGGATTTTGAGGCTGTGGATGGCTGGGACGGCGTTATACTGGGCTGGTATACACGACCCGCCGTACGGATACGGCGGGTGCTGCAAATCCGGATAGGGTGCGAGATGGGCGCGGCGAAGGTTAATCTCAGTCGGGCAATCTACTCACTTCCTTCTCTAAAAGGTGCTCATGATTACCACCATTTTCTAAAAGGCGCGATCGTATTTAAAAGGTGCTTGTTATCTTAACTGATATTTAACAGAAATGGTCTTCAAGCAATGCATCGTGGCGAAGCATGTAAGCTCCGCTGCTACTGTTTGGGTACACTTCGGGAAGTATGTAAGCTCTGCTGCTTCTACCTTGGTAGCTTTACGCTCGCGGACGGTGTGGTCACTCTGTCACTACGACCGTGGGGTTCGTGCATGTGCGCCGATTGTGACCCGTTTCATGGCAGTTCTTGCATCTACGAACCCGCTTCGAGGTGTTCTCTCCACGACTTGTCAGTCGCTTCTTGCGCTTCTTTCCACGTCTCACAGCGCACTCCGCAGGCTGCAGCTCCTCGTCCTCCACATTTTGCAGCAACGGCATTTCAATACTTGCTGTATTGAACGCCTCGTAGTACCAACGAACTTGGTAGCATTGCGCAAAGCGCGAAAATACCGAGTCCAGCTTCTTCTTTTCACTAACACCGTGATCAGGTGCATGTGCATGAGTTCTTGGTTAGATCGACTCGACGTCGAAATGGGGGCACTTGCTGAATCCGATGGACGAAGGCGATATCGGTTTTGGAATCGGCGACGGTGTAATTTTCTCGAATTGTTCTTCGTACAATGATTGCGCTCCTACGGTAACCAAACGCTGCTCTTTGCCCATTTGGAAGAAAGCTGAGCCCTCGTATACGCTGCATCCATCATGGACGCCATAATTTTGTCGAAGTACTCGTAGGGGCGCAAGCTCTTGACGCAACGCGCCAGGAAGTGGTGTTCGTGCAATGGTACAGGTGCACAAACATCGTGCACGTGCTCGACGAGCACACCAAGTGCTTGCGCCCACCGCCTCCTCGTTTGACCTTGACGTGTTTCTTGATTGAGGCGCGTAGTCTTGTATTGCATGTAATGCCGAATCCCCTTCAGGAAACTCTTGACCCTCTTCTGGCGGGGAGGCCATTTTGTACGCTGGGTATGCGACCGGAACGCTGTGGGACTTCTAAAGTGCTGTTCGTGTTCTAGCTATTGCACGTGCAAGGCTCCGATTCCGTTCGTACAATACGGCAGCACGTGCCGTCGTACCTCCGTGGTATTTAACTTAATCAACAAGCACCTTTTAAAGACGATCGCGCCTTTTAGAAAATGGTGGTAATCATGAGCACCTTTAGAATGCCCACCTTCAGTCCAACAAGTTTGCCCGTCAACACATTGAACCAAGTCATTTCCACTGTGCTATCCTTTTGACCAATGCCCAAACCAGAACCTTGTATTAAAAGTCTTTCAATATTGCTCCGATTGCGAAAAAATTTACAGGCTGTATCCACTGAAAAGCGCTATAATTGGTCAGCGTTTGTGAGCCAAAATAATCCCTGATTGATGGTGTGTGCTATCCTTATGGCCAGACTGTACCGGTATGAACACTGTTCATTGAACATTAATTCGCGACGTTGAACGTCATGCAGAGCCACGCTTACAAAAGGCTGGAAGCGACAAGCATCACCAAAGCCACAACAGCCGACGCTGTCGTCGCCGTAACGGCACTACTGCTACCCCTGCTGTTGCTGTCGTCTGAAAGAGCGTTGGCGCCTTCGTTGCCCGAGTCATCATCAGCGACGCTGCTAGAGGTGCCGGCATCCGTGGAGCTGTCCATGGAGCTGCTCGACGAGGAAGACGTTGACGAGTTGGAGGGCAGCGACAGATCAGGGAACGAGAACGACGACGTCGCCGCATCGCATCCCGACGACGAGCACACGGAGCAGACTTGCGAGTACAGTGTGCGGCTGCAGCCGTTCGCGGAGCTGGCGCATTTGGGGCTGTTCTCGTAGCACTTGGGGTTGGCTGCCGTCAGCGTCTCCACCGACGGGAGCGGAGACATGTTGGCACTAGTACCGTTGCTGGCCAGCTCGTTGTACATGGTCACCATCTTCTTGGCGCGCTTCGCGTTAGCCTCTTCGTCACCAGGCTTCTTCCAAAAGTCGAGGCTCTTTTGTACGTCAAAGCCGCTGCCAGTGTTCTCGGCCTTGAATTCCACGCCGCCATCTTCACAGAACTCGGTGTAGTTGCTGTAGCCCATCTCGGTAATGCCCACCAGGTCGTCAATGTTCAGGTATCCCAGGATTTTGTAGCTGAACGTGCAGTTGTCGCCGTCAGGGGTCACACCCATGGCACACAGACCACCAGGGTACTCGGCACGGCACTCGTCTGTCTTGTCTTCCCGCAGCTCCTGCGCGCACGAGTTCGGAAATGAGAACCAGTAGTTGCCAGGGTACGGGGCCCGCGGGTCCGACGTCTGCAGATTGCTGCCGACCATGGGGCCAACATCCACTGCACCGTCGAGTCCGTAGTAAACCTTACAGTCCTCCGAGAGGTCACTGCCCTCGTCCGTGCACTTGGCGCCGTCCATAGCCACGAACTCGCCGTACTCAGGAGGAGTGTGACTCTCGTAGTACTTGATGCCGTACGTGGGCTGCACGATCGTTATCTCGTAAAAGACCACGTACTGCATGCTGTTCTTGCGCTCGCACTTGACCGACTGCTCGTTCACGTTGATCCCTTCGGCCTGCACGAACATGAGCGCGCCTTCTACGGACGCTGTGTTGACGGTGTCCAGGTTGTTCATGTAGGCGAGCTCCGTCGTGTCTCCGTACATGGACAGCCACTGCTGCGCCTCGTCATTCCACACAGGCGCGTCACCCTGTACACGAGCCTGCACGGACGTCACGGCCTTCATGTGCCAGCCACTGCTGCTAGAAGACGAAGAGATTGCAGCCGACGCCGCCGTGACAGTGCCAGAGGAGGCCGACGAGTCAGAGGACGAGTCGGCCGAGACGAGCGGCGTGCCTAGCAGGAGGCACATGAGGCCGAAGCGAGTCCACATCTTGAGGTTAGTTGGGGCGACTACCGGTAATACCAGTGTACTGTAGACCGAGCGCTGTCTGTCGGACAAGGCGGAATCGAGAATGGCAATGCACGCCCAGGTCGCAGATTTGCGGAATTTGTGTGGGTTCGAAGGTGCCATCTGATTTTCGGTAATTTGTGGCTGCTAATAGGGACAAGGTAATTGGAGGATTTCCTGCGGATACCACGGTTTTAGACGACGATTTAGATGGGGAAAACATGTCTCTGTCCGGCGTCTGGTTGGTTTGCTTGATGTCGTTGCGCCGTTCGAAGTGGTCGCCGGTTTGAGGCGGGACGTCGTTGATCATTATGTACCGGTACATGTATTAATACATGTACTATAATAGTATGCTACAGTGTCTTCGGATAGTGCGGAGAGTTGCTCCATGCAATACAAAGGCGCGTCGTTGGAAGGCGAAGTAACACGCGGTACGCACTTGAAGCGGCACACGATTTCTCTATGCCGAATGGGTGCTGCTAGTTGTTTGTGCTGCTTGCTGCAGTCGTACAGTAGTTGTTGAGTGTCAGCATTTTTGTTGGCTGTCAATCAATTCGATTGTTGGCGGACGCGCTCCAGCACCTGCAAGTTGCAGTGGCCAAAGCCTGCTGGAGTGCGAGTCCGCATCGAGTGATGGGAACGATTGAGTCTGCCAAAGACAGGATTAGCTTCGCTACAGTACCTTACAATACGCTTCGCCGAAACAGCTTACCCGGGCCCATCGGTCCCGGGGAAAGACGCAGTTCGTAACAGTATATTAACATTAATTTTAAGCAACAACCGAAGTGCTGTTGATCTAGTCTTACTGTCCAAACCCGTAGATCGTTCGTCCTTGTCGTTTTAAGGCATAGACGACATCTCGCGACGTTACTGTCCTTCTGTGAGCGTGCTGCATGTACACAATAGCGTCTTGGACCAGACTTCTCACAACAATCTTGAGAACTTCTCGAGTATACACATTAGCCGACATGCGAATGACCCCAGCCCGGCGAGCGAGTCGGCGCATACATGTAGATGCTTTTGAGATACCGTATACGGTATCACACGGGATGAAATTGTGCCGTTGCGCTCCGCCTTTGACTCGTCCAGCAGCTCCTTTTCCGCGGCCTGGCATCTTGCATTTGGAAGTAAATCAAAGCCGGTGAGTGTTTGTTCATGCTACTGAGAAAATAGTTGAGAACTCACATACGTACGTTTGCCAGCGTGGAAGCAAAATGAAAACTGCGTGTACTTTTCATATTGTCGTGCAATTCGCTTGATCAACAAATTTGAGATAGTTCCCCGAGTTTCCATAATTTTGAAATAGATCCGTACAAGCTTCCACTATGCTAGAATAGTCTCCATAGACCGCCTTCGCGTTCTCATGACGTGCTATCAAATCCACTCCGCTTTGTGTGCAATCTCTCTCCTTAGCGTACACATTGCAGGCTGGCATCATCAACATTTACTTTGTGCAGACGAAAATAGTTTATTATGCATTATTTTGTGCCTCACTGCATAGCCATTCCTAGTATTCGCCTGGGCACTGATCGATTTATCATGAATCGCTACTGCTGTCGTCACTTGGTGTATATAATGAGCTATTGCTTGAACTGGAACTGTGTTCGAAATAATTGCTGACATCAATATCTCCGTTGTTTACTTCATCTGGGTGCTGTTCGGAGGTTTCCCACTGTGCTTTCCCAGCACGAAAATCGGTGTCGGCTACATTTCCATCATCCACACTATTTTGATGCACATTAGGGTTGAGAATTATGCGTGTGGAGGGCTTTCACCGCGAGTGAGGTCAATAACGTCGTGTTTTCGCTCTGCAGAATGCGCCCTCGCCCTTCTACCACTTTCTGTTTGGACTTGTCGATCAGCTCGGGTGAGTGATGTGGCGGGCGTATAGTGCCCTCGTCCGCCTCCTGCAGGGGCCATTTTCATAGCAACCATGCCGGTCTGGTAGGACCTGCCACTCAGTAAACGGTTTGTTGTCGCGTTCCCGAGGAATTTGAAACACCGCTAAGGGAAAACTTGCTTCGTCCCGAATCACACGAAGCCATAGCTTCATGATCTGGCTCACTCGGAACCGTAACTGATGAGACAGAACTTGCTCCGGATTGGGAACCTTATTAGTGCAGTGTAGCTTACTTATAAGCTGCCAGATCGCATGCAGCGATATGGCTAAATGTGTTAATTTAGTTAATACTATATTGCTTAACTTGTCGTTGCTTGGATGTAAAATTGGTGGGTCTTAGTGACGAGATGCATTCTAGAAGCTCTCTATGCCTCCGATCTGCGTTAAACAAATCTTCAGATTTTTGTCTCTGCTTGGCAGCTTGAATGAACTGCTTTTGCTTGGCTTCTTCACGGTACTCAGCCTCGCGTCGCAATTCACGTTGTTGGAGCCACAAGCATACCTGCAATACATCGCGGTGACAGAGATGATGTAGCTTTGAACTTATCGAACCGTTGTCGTCAATTTCAAGAGTCGGTGAGCAGGCGTTTGAACCTGCAGCAGTACAGTCAGCAGCTACCCCACACTCGCACGACGCTGACAAAGTGGCTGGAAGATTGGCTTGATTTGAATCATTTTCCAACATCGAAGAACGGAGTTGATGCCTTGTTAAGTGTGTCGACGAGCTTGATTCCTGTCCAAGTTCTTCCGATTGAAGCCCCAGTACATTCACCTGCCTCGTCGCTATCTTCTGTGCGCGAACAACAATTTTTCGGCGAAGCTCAAGCGCAGATTTTGCATCCGCGCTTGGCATTCCATCCTTTCCCTTCCGCGCCGACGAATACAACGCTGTAAACTTGTGCTTTAGGCTTGTGGCATCGCGCTCAAGCCAATCGTCATCATCAGATTGATTGTAGATCTTAGCGACCGTGTTCCAGTCTGCCTGCCGAGGTGACAATGTTACGGCAACAGCATCAAGCAACCTCTCACGCTCGACATCGCTGTAGTTTCGTGTTCCTCTTGGTTTAGTCATCTAGTCAAATACGTTGGTTAATCCGTGGTGGCATGAGAAATACCGTGAGTGTTCAGCAAGCGGACCTTTGCTTTACCTGGTAGTTTGGGGAATGGATCGATCGGACTCAAGGGTTGCGTACGTATCCGACTCCAGCATACCGGTATTCCATTTTGTGAAAATAATGCTCACCATCTTCAACAATTGTGACGTTTCGCGTATGCAAAATAAGCATATTCAATATGTATTGGCTCGAACTCAAATGATGTCCTAATGAAAACGATGAGCAGTCGATAAACCGCAGAAGTGCGGTTTATATGCTACCAAAACCAGCCGAAGTGTTGTACGTGAACAGCCGGATCACAGGTCTACGGTCCGTATCGTTCCCAGTTCAAATCGCGAAGCCTGACTGTCATTTGGCAGCGATCCTCGTGGAACAATTTCAGGCCCGTATAGCTGTCGATGTCGACAATGTGTCCAGGGCGAGGTAAGTCATCTGAGTTTGCTTCGATACCCCAAATGGTTGCTGTTAGCAGCTCAGAATCGACGGCATCCTGATTGCTTTCGTACGAGTCACGGAATAGCTATCCAAAGCACAGTGATTAGCTCAGTGTAGACCTAAACGTGCATTGATCTCAACGTACCGCTAACAAATCTTCCATCGGTTCTGGAGAGTGTGCATCAACCAGGTGTAGTCTCACAAGATGAAATTGCTTGTAGGTGTGTCCAGACACTCACAGCAACTTCATCCGAAGCGTTAATCGCTCTGCAGGACCGCTGCCAGTTTGTAGTGCTCCCTTCAGATCTACGTGCAACAAGCGGTAATTCTCGATTAGTATCACAACGATTGCTGAATAGTCTATACTTTTAACGCACCTTCTACACGTGAAACACGTCTAGCGGCGACCCTTCGACAGCCAAACGTGTACGCAAGCGCTCGTATGGTGTTTGCTCACGCGGTTCGGCTCTGGTTTCCGACATACTATGGCAGCAACCTTCGTGACCTTACTCGGTTTAGCTTTTCCTCCTCGACCGGAACTGCTAGCCACCGAATTTGATGATGACTTATTTACCATGGAGTAAATTGGATTGTGAGTTCATATATGCAGCACTACACAACCATCTCTAAGCGTACACAACCAAACTGTGTGACGATCAACCATGTTGCATTAACGACAAAAACTTCCATGCTGTACTACAACTCATCCTCATTAGTATCTTTTGCTACTATGGCAAAATAGTTGCCGGCTGCCTATGATTGTAGCATGTGAAAGATCCCGCCTATTCGACAAAAACTACAATGGCGTACCAAAACGTATCTTCAACAGTATCTTTTGCTACTTATTACAAAAAGTTACCGGCAGTCTATGATTGTAGCATGTAAAGGGTCAACAGACTATGGCTGGTATTGTAGCCGGCATCATGATTCAGGAGCACGGAGCACCTCTTCCATTGGCGGCAAAAGACTAGTATACTCATCCTCAACAGCATCCTTTGCAATTAATGACAAATAGTTGCCGGCGCTCTACGTGTTTAGCTGTAGCGTGTCAAGGCGTCTACCGACTTGATCATATCATGACAAGTATGGTAGCTTGCACCATGCTTCAACAGCATCTTTTCCACTAATGACAACAAGCTCGCGGCTGTCTAATTGAATGTGATGACCTACCGAGGTGATTCTAGCACGACCTGTATGGTAGCCGACAAGTTCTGTCGAAAAGTATCCAATGTGTATCCGATCCAAACGGAAAGCCATGTCATGCATGCAATAAATACCCGTTCAGCAGCACGACTTAAACGCCTCTCAGTGTTCAATTTGCTCTGTCAACACCACACCGCCCCACCCCACCCGACAGGACGACGAAGTGCTATGTTTGCTCGTCACAAGTTCAAGACCAGAGGATACATTGTCATGTATCGTGCCGTCCCCGACGAAATGGCGAATTCTCTTCAAGCGCTGTCTCGCGCGAAAACTACTGGGTTTACGACACATGGGATGGAGCGAGCATCGTATTCGAGCGTTCATGCCTGACACCGCGGCCCGTGCATTCATTAAGTACTTGAAACGGTACTACCGAACTTTTTTCGAGTCCTACTTAACCGACATGCGCTTTCTCAAGACGGCTGGAGGTGCACCAGATCAACTAACACGACGCGAGTTCTCACCAGTGCGTCCTGTCAAACTCAGTCTGGACGTGAGCTCAGTGCCTGGACTGCTGCTTGTGACCATGCAGGACAGCACATACGTCTACGTATATGGGTGGAATAATCATGTCCCCTAAAATCGAACCAGCACCTGATCGAACTGTACAAGTGCGATCTACTAATGCTTCGCGGAGATTGCATTTTCAGGATGGCTGAGAGCGAGTCAGCCAACACCTGTATCAGGCGTACATTGACACGCCGCTATATGTCCGTCCTGAGTATCCAATCCCGGAGATCATGGACATTCATGACGACACCCGTGATGCTGACGACGTCTTCTGTTTTGCGTGGAACTGCCCCTTCATCGCTAGCACTAAAATGTGCCTTTACAAGCACCTGAACAACTACCACAAATTCTTCTTCTACCAACCACGCGACGCCATGCCTTAGTTGGTTGCTGAGGGTTGCTTCTGAAGAAATGTAGTACTTCAGAAGTGTGTGCGTGATCACGGTGCGTTTGATAACGTTACCCGGCGACTACTACACGGGTAGGAGTAGGCGAAATCACGATAATAGGAAAATGGAACAGCTACCCGTTTGCATACTAGTCCTGTATGTTGCCATTCGATACCGTCTCAAGACTTTCAACATCTTGAACGTAGTGTTCACCATCGGTTGTAACAGCACCGAGGACAGTGCCATGAATACTATCATGTCTGACAACTTGTACCGAGGGCGCGTCTTCAAAGTAGTTGGACAACAACACCTTTCGCGGTATACACGGCTTGTAGGTGAAGGTAAGCCGCCATACACTTATATTGCGTATCTTCGGTGTTGATACTCGCCACGCGAACGGTATGCATCAGCGTTAGTATCGTGAATGGCTCGTCGTCTACGCTGTTGATAACGAGCGTCACCTCGGAATGCGCCTTTGCTCTTCAGCGTGAACTTCGTAGTGCAAGCTAAATCAATTTTCTCGATAATCACACTTCGCGCAAGTAGATATATTAAGCTACAGTTGTTGTATGGTCTGATAACTGAGTTGTAGTAATCGCTCTTCTTCCTGTACAGCATCGACTGGAGGGTGGGCCCACCGCACGACTTCTGGTGTTAACGGACTCAGTGTGAAAAAGGCATGGCGCGACGTGACTCGGGATACGAGTAGGTAAACTTGTTCAGGCTTGTTCGCCACAACCGTTTTGCTCCATTCTGTTACTATCATCCTTTTAACGCTTCTCCCTGAACTTTGTATATAGTGGACGCCACAACACAAACAAGCGGAAACTGCTGAATACGAACGGAAAGAACATGTGACGTGCTTGGATTGCTACGAAGTTGGATCTCGCATGGTTTGTAAGCGGATTGGAAAAGTAGTGGAAAAAGTTCCGTGTCGGTGCAGCCTGGCATCGGCCTTGCAGAATCTCCACGTGGAATTCGCACAATCACTGCAAGAGGTGGTTTGCTAGGAACTTTCACGAAGATATCAGCGGTGCTATCGTGAACAAGTCGAAATTTTGTACCAGGGGCGTACGAGATTGATTCCAGTGTAGCTAATGTTCCGTTTGCCGCCAGCTTTTGTGGTCTTACATTTTGTGTGATTTGAACGGGCATTCCTATTATCAAGTCTAAATAGGGTGCCATACGCCCAAACTTTGAGTCTGGCAAACTCATCACTATTTCCACATCAGCACGATTGAGACCTTTCCGTTTCCCTTGAAATTTGCAACGACCCTAACTGGATACGAGTCATGAGGTAGTAGTCGAGCAGCGGTTCCAATAAAGAGATTGTTGATCGAAAGCCTAGTAGAATTATCAGGTGTCACGAACGCCAACTTGAAATCCAGCTACTGAGTGAGTCCACATTCTGCTTCACTATGCGCGAGTTGATAAAACTCACAAACTCATTGCTCCAAATTCCACGGCGTGCAGCCCGACAACCTTGCCCCCAGACAGGATCTTCTTGGAAACGAACAGACTCATCGAGCACAATAACTTTTTCGAAAGAGCGCCACAGTTGAAAACCTGTAAAATCAGTAGCTATCTTCTTTACCTTTAACGATGGATCACGATAACGCGGGTCTGCACCGACCGGTGGAAGCTGTAAGAAATCCCCAACAAGCACTACGTGAATGCCACCAAAGGGGATGTTGGGAAGACGTTTTGCTATGCGTAGTTTCCTGTCTAGTTGTGCCAATTGTGGCTTTTTCATCATTGACACCTCGTCGATAATCAATATGTCTAACTCTGTGGTTTCATCAACCGACTTTTGACCTTTTAACTGCCAGAGAAAACTTTCAAGCGTCCGCCCTCCGATCAGAGTTACTGCCTTTCCAGTAAGAGCGGTTTTTACAAGGCAGTCAGCGCGTCCCCAGCTAACACAAAGATTTTCGACAGCATCGACTACACGGCTCTTCCCCGTGCCCCTTCGCCACCAAGGAAAAATAAAAGTTGATCTTCCATCAATGCAACTTCCCCATGCTCATTGAAATAGCACATACTATCCGTCTTTTTCCATCGGGTAAGAAGAGCAACGCCTATCAATTTGAGTGCCAAGTGCTGTTTCTGATTAAGTGTGAAGGCTTTTGAAATTGCCGCCATGCTAGCAAATTGTTTCACCGGATTAGGCGAATCTGATCGCACCACTGCTTCTGCGTGCCAAGCCATATTGGATTCATCCATTCGAGTTATTATATTAATATGGGCGAACCAGATCAAATATGAATATTCGAAAATATTCAAACATATTAATATGCCATTTGACTATCAATCCCTGCTACGCTGTGCCAGTCCTGGTTCAAGTTTTGCGCGCCGCCCGACATGAGGCTGTCGCGGAACGTGCTCGTGCATGTGCAGCATCTGCTCCACGTCGAAGCTGCTGGCCGGTTGCACTAGGCGGAAGTCGGCGGGTGCCTCGTCCTCGTCGCGCTGGGAGTACGACTGAAAGCTGTTGCTGCGGCTGTCGTTGCTGCTCGTTTGCGCCGACAACTTATCGACGGGCGAGTGCGCGAGCAGGTCAAGGGCATGTGTTCCAAGTGCAGACTCCACGTACAGTGAACACAGGAGATCGTCACCAAAGGTCTCCGCACCGCGAGTGCTTCACGCGCTTCTACCGCAAGTACAATGTCGACAAGCTGCACGAGATCGACGGTGTGCTGGAGCGCAGTGCTGGCGCTGGGCTGCGAGGCGCAGCTGTTCTCGGTACTCGTGAAGAAGTACGGGTCTGAACCTACAGAAAATGAGCAGTTCGACGGCGCTAATGAAGAAGAAGAAGAAAAAGAAGAAGAAGAGGGGGCAAGAAGTCAAACTTCAACCATCAGTGTCTGTTGGCTTTCTACCACACGTAAAACCCCGAGAAGGTCGACGGCGTGCCCTCGGTGCTGGCCGAGTACAAGGGCAAGGAGTCCAAGCTCTTCGACGCACTGGCGAAGAAATACGGACCGGAATCTAGTGACTATGGCGAGGGGGAGATGACGGCAAGTCCAAGTTTAACAGCGTGGTGTACTCCTCCATCGACACGTTCCCGCCCCGAGTACTGCGAGTACGGCCCCATGTTCAGCGAGTGCAAGCCGAGCACTGCTCCGACCTCGTGCTCACCAAGTCACCAAGTACAACTACACGGTGGTGGGGCTGCTGGAGGTGGAGCAGTAGATCGCGGAGAGTATCCCGCTCGAAGTGTTGGACAAGACCGTCAAGGAGAAGAAGAATAACAAGATCGAGGAGGCTACCATACGGAAGGAGACCTGCAAGGTGACCATCTCCAAGATTTTGCGCAACCGCCTCACTGTCGTCTCGGGTCTCGTGGACTGAGGGGGTCAACATCAAGGACACTAGGAAAAGGCTGGGCAAGAAGATCGCCCGCAGCTCGTCGCTGTTCAAGACGGACAGGGCCATCAACAGATCCAGCTGCAGATCGACTGCGCCACGGAGCTGCTGAACGTGCTGCCGGAGTTGTTCGGCGTGCACGAAGCCCAGGTCGTCGTCATCGACGAACCCATCAAGACCAAGACTACCACGAAGGGATGAGGCAAAAAGTAGTTGGATGTACATGTAGGTCCCACAGCGTCAAGGTTGCTAACAACTCGCATTAATGATCTTTGCTAGGCCTTACTTCCATTCAGTCATTGTCAGATGCTTCGTTACACCACCAGTACCAAATTGATATTCCCAGTCTAAGTCGCAGACGCCCTAGTTCTAATCATGTAAAATCACATGATTCTGTTCAGGATTTGTCCTGGATGGTCATATAGTACAAAAACGAAAACCATATGGAGAAGATTCGTGATGATACCTCGAGGACGAAGAAGATACAAACGTGCGGTTGTAATTCGTGCCTGGATTAAAACATGATCTGGCGGAACCCCATGTGAGTAAGGGCGGGGTATTCGCTGCAAGGTCATTTAGGAAGAGCGTCAGTATCAAAAGTGCTACACATACACTCCGGGGACCTCAAAAGAAGAAAATGCATTTTTGGACGCATTATCAGCTATCCACCGGTAAAGCCTTGCCTACTTACTTCGCGACTTGAGTGGGTGGGACATCCTCTTCATCTTTTCTTCGCCGGTGACTGGAGGCGGAGGCATCTTCACTCCTTCATCATCTTGTTGCATCTCCACGCCTCGGATCGGGATGAGTCTTCCTGTGAGAAAAATAGCAACTCGAAACGACGTCTTGGCAGAGCGTTGGCGCTCATGTCCTGGGGTTGTCCTCCAGCGACGATTCGGATGAGCATCCAGCAGACGTACACGCCGCAGCTGAAGGCGTCAAACTGGATGGGGTTGTTCTGCTGAACGAGGTCGTACTCTTGGAGTCCAGAAATCTTGAGTTGGGTGGCCATAGCTTTTGCCGTGTTCAGGTAGGGAGCTTGGTTTAGTGGGGCGTAGTATAAAATGCGCCTAGCGCTCACTTTCACCACCACACAACACCAGTGAGCGTTGTGGAAATTCAACGGGATCAACACAGACTCCACGCCACTCTCCGCTACTTACTGAAACACCGTATCGCGAATTGCCTTGTCAAGAAGCCCTCCATCCGATTGTCTCGTCCGTTTCTTCAATGTCGCCGCCGCTTGGAATCCAGTTAAATTCATCTTGCACCCGCAAGCACAGAGCCCTTATTGCCGCGTCCGTGAGCCAGGTTGGTGGTGTAGCTCTGTACAGCATAGAGTACACGAAGTCCGGCATGTTTAGGAGACCTTCGATGACCTTGTAGGGGTAAGTACCCAGCACTTCATCTGCAACCTTGTTCGCCACGTCATGGTATTCAGCTGGAAGTGCAGGAATACCTTCACAAGTTAGCCACTTGTGCATATCCAGCCCCAGCTGTATCACGTTCTTCAAGCTCTGCACTCTGGCGTACGTTTCGATCTACTCGCGAGAAATTACCCACATCCTTGGTAATCACAGTCTTCTTCGCACCTGACGCCATCGTCTTCTTTGAACCATTTCCAGAGTCTTGGGACGCATCGATCTCAATAGCGCTCACGGCCGTGTTCGATACGGGTAGTATCTTGACGCAGGCGGCCAGTAGCTTGGGTGGGAGAATGTAGAAGGGGTCCATTATCGTGGCAGGTTTCTTCATCAGACGAAACTTGGGCTTTTTGCTGTCCGCTTCTTTGTACTTCACGATCACTCCAGACTGAGCTTCTGCGTGTTCGTTAAGGAAGGATGCTCCCGATCCAGAGCGTTCAAGAGTCCGCTTCACGAAACTTCTCCAGGTAGCTTTCTCTCGCTGAGATTGGTCGAACCATTTTCGGTCCGTGCGTTCACCAGCCGCCGTCACTTTTTCAGCTTGCGGGAGGCACCCACTTTCCTTGTCTTCGGGTTGAGCTGGATACGAGGAAGAGCTGCCGTCGATTCCGGAAGTAGAGCCTCCTCAGCCTCCTCAGCTTCCTCGTTTTCATCGCCACTGTCACTTGAACTTAAGGCAAACTCCGTTTCAAATCTGAAGCAGACCAGCTGCTTTTTGCTTCTGCAGGTTGCGGCTCCGTCCTTGCCATCTTCCGCTGCCGAACTTTCCGCCACTGAATCATCACAAATTCCAGCATCTCGTCGAACTCCACGTCGTCGTCGATATCAGCCATCTCCGTGCCGATTAAGTGAGTGACTCGCACTGCTTCTCTATAACGCTGCGCTTTTGTACGGTTTTAAACGCGGCTCACGGTCCCTTTGTCTGCGGGGAAAGTCTCATACGTGAACTGCTTTACACGCTTAAGGTCACGACTTGTATTTGTCCACCTAATAATAATCATGGACAAATAATGGATCGAAACATGTAAAAATACTGTTTGTCCATGAATATAACCATGGACAAACATGGTCAGAAACAAAAACACAATATACAGCCCACTCACCTCAAGTCAATGCGCATCCACGGGATAACGGGACCGGGGATTCGCTCGTTGTTCCTGTACGCAATAGCGTGTCGACGCGGGAGCTTCATGGTCATCCCGAATTCGCAGTCGCACGCCCAGGTGTCCATTCGCAGAATATGTGTCTTCGACGGGCCCTGAACAATCACTTCATCTTGTGCCGTTCTGCTCGAAGAGAACCGGTAGCGATCTGCATTAGACAACGATCGCGAGTACTGCTCTGCGATCTGTTCAGCGACGTAGTGGGAGGTGAAGCGAAGCAAGTTGGACATCTCCTCATCGTAGTTGCTGTTGACGAACTGACCGATCCTCGATAGGCGATACCTGTACTCGTTCTCCACCTGGAGGTCAAACGCCACAAGGGCCTCGACACAGCCCGCCATACTCATGGATCCGTCGACACAATCCTTAAGCTTCCCAAAAGCTCTCCAACCTATTGTTGGTGTGGTTTTTGAAGTGGGGAAGCTTCGCGCGGCGATACAACACCCAGCGGTCTTGGCTTGCATCCCAGTGCTTTTCAAAATACTTGAAGAACTCGTTCAATCCAACTCGATCACAAATCCCTTCCAAAGCGTTATGCGCAATCTTGTATTTCTCCTCACAGTCTGTGTACACCATTGCGTCGACAGCTGCGTCCACCTGACTAGCATCGTCTGACGATACCTTACCATATTCAGGCTTCGACCGCTTCTCCTTCAAATACTTCAACACGTGAAAGTGACAGATCACCACGCGAGCCTCGGGAAATTCGACTCAAGCACTTTGATCAAGTCCTTGTCAACGACAATGACCCGTAGCAGTTCGATGCGAGTCGGGTGTAGACTCTTGAAGTGGGCTACGGCTCTCTCCATATGCCAGTCCCCATTGACTTCAATCAAAGACTGCTACACGACAGCACCTTCCCCGAACTCGTTCATGGCCACGAAGGTCAGCAACTGGTAGTTGTATCTATAAATCATGGGATAATACCGGTTTAATCATGGATAAATCATGGACATCTCAATAAAAACGCACCGATTCGTCTTGTGGCTGCAATCCACAAGTAAAGCTCACTGAAGCGCCCGTAAAGCGCCTCATGTGTGCTGTCGCCAACGGCAGCACTCCAGTTTCCACCGCACCTGTTTCCGGAATAGACGAGACGTTCTCAGGGTCCACAGCAGCGAAAGCTGCAATCTCGCGGGCTGTAGCGTCGTTGTCATCCGCTGTAGAAACTGAAGAAGCGTGGTCGCGCACCATGTTGTCGACGTCTACTTCGATGACGTTCTGGTCATGCTTGAGGAGGTAGTCGTAAATCTTCGACCGCTTCGCCCCCACAGTCAGCATCCCTTCAACGCGGGCGCCCACCAAAGAGTTATTCACACACCGAGAAGAAGGGTAAGTGATGTAGCTTATGGTCGATACTTTGTGGTTGTGCACAAAGCAACCATTTTTCTTAACCTGCAGCTTTCTCCGGGCCAGGTTCCACTGAACCACAAACCAAAATGCTCAGTCCGTCAGGCGTATGTGTTGTCTTGGTCGGCTGCAGGAACCACGAGACTTGCGCTTCTTCCAACCGTACGTACAGATGTACACATGCTGATACGGGTCGAAGCCTTCCGGGGTCAGCTGTGATACATCTCCTCTTTTCTTCGTCTTAGACAGCCGTTTGTTTCGCTCGTCACGAGACATCGTCTCTCGCACGGGAAGAACTTGCATGGTGCTCGCATAATATGTTGCAAAGTAGGAGAGCCAAGCTTCCCAGCTCGTGTGCCACACAGTTGGCGGGTCTACTGCAACTTCCAAAAGGTTATCCCTGCTATGGCCCTGGAGAGCATTACTGCCGGACTGGCTCTCATCTTCTCCACTCGATGCATCACCAGCCGTGTCCACACGCTCTTTGCTGCCCCGGACGGCGTCTCTGCGAACCTCCGTTTCATCAGACGTGTCGTTCATCTCCTCGTCCTCGCTATACTCTTCCGTATCATCACGATGCTGGGTCAAGGACAAGCCAAGACCCCAGCGTGGCCAGCGACGCGCTGGCGGACTTCCTCCACCACCATCGCTCCCGCCACCAGTATAGCCAAATGCGCCAATGGAAGCTGATCCTCTGTCTGCAGCCGTCTCCTTCATCTCATAATCAATATGGTCGGCCAGCGCCAACAGAGGTCGCGTTCTTGTCGTTGTTGCGCTGTCCAGCGCCTTCAGCCGACTCCTTCATCTCGTCGGGGCGCTGCCCGCCGCCACCAGCCGTCGCGTCCTTCTCGTTGTGGCGCCGGCCGGCGCCTTCAGCCGTCTCCGCCAACTCCTCGTCATCGCCAGGACCACAGCGCGGTCAGCGACGCGCCGCTGCTCTCCGCCCACCACTGCCGCTTCCGTCATCCTCGGCGCCTTGCATGCCTTGCATCTTACCCGAGCCAAAACGGAAATTGCGTACATTTCTCTATCGCTCGGAAATAGCCGAAGCGGAAAGAATTTTTACAATCATGGCCATATCCTGTTTCCCGATCATGTGTATTGTGCTTTGCAACCAGTTTGTCCAGCTATATCGTGCAGTAGTTAGTGATCGTACTTAGCGCTAAATCCTTCCGAAGTCGTGTTACAGCAGAAAATGGCGGGCTTTTTGCAAAAGACGGCACTCTCCCAAAGGTTCTGAAAATGGCACGTCTAGAAAGTGCCAAAGCAAACACAAGTCGTTCTAGGGCCGTTGGAACGCTTTCAGGTCACACAGGCACATTATGGGGGAATATGAAGCATGCACGAGTTACAGCAATTCGTACTTGAGTAATATTTATAGTTATCTCGTTCGTACGAATTACAATCCAAAAAGACTGCAAAGCACAATACGTTTCCAGGTTTTGAATCACGGCCTCCAACGGTTCCGAAATATTTTTACCAAGTCGAACAACACTGTTTGGGGAACATGCAATGTGCGACCAGGTTGCGATTTCAACTCATCGTAGTCAAACGTTGTGAACAAAGCTTCTACTAGTAATTCAGAGTTTATATAAGCGACTACCGATCCAGGCGACGTCAATGAATCCAATCAAGTTTGCTTGGGAATTCGATGCCAAAAACCTACTACGATGGCGCCCGACATCAACAGGAAGACGCGAGACCACGGACGAACCGGTCTATGACGACACGTTCTTCGCCTAGACAGCTACGTTCATGGAGGAAACCAACATAAATGTCGTATAAGGACAGAAACAGCGTCATCGCACTTACAGCAGGCTGCTCGTGACGACCGCAACCAGACCCACGAGAGCCGAGGCCAGCGAAGCCGTCACGGGGCTACCTGATGAACCGGCGGTCGTGGAGTCCGACGAGCCGTCCGACGAACTGTTCGAAGGCAGCGTCAGCGCCGGGAACGAGAACGTCGAAGGAGCAGCCTCACAGCCGTCCGCCTCGGACTCGCACACGGCACAGATCTGAGAGTACAGCGTGCGGTTGCAACCGTACTGCGCGGTAGCGCATGCGTCGCTATTCTCGTAGCACTTGGGGTTGGCCGCCGTCAGCTTCTCAATCGTCGGGAGCGGAGCCATGTTGGCGCTGGTACCGTTGCTGGCCAGCTTATTGTACATGGTCACCATCGTCTCCGTCCGGTTCGAGTTGGCACCCTCGTCGCTAGGGTTCAGCCAAAAGTCGAGACTCTCCTCCACGTCGAAACCACTGCCAGTGTTAGTCGCCTTGAACTCCACGCCGCCATCTTCACAGAACTCGGTATAGTTGCTGTAGCCTAATTCCGTGATTCCGACAAGGTCGTCAATGTCCAGGTATCCCAGGATTTTGTAGCTGAACGTGCAGTTGTCGCCGTCAGGGGTCACACCCATGGCACACAGACCACCAGGGTACTCGGCACGGCACTCGTCTGTCTTGTCTTCCCGCAGCTCCTGCGCGCACGAGTTCGGAAATGAGAACCAGTAGTTGCCAGGGTACGGGGCCCGCGGGTCCGACGTCTGCAGATTGCTGCCGACCATGGGGCCAACATCCACTGCACCGTCGAGTCCGTAGTAAACCTTACAGTCCTCCGAGAGGTCACTGCCCTCGTCCGTGCACTTGGCGCCGTCCATAGCCACGAACTCGCCGTACTCAGGAGGAGTGTGACTCGTAGTACTTGATGCCGTACGTGGGCTGCACGATCGTTATCTCGTAAAAGACCACGTACTGCATGCTGTTCTTGCGCTCGCACTTGACCGACTGCTCGTTCACGTTGATCCCTTCGGCCTGCACGAACATGAGCGCGCCTTCTACGGACGCTGTGTTGACGGTGTCCAGGTTGTTCATGTAGGCGAGCTCCGTCGTGTCTCCGTACATGGACAGCCACTGCTGCGCCTCGTCATTCCACACAGGCGCGTCACCCTGTACACGAGCCTGCACGGAAGTCACAGCGGTCATGTGCCAGCCGCTGCTGCTAGAAGACGACGCAGTGGCGGTCGTGCCGACGGTACCAGCCGAGGAGGACGAAGTATCCGCGGCTGAGACCGTTCCGACGGTGGCTGACGAGCCAGACGTGGCCGTGGCCGACTCCTCCTTGGCGACCATCATGGTGAGGTGCGCGGCGCGGTTGGCCGAGATGAGCGGCGCCCCCACGAGGAAGCCGAGCAGTCCGAAGCGCGTCCACATTTTGGTCTGAGATATCCAACGTCTTGAGAACGAGTTGAAAACCGGAATGAGATCGTGATTTGGTGTCGCGCGTGCTTTTGGCGTAAAATCAGGTCCATTGGAATCCAATGGACCAATTTGGATGTCCGCCTGATTTTTTGTGTACGCGTTGCGAGATGGGGGTGGGTACAAACTTGCGATTAGTAAGCAAAAGATAAACCATTGCTGTATGGGGGAGGTCTTGTATACACAAACCGACAGCCTGCGCGTTTTGTTGACTTCACGAACAGTCGTTGCGGACCGATCCCGATCATTTTCCTCTCGCCGCGAGCAATGGCGTGAGGAATCCTCAGAGGATAGTGCGGGGTTACATGTACATGTAATTGGGGTCGATGCTCGATGCATGGCGCTGGCTCGACTCGAAGTTCCAGTCTGGCATGCGAGTGAGCGACGCCTTTTTCACAACGACAAAGCGAATTGGTTCACTCGGTCGGAAATTGTGAGTATGGAGATAAGAGAAGCTCCTTTTTCCGCGATGTGCTGCCTCGATGGAACGAAGTTTTGGTTGCTGCAAATGGTCTACATGTACCGGTACCGGTACTGTATAACTACATATAAATGGCTTGGGGAGCTGCAGTAGCAAGGGGCTACTGTGTCCATGTACCGGTATCGACCTGGAGGCAAACACCGAAAGCCCATGGAGCTTCCGAGCTTCCGAGCTTCGGGGTGTTGGATTCTTATGTACAGTATGAATAGCCAGATGCGAATGGGACAACTGCGGTCATCTGCGTTAGACGGCCACAAAAATACCTTCGAGCTGCTGGGAATGCTCAAAGGTAACAACGGTATCCATGTACTGCAATGTGCAGGTACCGGTATCAACTAAGGCTCGAGCTAGTGATACAAAACGAGTCTACTAAAACTTAAAATTTGAAGAGGTTATGTATGATTCTGAGTCTTTTTCTACATCGAAGAAACTTTGAAGTCGCCTGGGGACGGATGTCATCTTGCTTCAAATCATGAAAGTCGGAGGAAAACTACACCCGAGCCTCACCCTTCAAAACCCTGAGAGCGGTGACACAACCTAAGCCAAGCTAGGTGTGACCCTGCTTCGTCCTGGGTTTAAGCCTGCGTGCTGCGCACACGGATTTTAAACCACAGGCGTAGTTTCAGCCTACCGAGCGAGTTACTTTCACCCCCTTAATTCCGGGGATGTGTTGTTTTGTACCACTAGTCAGTACCATCAACTAATATCCTTTGAAACAATATACATGTGTACATAGGACAGTGAGGAACATGGGAAATCTATGGAGATCGAGCTACTACCGTAACGTTACTGGTAACACGATTTGGGCAAGACCTTACCGGTAGGGAAAATCGATGAAGATCGAGTTACCATAATGATTAGGCGGGCCGGTACATGTATTACTGAAGCCGGTATTAATAGTACTGAAGTCGGTGCATGTAATATCGACGCCTTTCATGCGGCGGATTGATATTATATTTATACAAGTGACGGATTGATAGAGAGACGTGATGGATTGACAGATTTGAGCCTTGGCTGATATCAAGATTTAGGATTGCTGCTCTTCGTGGGCAACATGTTATAGCATTACCGTATCACCGAAATCACAACTTGTGATTCACAAGTCCTATTTTTACAATAAACCCGATTTTAGGGGTCAAAGTAAGCAGAGCTCGTATTCCAATACCGAAATCACTAAAGGCGGCACTAGCAGGACCATACCGTGAACCATGGCATGGTGCATTAGAAATTGAGTTTCAGGCGCTCTTAGAAAGCAGACAAAGGTTGGTGCTTTGGAGCTCTGTTTTAATTGTATGGGGATTGAGAGCCGTTTGGCTCTAAACTTATAACAGGAAGGAAGCGCGGCCAATATGGGCGCGTACGCGGAAGGTGTCGGCGAGGAAGCGCGGCGTGCAGGGTGGATCTGCTTCTTCCCGGCGCCTTGACACTGCGTCACGTTGGAGCTTGACATGCAGCAGTGTCCTCGTGGGCAAAACGATTAGTAGAGTTTGCAAGCATCCGAGAGCATAAATGGGTGGAGTCTGTAACCGTCTGTTGCGTTGCTGGAAGAGGTGAAAATACATGTACCTGATCTACAAGGGTTGTGGTTATAATGGCTTTGTTAACTAAAGTTTATCTCATGCTTGCTGATTATAAAAATGGTTTGGTTGGCTAACAAAAGGCCGATTTATGAAAATGTGGGAATAATGACATCAATGAGGCCAGTAGTTAGCAGCGGGCCGTTGAAACGGGCTACAGAGTCCGCATTAATGTCCAGTATGTGGATGATCCTCGGCTCGTTCGGAGAACCTGCACCAGGGGATTTGGGCAACTACCTGACGGAGCAACAGCGACACCGTACCTGGGAAACAAAACGTCGGCGAGAGCGCCGTAAGCGAGAACGAGGTAGAGCCTACGACTTGAGGACAACCCGTATAAGATTGGTGTCGCATCTGTACACGATTGAGCCGCATCGACGTATATTTTGCCACGCATGCCTGGCGGGTAAATAAAGCGACGAGAGCGCAGTGAGAGAGAACGAGGTGGTGCATGCGACTCGACTGGCGTTGTTGTTTGGGGCTACAATAAATCGAAGTATTACATGTCTTCGAAGCACTATCTTTACTGATATTGTAATATACCCAAATACAAAGAACAAGATTATACAGACTAACCTGGCACACCTGATAGCATCCGTGGACAACGGCCGTATCAGATATAGCAATACTATCAGATTTGTAAGTAGACGGTAACGACAGTTCAAGCTATTTATAACGACCGCTTGACGGAAAACAGCAGGTAATAATCGTTACTGACACAACGGTACTACATTTTGATACCAGCCCACCCTGATCTCGATGAAAAGCTGTTAAAAGACCTTATGTAGCATAAGCTTTTCCTTTTACATATTAATAAATCTGCATTTATTAAAATTAAATTATATCCACTGTGTGCAAACACGGAACCGAATCGAACTTAGCAACAGCTAGCGAATCCGTAGTGACTGCATCAATGCTAGGCTGGCATTTCAGGTCTACAAAACTCTGCCTCAGGTTTCCTCATCTAGGAAATACTATCTTTGAGGCTAAGGTTTAGGAGGGCCTACAAAGGACTCGTGCTCCTACGTAGGACCCTAAAACGGAGGGCGTTTTTGGCACAATTCAACAACCCGGGCCTCGACATAATTATTCATATGAAATTACGTAGGTACCCAATCGTACAGTCTTACAATCATGGAACCTCTTTCACCAAATACGGCCCAGACCTGTGCGTCTCGAAGTAACGCAAGAGCCACCCACTTCAGCTTGGTTGTGATCAGGCCCTCCCCATCTAGAATCCAGCGTCTTAAAGGTTGCTTGTAGTCGGCCAACAACTTCCTCCTCTTGGACACCTGCTTTTTGTTTGCCGTGACCTGGGTCGTCGCCAAGTGTTTCCCATGTACAAATGCCAATATCGGTACATGTACTGATATTGGAGCCGACGATAGACATCGAATGCTGACTTCGAGTTGACACGCATGCGCTTTCCATCTCACCTTCGAAGGCTGCTCGCGTTGACTGTATTTTTTCCTATCATTTTCACCTTAATATACTATATTATTAAAAAGAGATGTCCGACACACATGAAAGCTGCCAATTTTGCCACCAGCAGCTTGCTGATCTCTGGCGAGGTGAGCCACACGAACGGCGAGAGCGTGCGTTTGTAATGTAATGTAGCGTGTCAACGCGAGCACGTCTACCGTACCGTATGTCGGTTCACGGTGGACTCCACCGCACTGTGCGACGCTGCTCATTTCGGTTTTCTCCTAGCCTCCTACACATCTCGTATTGCTCTTAGCAAGGCCCAACTCCAATCAGGATTACTTACAATGTGGCGACAATTCGGTCTGCTCTCTTTCCTCCTCGGCGCTGTCGAACTCGCCACCGCTGACGATGCCAGTGGCTGGCACATGAAGCCCGTCACGGTCGTGCACGCCCGTGTCCAGGGCGACGCACCTGTGTGGAACGACGAGGCGCAACTGTGGTTGTCCAAGTTCGGTGACACCAAGGAGATCGCCTACCAGAACAACCTGGACACGGTCAACATGGCTTCGGTGGAAGGTGCGCTCATGTTCGTGCAGGCGGAAGGAATCAACGTGAACGAGCAGTCGGTCAAGTGCCAGCGCAAGAACAACATGCAATACGTGGTCTTCTACGAGACGACGATCGTGCAACCTACGTACGGCGTCAAGTACTATGAAAACCACACGCCCGCCGAGTACGGCGACTTTGTGGCTATGGACGGCGCCAAGTGCACGAACGCGGGAACTGACCTGCCCAAGTCCTGCAAGGTCTACTACGGTCTGGACGGTGAGAAGGACATCGGTTCGATGGTGGGCAGCAACCTGCAGTCGGGTGACCCGCGTGCCCCGTACCCCAACAACTACTGGTACTCGTTCCCGAACTCGTGTGCTCAGAAGTACCGCGCTGAGAAGTCGGCCGAGTGCAGACAGCAGTTCGCGGGCGGCCTCTGCCCCATGGGCGTTCAGCCAGACGGTGAGAACTGCACCTACACGTACAAGATTTTGGGCTACCTGAACATCGATGACCTGGTGGGCATCACGGGCATGGGCTACAAGACGTACAAGGAGTACTGCGATGCCGGTGGTATCGAATTCAAGGCCAAGAACACTGGTCACGGCTTCGAAGTGGAGCAGAGCATTGACTTCTGGAAAAACCCCAGCGACACGGCCGCCAACTCGGAACGTTCTAACAAGTTGGTGGCGATGTACAACCAGCTCTCCAGCAACGGAACCAGCGCGCACATGCAGCCCCTTCCGTCAGTCGAGACGCTTGCTGCGTCCAACCCCAAATGCTACGAGAACAGCAAGGCCTGCGCCACGGCCCAGTTCGGTTGCAACCGTTCGCTGTTCTCTCAGCTTTGCTCGGTGTGCTCCTATGCGGCCCCCGGTTGCGAGGTCGCTCCCTCAGGTTACACGTTCCCTGAGCTGACGCTCCCGTAAACTCGGCCATACTCAACAAGGGAGCCTTTTAAAGCACTATACACTTTTTCAATAAAAACAACGTAGATACGAGGTGTGCACCCAGGCTGCCGATATTAAAACTGTGCGCTGCGCTTGATCTCGCCGGCCAAAGCCGGCGACTTTGGGTGCTTTTTAGGTTCTAGGGTTATTCGCCTGGCTAAAAACGAGATAGTTGGTCTACGTAAGCACTTTCTTACCGAAAACCGGATCCCGGTTTAAGTCGACAAAAATTTCATATCAGCGGAAGTAGTAGTTGGACTAAGCTTACGTCGTAAATAAGAAAAATAATTGTCAACAATTTTTTTACTGATCAACAATTTGACTTAAGAGTTTGATAAAACCGCAGCCAAACAAACACACAAACTAATTCTAAAATAATAAAAGCAAACAAACTACTTGTAACAAGTTATGTTCCGAAACTGACGATACTATTGACAATACTGCTATGTTCACGGAGGTTGTCAGTTTATGTATCAGTCGCCTATCTGATCGTCTGCTTGGGTTTGTTGACGAAAACACGATCGCTGAATGGCAGAACTTTTAAGGTGGTTCTGAATGTAAGCATTCGTCAACTTAGTCTGAAGAGAGGAGGCGCGTAACGTCTCACGTTGTAGGCGCTTTCTCAGCGAGTTCATTTCGAACATCAATGTGGCGACCTGTTGTTGGCGTAGAACTTCACATCTTGCGACTTCTTCTTCCCACACTTGACTCGTCGTGGCCCCCGCTCCGGCATCAAGGTTGCGTTGTTCCTTCAATGCCGATTTCAGCACACCCACCAAACGCGGCTCGTTATCTTTTAAAATTTCGGGGTGGCCCTTGAATGTCGGGAAGTGTCTACTGTTAGCTGCATTAATGTCTCCTTTGGTTGCGGCATACTTGTTACATGGTGACCTACAAGTATTGGAGCATTTCGCACTGTTGTCATCGCTCCATCAGCAACACCACCTACCCGAACCGCTTCTTCAAACTGTGCCGTTGCCGTTATTGAAGGCTCCAGTGTTGAATCATTTCGCTGCGGCCGGGTATGCGTCCCAATGCGTGGGTTTTACCGAAATCGTTCGGTGTAGCGAAAGTTGTTTGACTTGTGACTGGGTTCGTGAGCTGTATTCCTTCGTGCACTGCCTCCTCAACAACCTCATTGCAACCACCTCCTGTGTTGCGAACGATCTGACCCACTTTGTCTGGTCAGTCTTGGGTAGATGTCGCTCCTTTAGTAGTAGCTTTGGGCGAAGCAATCCCGTCATCGTACGTGGCGTTCCCTGACGCCATTAACGTTGTTCCCTTACACGCTGGGCACATGTCTCGATCTCTCCTTGGGAGTTTAGAGGGCCCTATAATTTCTTCCGATCCTTCCCGAGCTCGCTTCGGCGCCTTAGAGGAGATGTTTCCCATCGCTTCGGGGTGGATTTATTGATAGCAAATCTATAACAGAAACCCACGACTTATTTCGACGGGTTACTTAATACATAATCCTAGTAGAACCACCGAGGAAGTTAACCCCTTGGTTCCCAACGTCGTAACTTACGACATAGATTGAATCAATAGAAAATGGCTTGGAAACAGAAATCCAATACTTTAATCAAGTCATTTGAAAGCAATAAAGTCCAACAGGTAAAATAGGAAAACACAAAAACGAGGCAGGGGTAAGGGATACACAGGAAAGATGAGACACGCGGGAAAGTATCGAGCCGCCACTCAGTCCGGAACCACTCATTACAGATTTTGCTCGATGGCGCGCATCAGGCCGGGGAAACGGACGAAAACTGCTGCAGTTGCCGCGGTATCGCGCAACATCGACTTCGGCCACTTTTGGATACAATTGCGAGCAGCCGGCTGGAAGTATAAGCGGCCGAAAGGGATCAAGACGAAGGGGAGTTACGTGAGTGCAGATAGATCGACTGTTTTAGTAGGAGAAGAGGCTGTGGTGGTGTTTGCTTTAGAGTCGGGCTTGCTGGACACGAATGAGGCCGACGTCGACGAAGATGCCGCTGTTGACCAAGCTGATGCCGCTGCCGACCAAGTGCGCGCTGCTGCTGCCGACCAAGCTGCTGCCACTGCTGACCATGCTGCCGCTGCTAACCAAGTGCGCGCTGCCGCTGCAGACCAAGCTGTTGCCACTGCCGACCAAGCTGATGCCACTGCCGACCAAGCTGATGTCGCTGCCGACCAAGTGCGCCCTGCCGCTGCCGACCACGCTGCTGCTGCCGACCAAGTGCTCGCTGCCGCTGCCGACCAAGCTGCTGCCACTGCCGATCATGCTGCCGCTGCTGACCACGCTGCCGCTGCTTACGTTGACGAAGTACGTATGTCGCAGATCGACACAAGCGTGGTGCTGTCCCAGGGGACGATAAATCAGCTATTAGGCACCCCCAGTAGCAGCTCTGACGCGGAGCTGCCACGGGAAGCAGCTACTCACGCATTCACTCTCTCACCCAGAGAAATTCGACATACTGCTGCTAATCTACAGCTTCTGTCAGAAGCGTCTGGCGCTGATAGCGACGCCCAACCCGTCCGCGAGCCATCCGTCCAGTTTGTGCGTGCACCTGCTACTCCGACCGGTCGTGTTCTACGCCCGCGGTGTACGGTGAAGAAGGACGTGAACTTTATTCCAGACGACGAGGACCTAAGTGACTACGAAAGCTACAGCTCTGGCGAAAGTGACGACGACGTAGAAGACGACAACGATGATGACGCTTACTTTGATCGTGACGCACCTGAAGACGATGATGAACTTTCCGAAGAAGACGCTGTGCCTATGGATACTGTATTCTTAGAGTCGCTTCACTTGGACAGTGATACCCCAGCAAGCATGCCAGGGAGCAGCGCGAGGACAGTTGCGTGCCATACAGTGGACACCGGTGTCATCCAATTTTGAGGAGGGCGTTCAACCCTATCCTGGCTTGAATATGGAAGAGGTGAGGCCGGTCTCTGAACTGAGCGACATCTGCCATTCGCCGCTGCTATCATTTTTCTACTTTATGCCTATATCACTTTGGGTCAAGATAGCCATTGAGACGAATCGATACGGCCTCCAGCAAGTTACAAGACGCGCAGAAGCAATTCATGTGAAGCAGAACGATCGCCGGCGGGAAACAGTCAAGCAAATCAGTCGCCGTTTAAAAGCGAAGTCCAGTTACGCTACTCACGAGATTTTGCACGTCGTTGGCCTTTGATCGCGCGCACGCTCTGCCCGCAAAAGCGAAGATTCGCAGCTGACTGGTCGATGGTGGAGGATGGTGCTGTTCCTGCTGGTAATTTTGGAAGGTTCATGGCACGCAATAGATGGCAAGACATCTTGCGCGACTTGCACTTTGTGGACAATGAGGAGGAACGTACGCGAGACGAACTGTGGAAGCTGAGAATGGTTTCGTATACGATGCAGGATCGCTTCCTGCTCGCGTGGACGCTTCCTGCTGTGTTTTCGTTTGACGAGGGGTCCTTCCTTCCACTTCTATGCGAAACACGACTCGAATGTTCATGCCCGATAAACCTCGTCGCTACGGTTTGAAAATGTTTAAGGCGTGTGATTCAAGAACTGCGTACTGCCACAGGTAATGGTTGAAATCTGAACGTCGTAACTTATGACTTGTGGGATTCATCTAACAAATTATGTCGTATGTTCCTACATATGTAGATTTGAACTATATTCGGGCAAGCGAAGAGCTGACGATGGAGAAAACTCATCATTAGATGGAAAGACAGGTGCAGCTGCAGTCATTCGCAATTTGAAGATAGTGCTTGACCCCTCACGCGGCAACCGGGGCACGCAGTCGTTATCGACCGCTTCTATTCATCTATTTTACTTGCCATTGAGCTCTTGGAGATAAAAGTGTACGTGATAGGCACGATCATAACCAACCGGCTTGGATACGATGCGAATGTCAAATAGAAACGCAAGTCACGTCCAGCAACTATTCCCCATGGCACCTTCACTTTCTCCCGCTCCGTAGCCGTACCCAACATGATTGCTTTCCAGTGGTGGGATCGCAAACCTGTGCACTACTTGTGCACAGGATCCGCAATGACAGCGACATCAGTTGCGAGAAACATCAAGCAAGTTGGCAGAGTTGTGGTGCCTTGTCCGGCAAGTGTAAGTGACTACCAACGTTGGATGGGCGGAGTTGATGTGCATGATCAACTCCGCCTGCAAACCTACTCACTGCAGACGTCCACTAGGTTCAAAAAGTACTACAAGAGCCTTTTCTTAGGCCTCGTGGATATGGCTCTAGTGGATGCGTATATTTCGCATAAGGAGGCGTCACGGATCTCTGGGTCACCGCTGATGAAGCGCGGAGAATGGTACGGGGTTCTGCAGAACCAATTGCCGCAACTGAAGGCGGAGGATTTTGAAGGTATTGTCGCCACGTCACCACCGAGCAACCAGAAGAGAAAGCGCTCCCAACTAAGACTTACCCATGCACTACAACAATGCGATGAATGGGTCACGGTTACGGGCGTACAGAAGCGTCGCCAGCGATCTTGCAAGGTCTGTGCCCTTTTGCGCAGCGACCGCAAGAAGAAGTCTTTTCCACGACTTTCTTTTGCGAGCGCTGCTGCATTGATGACGCGAAGTGCTGGCTGTGCAACAAGATACGCCGTCAGTACAAGGGGATTGCTAAAACGTGTTTTGAGATCTGGCACGACGACTTCCAGTGCGGCCAAAGCATACCTACCAATCTTGGCAAAAGGGTCGTCTTGCGGCGTCCGGGTCAGAAGGCTCGTGCACGCAAGAAGTCCCGTCGAGAGCTTCTGCTTTGTGAAGGGGCGGTAGACGGCGATGATGAAAATGAGAGCGATCAAGAGTGAGCATTTGTGGCATCAAATGGTTGTGAGCTTTGTCAGATCGTAATACACTTTTTCTTGAATCCCTGTACCTTTTGCTCGGACTGTTCTGGATGTTTGGGTGCATAAAGACGCTCTTTGTACCACTTATTTTCGATTGTGCAGCAGATCCTTCCACTGCATTATCCAGTTTGCAGTAACTTACGACATTCGGTGCTGTCTACTAGCTGCTAAAGTGGTAGAACTTACGACATGTAAGTGATTGACCTCTCGGAAACTTAAAGTCCTTCCCGCACGTCGAACATATACCACATACAAACATATAGTGACAAGGATACGTCGTAACTTACGACTTTACTTAGCTCGTTTTCGATACACTTATCTGGGAACCAAGGGGTTAAAGGGCCCGGTCCGGCATTGTGGTTACGTGATCCCCGGATTAGATTTTTGCATCCTCGGACCAGCTTGAAGCACAGCTACAATTTACGGAAATTTTTGCTTGAAAACAACAAATTCAAATATCTTATGAGATCAGGATCTGCACAAACCTGGAGTATGTCTGACCGACCACTTTCGTGGCGCTGTTGCTGCATTTCCACGCTATTAAAATATTTTAGAACGATATGATTTATCCACTGATCCAAATAGAATCGTAGCTCTCCTGTTTGATATTGAGCTCCGCCGTATTGAGGTCAAGAGATTAGTTGTGTTTTTCGGTAGACGTGGTATTTTTGTCAATCGGGTTCTCTTGGTTCATGCTCATAATTATGATTGTTTTTGATTGTAGTATCCGCCTTAATATTAGTTACTGCCATACCACATCATATATATCCAGTAGAACCAATTGTACGCAGTTGCCGCCCGGAAACGTGAACTGGTGTGTTTACATGTGCTGGTTGGATTTCCAGTTACGGAAGAGAGAATCTTCAGAGGCGGGTATATACGGAGGCAACAATATCATGTCAATCAGACGCTGCATTTCGCTTGCTGTTGATTCGGATGGCTTGAACTTCTCGAGATACGACCGAGTGATTTTTCAGTAAGAGTAAGTCCAATTAAACTCACTGCCCGAGTAAGTGCTACGTAAAGTGTAGGACTTGGGACAGTGTGCCGGCGATCAAGCGGGGTGACAATAACGCCATCGTGGCATGTCTGACCCTGTAACTTTTCTGTAGTACAGGCAAACGCAGGAACTAGAGCAAACTGAGTCACCGTCACTGATGCCTGGGATAAATTCGGAATTTTGCTCAGGTGTACACTACCATGTAGTGGCGGAAGGCCGATAACACCATCGGGAAACCCGCGAACGAGGGTGTCATCAATGCCATGCAGTTTCAGAAGAATTAAGTCCGGTCTCTGCAAGAATTTTAATACAGTGACACCCAACATCTCATATGGAGTAGTTTGCAGTGTCTCTGGGGGTGGATACAAGCCAACTACTGTGAATAAAATACCATTTGCGATAATTCCCGCTTGTAGTAAATCAGGATGCTTCCGAGTAAGCATCACAGGCATGCCGATGTAGAATAGTAGTTTTATTGGAACACGCTCTGTGAGATTATCATCGACGTTGGCCAGATGCTCTACGATATCTCGGGAGCGTGTAGACGGTAATGCTAGACATTCGAACACAGGAATTTGTCGACTTTTAGCGACGTCAAAAATCAGTCGGTTGTTGATGGCACACCGTAATTTGTTCGTACACACTACCACCGGACGAAAAAGGTTGATCACTCGTCATGGGATCATCGTGACGATCTATGCATGGCGAAACCCGTTAGTTTAAGGCGTTTAGCTGATCATCGGAAAGTCGGCCCCATCTAAGGTCGTTCAAGAGTCGAATGTAATATGGGTCAAAACGAGCGCGCATATTTTCTGTTAGGAAAACAACAAAGTTGATTGCGCTGTAGACCGCGTAACCTGCATGACGCAGTCGGTTGGCAGTGCATGATGGCGAACGAAAACCTGCGCACAGTTGATAAAACCGTGTTAAGTTGGCAAATTCTACTTGGTGAAAAACTTACAAGGAGATCCTCCAACAGGAGGGAGTTGTAGAAAGTCTCCAATCAAAAGAACGTGGTTGTTGCCCATAATTTGTTCTGGTGTTTTTGTCATTGATCGTGAAACCATATCAGTCCCTCCCAACAGAACTTGATCAGTAATCGAGATTTCGTCGACAATCACAAGCGCGACTCTACTAAATCGAGCCTTCATCTCGATAGACGGAGCCATATTGGGCTCAGCACCATTCAATTTCAAGTTTCGTGCGCTATGTAGTGTTCTCCTTTGACGTTGATAGCTGTAACACCTGTAAATGCTAGAGTTTCTACACTACCATCGCGACCCCATAATTTTGCAAACGTAAGCAATGCGTCGACGACTGTAGACTTCCCCGTGCCAGCCTCTCCTCCAAGAAATCCAACGAGTTGAGGTTTTATGTCGTAGGGTAGCAAGAGGTGCGGAACCGGGTAAACTGGTTCCACAAGCACGCTAGCAATATCAGTTGAATAAGGGAGCAGAAGATGCCGTGCTGTAGCTTCAAACGCTACGTGTTGCCAGAAGTTTAGCTCGAATGCTTCTGAGGCCTCAGCTATCTTCGGAAAGGGGGAAATGACAGACGAGTCCAACGTGGGACTGCCATGTGAGGTTCATGCGGCACTGGTCCAAACAGTTCTTCTAGTTTTTCAAGTCGTGTTGGAGCGTCTTTATAGCGGGTGATGAAATCATGTGTCCCAAGAAATCTGGTGTCTCTGTCGATATATCCAGCATCAACAACTCTTGACAAATACGAATTTGACTTAAAATCTGTTTGTAGATCAATACAAACTGACGACGGGTAGACCATCCCAACTACCGCCAAGATATTTTGCAGCATAGGCACCTTCTGCAAGACATTTTCTGCGTCATCTAGCATTTTAGTAGTTGAACTCTGAGGCCTAATGATAGAGTTGCCTTCGATAAAATCGTCGGGGATGGTATAATCTACTAGTTCGTTTACCGAAATAGGCGGAATGCCATCATCCGGAGTCCACGCACCATTTGGTGGCGCCCTAGTTCGAAGTATTTCAGCCTCGGCAGATTCGAAATCGGCGTCAGAACCGCGTTTAGCTCTGTAGTAATCCTTCCACTGCTCTTCAAAATCGCGCAGGCGTTGAACAGCTTTGGATTGACTTTGTTGGACGAAGTTTCGAGAAGTCGTTATAGCAGATTTCCCTGCGTTGAACAAGGTCGGTTCGCCGATGGGGCTTAAAAGGGTCAACAAGGCTGTGTAGTAGAACTGTGTCGCAGATTGATCCGGCTAGCTCACGATATCCGGCAACTGGTCTCCAGAAAATACGAAAATCTTCGGTGAGTCCAACTTAGAAAACGATACAGGAATAAACCCAAAATTGCGTCTACGTCGTGTGTTCTTAAATCACGACTGTTCATATTTCTCGCAGATATCGATAAAGGCAACGGTCTCCAAATCTGTTGAGCACTTCCAGTACCGTTCGAGAGTACTCTCATATGAAACGCTGGTCTCCGCGCCCGATTCTTTCGAACACACTTCCTGTGAAAAACTGACCTCGACATAGTCTGAATTCTTACGAAGCATGTTGCCCAAATTCACATGGACAAATTCTTGAGAAAACCAGAACGGTGTCTCGTGAAGTATGTAGAGCGCAGCCATGGGCGCTGCTACTTCTTGACCATTAGTGACTGTGTACAACATGGAGCCTAAAATTCGGTATCCCCGCTCCAAAGCTGACGTGTCGACTGGTAGCTCATTTGTTTTGTTCACAGCTTTAGTGTATGCTGCTAGCGACAATGCGGCTTGGTTCTCGACAGGATTTTGGTTTTTAAAGCAGTACTTGACAACATATGCTGCTGTATCCTTTGAGCCACTACTGAGCACGAACTGAGCGTCATGATTGCATTTCATCGCCGTCATTACTACACGGTTGTAGGCGTTCACATATTCGCACCCAATTGGACGATGAAGTCGTAGTTTGACACCCTCTTCGATAGTAGTTGGGTCTAGTTGAACCATTTCAGGTTTCAAAAATCTACACACACTTCCCTGAGGAGTCCGAATCGTTTTCTTTGAGCAACAATGAAACAGGAAGCAATACAAGTCGTCAGTATAAGACACGCTGTAGGAAAATTGAGTAGATCAGGGATAATACCTTGAAACACGATCTACAGTGGTTCCAGTAATGAGTTTGGACATCCCGAACTAACAACGAAGTTGCAAATGTACTTTTCAGACCCAATTCTGGAGGCCGATATTTTGCGAAATCAATCATTTGCGCATTGATATGAATGTGCTGTTGTGCAGCTAAGTTTTCTAGCGACGCATCCATAATTTCTTTGTCCCTGAAATTTGTCTTGCAGGCGGCGCACGTTGCTGTTGTCGGCGCCATTGATCCAGGGAGGGTCTTCGAAAAGCATCGACACCGGGAACAACAGAATTAAGTGATTCGTTTTGGTGACAACAAGGACATTTCACCTCGTCAGCTAAGCAAGGTGGCGTTGTAGATAAAACTGTATCCGCAAGTTGAGTAAGTCTAGTTCTAAAATCGATATCAGCGTCAATTGCGTGTGCCAGCTCTAAGGAGGTAGACGGAAAACCATGTAGCCACACCGCAAAGTGAGCATGTAAATCCCCAGCTCGTTGGGTTTCGACAGCAGCTCCATACGCACGAACAACATCAAAAATACCGCCTCCACGTTTCGGAACCTGCAATTTCTGGTCCCACCCGAGAAGAACGTCGATAACTGTAGCCGTTACGGTCAGAAAATATCTGGCGCATTCGACAGGGTTTGCAGAGGCAATTGCCTTAAAATACAGTGTCCTTCGAGCTTCTTCCGACGCTAAATAGTCAAATGCCAAAAGCATGAACGCATAATGCTTTTCGAAACGATGGTCATGCAACCGTAGACAGCGTAAAATCCTCTGACGAAACGGTAGACCACTGAGTCTAGGCTCTGTCGGACCCTCACAGCCACCAGGAAAAAGCGTCGGAAACATCTTCGTACATACTTCCCACTTGTGTAACGATTCATACGAATTCGATTTTCGCACTAAAAAGTCAACAAAATCTGGATGTTGTCCTTGAGCGAGAAAACTCGACGCCCCTATCCATGTGCCCTCGATAGAGCTGTCAGATTCATTTTCCTGTACAGCAGAACCGAACGTTGAATACGTGCTATCGTCTCGGATGTTCTCCACAATCGTGTCACCTTCAGGAATTGTTGTTTTGTCAATAATAACCGCTGTTGTAGACATGGTCGCTCGAGTACATAGCGCTGATGGTCTAGTATCACGCTGGCCGTAAATGCGATTTTCCTTGACGAGAAAATCAAGGAGCTTTACGCAAAGATCGAGATTCAACTCATATCGTTTCTTGCAGGTAGCAATTTGTGCTGGAGTCATACTGCCCACCATTGTAATTCGAACACGGCTCGTGAGGTCTCGAGGAAGCATCTGGACGATTGACCCTTTAGTGTTACGAACGACGTAGTGGTGGGACTTTATTGTTCTGCAGGACCCACCTGTAACTACAGATAGAGAAACACAGGGCAAAATAAGAGCAACTGCCTGCTCATCCGTGCGAGTGAGGTTGTTAAAACGAGGGCCCAAGTGTCCGATTTAGTTTCCATTCGCAATGGCCAGCCGAGGTGGAGAAGATAACTGGCGCCGCGTAAGATGCTCGTAGCAAGATGAACAAATGTCAAAAACAGTCGTGAGATTTACCTGACGAATCGCTAGAGTCACAACTTGTGACGGAAATCACGTTCAGTCGAAGATGGACGACGAAGCTACCGGTAGCTTCGTCGTCCATACATGTAGTCGCTTCGACGTTTCATGAAGTGCTGGACAAGGTCGAAGCCAGCATTGTACTATTAATACATGTTTGGTATTCATCAGATACGCTTCGCGCACACTTGTTACCGGTATCGAGTCGATCATGCCAGGCTGACGGGTTGCGTGTTGGCAGTTCGTAAGAACTGTCGCTTATCCCTTCTGATGATCACTCGACCGGTTTGATACCGGTTTCTTTACAAAACCAAATCACTTTTCATCACCATACAAACATGAATATATTTTGCTTCCATACAAAAACCAAATTACTTTTTCCCACCATACAAACATGAAGCAATTTTGCCTCCTTACACAACTCAAACATCAACTAATACCCCAACCGGTACCAAACCGAAGAACAAGAAAGATGTAGACCAATACGTGTAGTGCACACCACCGTCAACTTCCTGGAGAAAGTTGACCAGTCGGGCATTTCTGTCAGGAAATTGCCACGCAACCAGAGATCGTGGGGCGCAATGGCAGCACCATTCCCGCATCTTCCAACTAGACCTCAGAAGCCGGCAAGGTACGGCACACACTCGCGTACTGTTACGATATTGTCAACTAGTTGCTGACATGATATTGCATGAATAGGAGGCGGAGGCAGCAGGCATTTTCCAACTAGACATCAGACGCTGGCAAGGTACGGCAAGTATGTGCGTACTGTTACGACATTGTCGACTAGTTACTGACATGATATCGCGTGAATAGGAGGAGGACAATTAATCGCAGCAGCGTGAGCGCGATGATGGGAAAAGGCGTTCTCAAGAGATTTTATCAGATGAAGAGGATTTACTGCGGCACCTTGGTGTTGCTTTCCAGCGTGAACAATGGAAAGAAAGACAGCGAAGATGCAGGGCCCGCAAGAAAGCGAAGAAGGAGAAGGTGCAGAAGAATCGAATTATGAAGCCTAAGAACTATTTTCTCGAGCCCGTGAGCAGTGATGACTGTTGGAACAACAAACCAAATTGGGTGGTAAACGAGAGGAGTAGAAGCTACTGCGCCTACGAACCTACGAGAGAAACCAGACATCTCAGGCACCTCAGAGATTGCACCAGATAGTGCAGGATATGTTGGAGCTCCACCTCGTTTAAATACATCACTCCGAGATTTGCTCCTTTAGGTTAACAGCCGCAAGCATCCAAGCTTAGAGAGAAATGGACGAAACCGCGAACGAGCCAGTCGACCAACCGCTTCAACCACCTCCGCCGACGCTTGCTCAAAATGCTGCTGGGGCACAACATTTGAACGACAACCTGTCGACGCACGTACACAACGTGCCCACGTCCGGCACCCGAGTTCCCGAAACGCCGAATCTTGGTGGACAGGGTCAAGTACTGGCGTCGCTCAACGCTCAAGGCCTCCGCGCCGGATTGCAGAACTCAGGAGACGTCTCTGGAGCGCACGTGCTCAGCGCAACGAGCGTGCGAGGCAACGCACATGGACGTCTTTAAGAAGATGGACGTGAACCTCGATATGAACGAGTCATCAAGACATTCTAGATCGAGACCTTCGACGGCTCGGCTGAGTCGGGTGCCATCGACTCTGGCGCCGCATCTTGGTACATGCGATTCGAAGCTCTACTAAGCATGCAAGAAGAACTACACCAAATCTTCCTCCCTGAGGGCATGAAGAATGCTCTTCTTTTCAACACTTGAGAGGCGTCGCCAGCCAGTGGTATATTGCGAACATGCACGGCCTCCGCACACTGAGTCTCTCCCGTCTTGGACACGCGCTCAAGACCGAATTTGGTTCGAAGCTCTCAAAACGGCAAATCGGACTGATCGTAGCTGCTGAGCTGAAGAAGCCTTCCGAGACGTACCACGAGTACTCGCTCCGTCTTCGCTCCACGGCCGCAGCTACGACGATTGACGGTTTGGAAACCCGTGAATCCAACAACCTGGCCCTCAGCTCGTTCATAACGAACTCGTGGCGCAGGCACACCGACAACTTGAAGATGGTAATCCGCGAGGACTCGAGCCTCCCACTGTACGAGATGGACAAGACTATCTCCAAGCTGTGTGCTCTGGCCGGGCATCAAGATATCCTGACTTCAACTCAACGCCAAGGCCCTACTCAACGTCAAGGCCCTACTAAACCTAAATCGAGCTTCCATCCTGCTCCAGGAAAGCGCAAGGCCGCTCCTAACGACGACAAGAGAGAGAGTTCAAGCGGCGCGATTATTCTAAGGCACGATGTGGCGAATGCGGAAAACTCGGTCACACGACCGGTTATCATGACAAGTACGTGGCTCTCCAGCAGAGAGGAATGGCACATGCAGCCCAATCCACAGCACCAAGTGGCGAGCAGAACCAAGACCAATTCGCTGTCGCTAGTGATAGCGACGACGCTTTGAAAGCAGAGTCAGGTTCAGACCTGCGTGCGTTTAACTGAGGATCGAGGGAGCCATCCGAAAACACAACTCATTTACTTGACCTTGATTTTTCTGATGGTGCCCCGATAATTGACTCGGGTTCCACTTATCACATCACTGGATCTCGAAAGAACCTATCCGACCTTCACGATTGCGAACCCCATGCCGTGGGAATTGCTAATGGAGGACTTATTTGCGGACGGCAGAAGGGCAAGATGGCTGTTGATCACCTCAACGGCACAGTTTTGGAAAACGTTGTCTACGCGCCTGGATTTACCTAAACTTTGATATCCGTGAAACAACCGATTGACGCTGGAGTGAAGTTCGAGTTCACTGACAAGGAGTGCCTCATTTACGATAAACCGATTATGCGTGGCGGTGTAACTCGTGGGGTATACACTCTGGATATTCCACCTGGTATGGCTACGTCCGCTTTGCGACCAAACTCGCTTGAGGACTGGCATCAACGACTAGGACACCTTAACTACCGCTCCGTTATCGAACTGGCCAAGTCAGACGCAATGAAGGGTTTGAAGATCTTGGGTTCTAAAACACCGTCCAAAACCTGCGAGGTCTGTGCATTGAGTAAGATCGGACGTGCTGTCGCGCCGAAGCAAGCATCGCGGTCACAAGAAGCTCAAGATGAAGTCTGTCACGGTGACTTAGCTGGACCGTTCCAGAAAAGTATCCATGGCAATCGGTATTACTACGCCCTGAAGTGGAGAGGGCACATAACTGTCTACTTCATCAAGGAAAAGAACGAAGTTACGAGTTGCTTCCGGAAGTACCTGGATCTCGTGAGTCGGAGACTTGGCAAGCTGAATGGACTCAAGATCTATCGTTCCGACAATGGTGGGGAGTTTTATCGCGTGATTTCAAGAGATTTGTGGCGGCGAAGGTATAGCTACTGAGATGTGCGAACCCGAAACTCATCATCAGAACGGAGTCATTGAGCGCAATCACCGAACCATCGCCGACGCTGCTCGTGCCCTCATGCTTCAAGCCAAGTTACCTCATCATTTATGGGAATATGGTGTACGAAGTGCCGCGTACACTCGTATCCGCGTTTTGTCGAGGGCCGACAAGGAGAAGACACCTCACGAAAAATTGTGGGGCAGAAAATCTGAACTCAAATCGGTCAAGACTTTTGGTCAGCGGTGCGTAGTCCTTATTCCACCCGACAAGCGGTCGACAGCGCACAAATTTCGACCCAAAGGACGGACTGGTGTATTCGTTGGAAGTGACCCACGTCGAAAAGGGTATTTTGTGTATGTGACTGGCCGCGGGCATCAAGTTGTGCACAGTCGAAGTGTAGTCTTCCTCGAGCCTCCTTACGCGAGAACCCATCAGCGACCCACAGGACGATCCATTTCGCACTGTATCCGAGGATCTTGAAACTACAGATGAAGACAGCGCTGCCGAGCACTTAGAGTCGACGAGCAATCCGTCCGCACAAGAAAATTTCATTGGCCCCCTCTCACTCCGGCTCAAGTCATCGAATTCAACGGATCCGACGCATCAACGCGCCTCCGGCGCTCAGACGGATTTCCAGCCGCGAAGTGGGCCGGGTACTAAGTGCTGCACCCGTTGCGCTGCGAGAAGTCATTTGAGAACCGATGAATCTCAGAGAAGCTCGGGCTTCAAACGAGTGGCGCCTTTGGGAACAGGCCATTAAGGCCGAAATCGAAGCTCTGCGCGCGAATGATACGTTTAAACTCGTGGATCCCCGCCTGGAGATCACGTGATGGGCTCCACAATAGTGTTCCGCGTCAAGCTGAGCGAACACGGGGAAGTCGAACGACTAAAGGCCCGCATTTGTGCCCAAGGATTTACTCAAAAGTTCTTGAAGGACTACTTCGAGACATATGCCCCAGTGGCGAAACTGAATTCCATCCGAGTGTTCCTTGCATTGGCGACCCAAATGGGCATGCGCGTACGTCAGGGCGATGTTCCCACGGCGTACGTCAAGGCTGGTTTGACAGAGGAACTATATGTTCGTCAACAACGAGGATTTGAAGAGGGGAGCCTGCGTAAGATTTGGCGACTCAAGAAGGCCTTGTATGGTCTTAAGCAGGCTGGCAGAGAGTGGAATTTGGAACTCAACCAGTTCTTACTGTCCTATGGACTATTTCCAACACGCGAGGACCCATGTGTCTACACACATCCATCTAACGAGTTGATCGTACTGATCTATGTGGATGACATTCTTTTAGGTACCAGGACGAGAAGAACATGGAGCACCTGATGCGAGCGCTGCAAGTCAAGTACGGTGTCAAGGACCTTGGGAACGCGAGCTGGTTTCTCGGCATTCGAATTCAAATGGACTTGACGCGTGGAGTTACGACACTGGATCAATCTCAGTTTGCAGATGAAGTGCTACGCCGATTCGAGATGGACGATTGTCGGCCGCGCAAGACTCCCATCGACAAGGGATTAATTCTTTACAACCGGTCTCAAGATGAAGAGAGCGCTGGTGACGTACCATACCGGCAAGCTGTCGGTGCACTCGTTTATCTAGCGCGGGTTACTCGTCCAGACATCGCCTATGCAGTCAATCAAGTGGCGACGCATGCATCAAATCCGAATAAGTCCCATTGGACAGCCGTCAAGAACATCCTCAGATACATCCAAGCGACGAAGCAAATGGGTTTAACCTACCGCCGAGACCACAGTGCTACACCAATTCGAGTTTACACGGACGCCGACTGGGCGAACAACGAAGAAGATCGCAAATCTGTCTCCGGCATGCTCGTACAAGTGTTTGGCTGCTCCATTTCGTGGCAAACTAAGCGCCAACGGATCGTGTCCAAGTCTTCGACAATTGCCGAGTACCTAGCTGCGGACGGCGGCGTCGAAGAAGCGATATGGACACAAATGCTCCTGCAAAAACTAATGAGGACCAAGAAGATTACGACGATCCCGTGGCTGATCGACAACAAGTCGACTATAAAGCGACTCACGAACGGAAAGAGGTCTGAGGCGCAGAAGACAGTGGACTGCAAGTTTTTGCTATTCGAGACGCCGTCACCTCCGGCGTGTTGCAGTTGGCCTACTGCCCAACCACGCAAATGCTAGCTGATGGATTCACCAAGTCGTTGGGAGCTACACGATTTCGAGAGCTTCGTGAGACCATTGGCGTTATTCAGATACCAACCAGCGTTGGCGGGAAGTGTTGGAACAACAAACCAACTTGGGTGGTAAACGAGAGGAGTAGAAGCTACTGCGCCTACGAACCTACGAGAGAAACCAGACATCTCAGGCACTTCAGAGATTGCACCAGATAGTGCAGGATAAGTTGGAGCTCCACCTCGTTTAAATACATCACTCCGAGATTTGCTCCTTTAATGACCAAGCTCGGTGCATGCAGAAGCTTCGCGTAGCATTGGGCGCAGAAGGACTCGATGAAAGCGTGTGCAGCATATGCGATCGACTGGTGCTGGCACGGGATATTGTCCGAAAGGATGGGAGCGACTGGAGATTTATCGATTCTCTGCGGACTGTTCTTGGTAATCACGACAACACAATTCCTCGCAAGTTGGCCGAACAGTATCAAGCGCCACCCCATATAGCTGGTCTGGAAATGTGTTGATTTCGCCCCAGGGTATTCATTGTTACGATGATCTCGACGAATGTCCAAGTGCCTGGATGGGCATTTGCTCGGATTGTATCAGCAGCATCAATAACAAGAAACTTCCCAAGTTTGCTATCTCGAATGGTTTCTGCTTTGGAAAGCTGCCAAAACGGCTAAGAAGACTCACCATACCTGAGCGCTTTATGACTCAGCTCTCGAATTTGGCAGCAATCACCCGGGTAATGCGAGGAGGACGTCGCCGCTGCATTCGATCGCATTGCCTAGCGTTTGATTGCACTCCCGGGGCTCCAGTGTCGCTGTTGCCGAGATCACTTGATGATGTGGCATCCTATCGTGTCGTGCTAGTGGGTGACTTTACAGAGGATCAAATGCAAAAGGTGAAGAAAACACACAGAGCTCGTAATCAAATGGTGAATGATGTATTCAACTTCTACCAAACCTACAATCAGCTATACGAAGGTATTACTCCCGACAGTGGGCCCACCCTCCAGTCGATGATGTACAAGAAGAAGAGCGATTACTACAACTCAGTTATCAGACCATACAACAACTGTTGCTTAATATATCTACTTGCGCGAAGTGTGATTATCGAGAAAATTGATTTAGCTTGCACTACGAAGTTCACGCTGAAGAGCAAAGGCGCATTCCGAGGTGACGCTCGTTATCAACAGCGTAGACGACGAGCCATTCACGATACTAACGCTGATGCATACCGTTCGCGTGGCGAGTATCAACACCGAAGATACGCAATATAAGTGTATGGCGGCTTACCTTCACCTACAAGCCGTGTATACCGCGAAAGGTGTTGTTGTCCAACTACTTTGAAGACGCGCCCTCGGTACAAGTTGTCAGACATGATAGTATTCATGGCACTGTCCTCGGTGCTGTTACAACCGATGGTGAACACTACATTCAAGATGTTGAAAGTCTTGAGACGGTATCAAATGGCAACATACAGGACTAGTATGCAAACGGGTAGCTGTTCCATTTTCCGATTATCGTGATTTCGCCTACTCCTACCCGTGTAGTAGTCGCCGGGTAACGTTATCAAACGCACCGTGATCACGCACACACTTCTGAAGTACTACATTTCTTCAGAAGCAACCCTCAGCAACCAACTAAGGCATGGCGTCGCGTGGTTGGTAGAAGAAGAACTTGTGGTAGTTGTTCAGGTGCTTGTAAAGGCACATTTTAGTGCTAGCGATGAAGGGGCAGTTCCACGCAAAACAGAAGACGTCGTCAGCATCACGGGTGTCGTCATGAATGTCCATGATCTCCGGGATTGGATACTCAGGACGGACATATAGCGGCGTGTCAATGTACGCCTGGATACAGGTGTTGGCTGACTCGCTCTCAGCCATCCTGAAAATGCAATCTCCGCGAAGCATTAGTAGATCGCACTTGTACAGTTCGATCAGGTGCTGGTTCGATTTTAGGGGGACATGATTATTCCACCCATATACGTAGACGTATGTGCTGTCCTGCATGGTCACAAGCAGCAGTCCAGGCACTGAGCTCACGTCCAGACTGAGTTTGACAGGACGCACTGGTGAGAACTCGCGTCGTGTTAGTTGATCTGGTGCACCTCCAGCCGTCTTGAGAAAGCGCATGTCGGTTAAGTAGGACTCGAAAAAAGTTCGGTAGTACCGTTTCAAGTACTTAATGAATGCACGGGCCGCGGTGTCAGGCATGAACGCTCGAATACGATGCTCGCTCCATCCCATGTGTCGTAAACCCAGTAGTTTTTCGCGCGAGACAGCGCTTGAAGAGAATTCGCCATTTCGTCGGGGACGGCACGATACATGACAATGTATCCTCTGGTCTTGAACTTGTGACGAGCAAACATAGCACTTCGTCGTCCTGTCGGGTGGGGTGGGGCGGTGTGGTGTTGACAGAGCAAATTGAACACTGAGAGGCGTTTAAGTCGTGCTGCTGAACGGGTATTTATTGCATGCATGACATGGCTTTCCGTTTGGATCGGATACACATTGGATACTTTTCGACAGAACTTGTCGGCTACCATACAGGTCGTGCTAGAATCACCTCGGTAGGTCATCACATTCAATTAGACAGCCGCGAGCTTGTTGTCATTAGTGGAAAAGATGCTGTTGAAGCATGGTGCAAGCTACCATACTTGTCATGATATGATCAAGTCGGTAGACGCCTTGACACGCTACAGCTAAACACGTAGAGCGCCGGCAACTATTTGTCATTAATTGCAAAGGATGCTGTTGAGGATGAGTATACTAGTCTTTTGCCGCCAATGGAAGAGGTGCTCCGTGCTCCTGAATCATGATGCCGGCTACAATACCAGCCATAGTCTGTTGACCCTTTACATGCTACAATCATAGACTGCCGGTAACTTTTTGTAATAAGTAGCAAAAGATACTGTTGAAGATACGTTTTGGTACGCCATTGTAGTTTTTGTCGAATAGGCGGGATCTTTCACATGCTACAATCATAGGCAGCCGGCAACTATTTTGCCATAGTAGCAAAAGATACTAACGAGGATGAGTTGTAGTACAGCATGGAAGTTTTTGTCGTTAATGCAACATGGTTGATCGTCACACAGTTTGGTTGTGTACGCTTAGAGATGGTTGTGTAGTGCTGCATAGATGAACTCACAATCCAATTTACTCCATGGTAAATAAGTCATCATCAAATTCGGTGGCTAGCAGTTCCGGTCGAGGAGGAAAAGCTAAACCGAGTAAGGTCACGAAGGTTGCTGCCATAGTATGTCGGAAACCAGAGCCGAACCGCGTGAGCAAACACCATACGAGCGCTTGCGTACACGTTTGGCTGTCGAAGGGGTCGCCGCTAGACGTGTTTCACGTGTAGAAGGTGCGTTAAAAGTATAGACTATTCAGCAATCGTTGTGATACTAATCGAGAATTACCGCTTGTTGCACGTAGATCTGAAGGGAGCACTACAAACTGGCAGCGGTCCTGCAGAGCGATTAACGCTTCGGATGAAGTTGCTGTGAGTGTCTGGACACACCTACAAGCAATTTCATCTTGTGAGACTACACCTGGTTGATGCACACTCTCCAGAACCGATGGAAGATTTGTTAGCGGTACGTTGAGATCAATGCACGTTTAGGTCTACACTGAGCTAATCACTGTGCTTTGGATAGCTATTCCGTGACTCGTACGAAAGCAATCAGGATGCCGTCGATTCTGAGCTGCTAACAGCAACCATTTGGGGTATCGAAGCAAACTCAGATGACTTACCTCGCCCTGGACACATTGTCGACATCGACAGCTATACGGGCCTGAAATTGTTCCACGAGGATCGCTGCCAAATGACAGTCAGGCTTCGCGATTTGAACTGGGAACGATACGGACCGTAGACCTGTGATCCGGCTGTTCACGTACAACACTTCGGCTGGTTTTGGTAGCATATAAACCGCACTTCTGCGGTTTATCGACTGCTCATCGTTTTCATTAGGACATCATTTGAGTTCGAGCCAATACATATTGAATATGCTTATTTTGCATACGCGAAACGTCACAATTGTTGAAGATGGTGAGCATTATTTTCACAAAATGGAATACCGGTATGCTGGAGTCGGATACGTACGCAACCCTTGAGTCCGATCGATCCATTCCCCAAACTACCAGGTAAAGCAAAGGTCCGCTTGCTGAACACTCACGGTATTTCTCATGCCACCACGGATTAACCAACGTATTTGACTAGATGACTAAACCAAGAGGAACACGAAACTACAGCGATGTCGAGCGTGAGAGGTTGCTTGATGCTGTTGCCGTAACATTGTCACCTCGGCAGGCAGACTGGAACACGGTCGCTAAGATCTACAATCAATCTGATGATGACGATTGGCTTGAGCGCGATGCCACAAGCCTAAAGCACAAGTTTACAGCGTTGTATTCGTCGGCGCGGAAGGGAAAGGATGGAATGCCAAGCGCGGATGCAAAATCTGCGCTTGAGCTTCGCCGAAAAATTGTTGTTCGCGCACAGAAGATAGCGACGAGGCAGGTGAATGTACTGGGGCTTCAATCGGAAGAACTTGGACAGGAATCAAGCTCGTCGACACACTTAACAAGGCATCAACTCCGTTCTTCGATGTTGGAAAATGATTCAAATCAAGCCAATCTTCCAGCCACTTTGTCAGCGTCGTGCGAGTGTGGGGTAGCTGCTGACTGTACTGCTGCAGGTTCAAACGCCTGCTCACCGACTCTTGAAATTGACGACAACGGTTCGATAAGTTCAAAGCTACATCATCTCTGTCACCGCGATGTATTGCAGGTATGCTTGTGGCTCCAACAACGTGAATTGCGACGCGAGGCTGAGTACCGTGAAGAAGCCAAGCAAAAGCAGTTCATTCAAGCTGCCAAGCAGAGACAAAAATCTGAAGATTTGTTTAACGCAGATCGGAGGCATAGAGAGCTTCTAGAATGCATCTCGTCACTAAGACCCACCAATTTTACATCCAAGCAACGACAAGTTAAGCAATATAGTATTAACTAAATTAACACATTTAGCCATATCGCTGCATGCGATCTGGCAGCTTATAAGTAAGCTACACTGCACTAATAAGGTTCCCAATCCGGAGCAAGTTCTGTCTCATCAGTTACGGTTCCGAGTGAGCCAGATCATGAAGCTATGGCTTCGTGTGATTCGGGACGAAGCAAGTTTTCCCTTAGCGGTGTTTCAAATTCCTCGGGAACGCGACAACAAACCGTTTACTGAGTGGCAGGTCCTACCAGACCGGCATGGTTGCTATGAAAATGGCCCCTGCAGGAGGCGGACGAGGGCACTATACGCCCGCCACATCACTCACCCGAGCTGATCGACAAGTCCAAACAGAAAGTGGTAGAAGGGCGAGGGCGCATTCTGCAGAGCGAAAACACGACGTTATTGACCTCACTCGCGGTGAAAGCCCTCCACACGCATAATTCTCAACCCTAATGTGCATCAAAATAGTGTGGATGATGGAAATGTAGCCGACACCGATTTTCGTGCTGGGAAAGCACAGTGGGAAACCTCCGAACAGCACCCAGATGAAGTAAACAACGGAGATATTGATGTCAGCAATTATTTCGAACACAGTTCCAGTTCAAGCAATAGCTCATTATATACACCAAGTGACGACAGCAGTAGCGATTCATGATAAATCGATCAGTGCCCAGGCGAATACTAGGAATGGCTATGCAGTGAGGCACAAAATAATGCATAATAAACTATTTTCGTCTGCACAAAGTAAATGTTGATGATGCCAGCCTGCAATGTGTACGCTAAGGAGAGAGATTGCACACAAAGCGGAGTGGATTTGATAGCACGTCATGAGAACGCGAAGGCGGTCTATGGAGACTATTCTAGCATAGTGGAAGCTTGTACGGATCTATTTCAAAATTATGGAAACTCGGGGAACTATCTCAAATTTGTTGATCAAGCGAATTGCACGACAATATGAAAAGTACACGCAGTTTTCATTTTGCTTCCACGCTGGCAAACGTACGTATGTGAGTTCTCAACTATTTTCTCAGTAGCATGAACAAACACTCACCGGCTTTGATTTACTTCCAAATGCAAGATGCCAGGCCGCGGAAAAGGAGCTGCTGGACGAGTCAAAGGCGGAGCGCAACGGCACAATTTCATCCCGTGTGATACCGTATACGGTATCTCAAAAGCATCTACATGTATGCGCCGACTCGCTCGCCGGGCTGGGGTCATTCGCATGTCGGCTAATGTGTATACTCGAGAAGTTCTCAAGATTGTTGTGAGAAGTCTGGTCCAAGACGCTATTGTGTACATGCAGCACGCTCACAGAAGGACAGTAACGTCGCGAGATGTCGTCTATGCCTTAAAACGACAAGGACGAACGATCTACGGGTTTGGACAGTAAGACTAGATCAACAGCACTTCGGTTGTTGCTTAAAATTAATGTCAATATACTGTTACGAACTGCGTCTTTCCCCGGGACCGATGGGCCCGGGTAAGCTGTCAATTTTTCAATGTAAATTGGCACAACGCTGCAACCGATACCGGTAGCTTCATGTATTATACTAACTTTAGTAGTAATATCAGCGAGACTCTGAAGCACCCGTCGCAAAAGTACTATCGAATAATTTCACAAATAGAGGACCTTTTCATTTCAAATAAGAAAATTGACCCCATGAACTGCGTGTATTTATGCATCAGCCAGGACTGGTATCGGCGCGTCGTCAAGGACACGACTCGCCGTAGCTGTTGCCATGGAGACGATCAGCACCTCCCGTGTCCGTCATCTCCTATTGGGTCTGTGCGTGAACGTCCATCTCCTGTCACCCTGCGATCACTGCTCATCCACCCACCCACCAGTGCACCAACGGAGCAAGCTGCGCGACCGGAGCTAGTGCCGTGACAGACCCAAACAGGTCCAGAACCCACCAGCGGAGCTGCAAGGGCTACCAGAAGCCCAGCCAGAACCACCACGGACTATCTTGGTTTGTTTCTTCAATGCGGAGTTGATGCACTAAGAGGACAACACATGGGTGAGATGTTCATCGGCGGCGGCATGGTCTAACGGTTCACGAAGGGGGTCAACAAGATTGAGATCGCTGACTCGCCGTACGACGCGGAGTGCGCCAAGATCGTAGGGCCAAGGGCATTGGACTTCGTCAGTGAAGGGGACGAGAGCATCCCCGTTCGATGAGACGCTTCCGGTGTTCGAAACAGGGTCCGCGCAGCGAAATTCGACAGTCGCCACCCACGTCACGAAGCGACGCGTCGCGCCCCTTGGCCAGAAGATCGCGATGTGGCGGCACACAAGATACGCGTGCGGTCTGCAGACGTCCAACAAAAGATTTCGACCAGGGGATCCGAACAGCACTCAAAGGACAGCGATGCGACACATGCTGACGACTGTGTGGGCGGCGCTGGGCCTCATCCACGCCGCCTACGCCGACGTGTCGGTGCCCTCGACGCCGCTGAACGTGGCGTTAGACGTGCTGGGCCCTGACGCTCTCTCCGTCGCCTGGGAGCCGCCCGCGACGGACGGAGGCTCGCCCGTGTCGGCGTATCTGGTGGAGTGGGACCCGGACCCGGGCGTGCGCGAGGTGCAAGTGGTGCAGACAAGTGCCAACACTGGGCCAAACGAGGTGCAGACCGTCGAGACGTACGCGGGCACTGTGCGAGAGAAGCAGCGGGTGACCACGAGCGCAAACGCCGTGTCTGAAGTGCAGACGATCACGACGAGCGCAGCACCCGGAGAGACGCTGGGCGGAGTTTTCACGGTGGAATTCGACACCACCGCGACAGGAGGGAGCGTGCAGCGCTCGGGTGTCATCGGGTTCAATGCACCGGACAAAGGGGGTCGCTCCGGCGTGATGGAGATCTTGAATGCGATGCAGAATATAGGCCTGCAGGTGTGCTGGATGTGAGCAAGTCGCTGGCCGATGCACAGGGAGGAATCACGTGGACGGTCGTCTTCAGCACGGCTATGGGAAACGCCGCAGCTAAAGCTTTCGAGTAGTTTTCTCACAGGTAGCGGAGCGAATGTGGCGCTGAGCACAACGAAGCAGGGCAATGTGATTGACGGAGGGACATTCACGCTGCGTTTCCTGGGAAGCACGACGAAGGACCTTGCACCAGACATCAGTGACGCCGGGCTGCAGAAGGAGCTCGAGGCGTTGGACTCGATTGAATCTGTGGATGTCACACGAGTTGGCCCTGATGCCCAGCATGGATACTATTGGGACGTTACGTTCACAGGAGACTCCAACTCTGGCAACTTACCACCCATGACGGTGCCATCTAAATCGCTGAAAGCTACAGGTGCGAATGTCGTCGTTACAGAGGTGACTGCAGGCAACCAGCTCAAGGGATCGTTCAAGTTGAGCTACGATTCTGCTCCAAATCCAGCTTCAACGAATGATTTGATGTACAACTGTGACGCTGCAACGATGAAGAGCGAGCTAGAGAAGCTCGGAACGGTAGGTACGGTTGATATTGTGCGGTCAGACAAAGCAAATCTGCAGGGTGGCTACACATGGATGATTTCGTTCCTTACGGTAAAGGGGCCACTTCTTCAGCTAGGCACAGTCTCAAATCTAGGAGAGACGCGGACGGACGGTGCGGTGCCATCTATGGGAGTACGTGTGACGCGCACCAGGTCAGGGACAATTCAGGAAATACAGGACATCCGGGTAACCACAGCAACCGCGAACGTGAAGCAGACGACGACGTTCCAGCTGCAGGTGGCATTTGCAGGCCAGACAACCTCGACAGGACCGATTTATGCGAACCCCGTAAATGGAGGGCCTTGCATGGCGACACGGGCCGAGGTTCAGAAAATTGCAGTGACTACTGTTGACACGACAGCAGCAGGAGGGGACAAGATTGTCTCCAAAGCGACGGCGATTCAATTGATTTATACGAGCAACACAGAAGGTGGAGCTATTTCAAAAACGAAACCCATTTACGTGGACAAGGATGGAGATGGAGACTGTACAAAGGGCGCAGCTTCCATTACTGCGGCGCTGAACGCGCTGAAAGGTATTGTTGGCCCTGTAGCGGTGACATCAAGCGCTACCGTCGCTACTCACGAGTGCACATGGGAAGTGACGTTCGCCAACCAACCGGGTAATGTCGTTCAGTTAAAAGCAATCACCTCTTCCAGTGGAACCACTCCGTCGACGTCGATCAAAATTGGTGACGATACCATCATGCTTACGACGGTCGAGGATGGTGCCATCGACATCATCAAGACCGAGCTAGAACGTCTGGCGAACGTCGCACAGGTTACAGTGACAGCCACGGCTGGAGCAGCGCAAACTTGCACATGGCATGTTACTTTTGATGGCAATGCAGGCGACCTTCCGCTCATGGAAGTCTCCACGAACGACGTCACCTACAGCGGAGTCGTCACTTACGGACCCACAGGGACGGCGAACGGAGACACAGTGACCATCGCTCATGTCACGCACGGCACATCTGTCGTACTGGGTGGCGTTTTCGCACTCGAGTTTGAAGGCCAACGCACCGGATACATGCCCTACGATGCAAGTGCCGCAGTGCTCACGACGCAGCTTGAAACACTGGCTACAATCGGCAGTGTTGCGGTCACGAGGTCCAACGCGGATCCAAACAACGGGTATGCGTGGACGGTCTCCTTCTTAAACAACCTCGGTGACCTCCAGCCGCTTCGTCCTGATGCATTCGCTCTTACGGGCACGGCACCTAGAATCGACGTCGCGGAAGCAACGAAGGGTGTCATGCCACCTTTCAACAGTAAAGATCGAGCAAATGGTAAGGAGTCGTACGCAATGGTATTGGAACGGTGCTGACTTACAAGGTTTCTGTTGTGTCCGCAGGTCTCAGCTTTGACAGTCTCGTGGTGACCGATCTCAGCGACTTGTCCTTGACCGCGTTTCACGTGGACGAAAATGTTCCGTTCTACTTTCGCGTGTCAGCGATCAACGCCGCGGGGCTGGGACCTTCATCGATCTCGACGCCGCAGTACGCCATCCCGACGGCTCAAGTTCCGAGTGTGCCGACGAACGTGACTGTGACAGCGATTGATGGCACGACCATCGCGGTAAGACTGAGCTCTCCAGAAAACGATGGCGGGGTTCCGTTGGTCTCGTATCGAGTCGAGTACGGAACGAGCCCGATTGTGGACGAGGTGCAACAGGTCAGATTGGTAGTTCCTGTGACCAACGAAGTTCAACAGATCTCTACAACAACGACTACGGAGGGAGAGGTTCAGCTCGTTCGCTTGACGAGTACTTATTCTGGCACCAGTCAAAGCGAAGTGCAGCAGGTGAACTGCGACGCAGATAGCAGCACCGGAACGTTTACTCTCACCTTCGCGGGCGAGACTACAGCCCCCATTCGAGCAAGTGAAACTGATGTTACGAAAATTAAAGCAGCGCTAGAGGAGCTGAACGCGATCACGACAGTCTCAGTGGTATTTTATGGTACTCCCGTCCAGACAACAGCATGCAGTCCTTGTCCTACCACCGGTTGTACGTCTGGATTCAAGGTGACATTCGTTGCAGTTGTTGGCTACCAAGGCGATGTGCCTGCACTCGTGGCGAACACGTACAACCTGGAGGGAAATCGCCGCATTGACATTACTGAGGCAGCTAAGGGACAGGCCCCTGTTAGTGGCACATTCAAACTGACCTACCTACGAGGAAAAGATGCAGATACTACAACTCTCCAGTACAATGCCAATGCTGCTGCCGTGCAAGCAGCGCTGACTGCACTGGATGCTTCAGCGGGAGTATTGGTTACGGATGGCGTCTTACCAAATCCTGCTACCGGGGAGCATTTGTGGCAGGTCACCTTCCAAAACAGTGGGTATGTTCCAGCTCTGTTGGTTCGACCAGCAAACAACCTGCTCCAAGGTAATGGCGCTGGCATTATAGTTTACACACGAGGTGCTACACCAGACACAGCGGTCTCGCCGTCTAAGACTGGAAACCGAGTTTCTGGTTCCTTTCGACTGAGTCTAGGCGGCCACACGACAGATCCTATCGACCACGATGCATCCGATACGACAGTCAAGAGCAAACTCGAGGCTCTACCGAACGTCGGCACGGTCGCTGTGACGCGCTCAACACCTTCGTTGAAGAATGAGTACTCTTGGACCGTCACCTTCACGGCCAACCCTGGCAGCTTTCCAATCGGAGCGGGAAATATTGACACCTTAGTGGCAGACTCGACCAGACTGCGAGGAACGAACAGCCATGCAGCCGTATCAGTGGTTAAGCAAGGCTCTTTGCCTCTGGATGGCACGTTTAAACTAGCCTACACTGTCGGCGTAGTTACACAGACCACAGCGAATTTATCACCGTACGAAACTGGAGCGGGGATACAGCAGGCGTTGCAAACAATACCCTCGATCGGCGGCGTGAGTGTCACTCGGCAAACAAACAGAGACGGCTACTCTTGGATCGTCACTTACAATGGATGTCGATTATACCCAGCGGTCTGCAACATCGGCGACGTGAATGAACTCACGGGGGTGTCCGCGAATTTGATCGGTGGGCTCGCGCCTGGAGATGCTACTGTGACTGTGACTGAGGTTACTAGAGGTGTGGACCCGGCAAACACCGTGCTCGTGACTGATCTGTCAGGAGGAGACCCGTTCGAAACGCTCTTTTCGAGTCTGACGTACGGCACTAAGTACTTCACACGCGTTTACTTTCGCAATAAGGTGAGCTTTGGACACCGAGCGCTTTCTACACCAGAGTTCGTGACAACAAGAAACTTGCCACCGGGTGCTCCCTGGCCTGTGACGCTCGTGTCTTCGACATCCACATCGATAACGGTTGCGTGGGAGGCACCAACTGTAAATGGAGGTGCGACTGTAAGCGGCTACGAGCTTTGGATCTCGGAGTGGGCAGAGTCGTCGTACCGGAAGGTGTACGATCGCCCCAACGATGCTGCCACGCTGCAAACTACTTTGCGAACATTTGCAGACAACGTGATCGAATCGGGGCACAAGTATTTGTTTAAGGTGCGCGCAGTGAACTTCTGCTCGTCAGATAATACCAATGCAGCGTGCTATGGTTATTTCAGCGAGCCTGTGGAGTACACTGTGCGCACGCCCGTGGTCCCCGATCCTCCTGCGTCATTGTCACGGGATTCTTGCACTACAATCAATTCGAATACAGTAAACGACGGCATCGCGTACGTCAATTGGAAACCTCCGGGGGACAATGGCGGGGCCCCTATAACTAGCTACCAGCTTTACATGGACGATGGCGGCACGAGTGGGTGGGTCCAACAAACGCTAGTGTCTCCTCATCTGTATTCGCACAAAGTCACAAATGGGGTGGAAGGCAAAGTCTACCGTTTCTACGTTGTCGCGGTGAACTCTGTTGGACCATCCGGGCGGAGTCCAGTATTGGCGTTGATACTAGCCAATGTGCCTTCAGCTCCTAGCGCCCCGAGTATTACTGATGTGTCGGCGACAGCGATCAGTGTGGCGTGGCAACCACCCTCTTCGTGCACATCGACGCTCACAGGGTGCAATGGGTCTCCGTTGCTTGGATACAAGCTGTGGCAGTTTGCGGGCGTGACTGCGAGCTACACTGCGTCTGGCTCCCCGTGAACTTCGAAATCCAGCAGATCAAGATGACCGTTAGCCCCCGGTGTCTGAAGTCCAGAGTGTCACCATACTTGGTGCGTCCGGCAGCTTCCAACTGTACGTGAACTCTAAGATGACGCCGTTCTTGTCTGCGAGCGCGTCTGATCTTGAAATGAAGGATGCGTTGGAGACCTGCGGTGTGACTGCCAGTGTAACCCACACCTCGCCGACTACAGGAAGGACATGGCTGATTACTTTTGCTCTGTCGGATGGCCCACTCGCTGCCATGGTGGTGGTTCCTGATCTGCTCACGAACACCAACCTTGCAACCGCATACACGACCACAGTGACTCGGGTTCGTCCAGGCACGAGAGCGCTTGGAGGAGACTTTACAATATCATTCCGTGGCTTCGAAACCGGGCACCTCGCAGTGACTACGGATGCAGCGGAGATGACGCGGCAATTGGAGAACCTCCCGTCCATTGGCGAAGTGCAGGTTTCACCTACTCCAGGAGCTGACAACGCTGTGACTTGGGATGTGACGTTTCTGACGGATCTTGGCGACCTGCCGCTGATGAAAGTGACAAGTGGCAGACTCATCGGTGGCAATGCTAACATCAAGGTCACTGCGACGCAGGAAGGAACACCAGGGCGAGTTGTCTATGATGGCTCAACTTCGCCTGAAATCTTGTCTTTCACATCGACAAACCTGGTTCCAGATACGTTGTACGCGTTTGTAGTGGTAGCCAGCAACGCTGCCGGTGAAGGTATGGGCGGAGTATCGACCCCAGCCGTTGCTGCGTCGCCTGGAGCCTCGAGTAGCTACACAGAAGCTTACGGTGCTGCGCTGCTGCAAGGAATGGGTGGTGTTGTGTACGAGGTTCAAAGCGTGAAGACCAGTGGACTTACTACCCCGTTCACTTTGAAATGGGGGACTTCTGCACCTTCTTCTGCTATTAGGACATCAAATACTGCAAGTGAACTCGCAGACCTGCTGGTCACCTCGGTCCCAAGTCTAGGCTCTGTTTACGTTTCTCGAGCTGACCTGAATAATACTGATTGTGTGTGGTATATCACCTTCACGTCGATTGTCGGCGACGTTCCTCTCTTGGTTGCCAATGATACAACTCACGTCATCGTCGAGGAGTTCGTTAAGGGTGAAGCAAATGAGTTCACGATCGCACCTCGGAAAGCGTCAGGGAATGTAGTGACCTATGCAACACTACCCGTAAACTTTCAAGGCAAGGATCGCTTCTGGACAGAGTTGTGGGCAACACCCCCATCGGTGATCGACGGCACGCACGACTTCGTCTCTGAAGGTGGTCTTGCAGTGTACAATCCGGTAGTGTACGAGATCCAGACACTCGAGTTCAGTGGAGTAGCAGGCACATTCCGCTTGAAACTCGACACTTCCAGCTCTCGTCTTGGCGGAGTGCCCTCTACCAGTACATCGGACGTGAGTGCTGCTACGCTTTCCACTTCGACCGATGCGGAGGCAGCAGATATCATCAAAACCAACTTGGAGACGCTCACAAATGTTGAAAGCGTGTTGGTCTCCCGAGTAACTAACACCGGAGTCCCCACATCGTGGACGTACTCAATCACATTCGTGTCTGATTTGTGTGACTTACCACCGCTTCAACTTAGTGGAGATTCAGCCTTCATTGGAACAGTGGTGATCACAGAGGCCCAAAAGGGTGTATGTGAAGTGCAGACTGTGACCACCTCAGCTAGTGTTGAGTCCACTGCGGAGGTGCAGTCGATTGCAACGTGGCTCGATGCAACAGGGTCGACGATCGTGCTAGGTGGGTCATTCACGCTGTCGTTTGCAGGAATGGGGAACGTTGTTGTCCCCTACAATGCAGATGACATCAAGATGAAATCCTTGCTTGAGGCTCTCAACGGTATCGACGATGTCACGGTGACGATGAAGAAGGCCGACTACGCAAATTCTGCGGGTGTGAGTACGACAGGACTGCAGACGTGGGTCGTGACGTTCAATGAGATCATGGGCAGCGTGCCCGACATCACAGTCGTTCCAGCAGCAGTCGCTGGGACTGCTCTAACTGGAAGCTCGGCCAAAGTCATCATCAACGAAGTGAAGCGGTCAGCGTTGTCGCTAGGAGGCACGTTTGTGTTGAATTTCATGGGAGGAACGACGCACGATTTGCCATTTGACATCGAACCTGCAGAGTTGAAGACAGAACTGGAAGCTGCGTTGACCAATGTGCGAAATGTAGACGTAAAAAAGGAGGAGCGCTACAACGGTAACCGCTGGACCATTTCGTTCACAAAAACACTGGGCGATCTGCCACTGCTAGAGGCGTACCCCTTGTCGTACGAGGTTCAGAAGGTCTCGACTCTGGGGGTTCTCCTTCGCCGCTGGAGGGCACCTTCACTTTGTCATTTTTGAGTGAACGTACGGCTCCGATTGCTTACGATGCTACCGATGTGGCCATGAAACTTGCGCTCCAGGCGGTACCATCAGTTGGTTTGGTTGACGTTACCCGTACAGATCAGCTCGACCCTGGGAACCGCTTTGAGTGGCGAGTTACGTTCCGCTCTCAGCTGGGTAACATCGGAAACCTCGTTGCAAGCGCTTCTGGGCTCACTGGAAGCTTCGCGGACGTGAGCGTGACTGAAGTAAATGCTGGTAACCAGCAGTCTTTGACTGGACAATTTCCACAGCTTGCAGTATTTAAGAAGCAGAGTGGATTGCCGAGTTACACGGCACGGTACATTCCGTACGAAGCAGCAGACAACTACTCCGTCTCGGTGCAGCAGCTTCTATCTGGTGGTCTACTCTCGCTTTATTTTGATAATTTCTGGTTGCAGGATGAGCCTGTGATCATGCGCGTGGATCCACAGCTCAATTTTGACTGGGGCCAAGGCGCAATCACCAACTACGGAAGGGACTACATCAGTATCCGATGGTTTGGTAAGCTCGCAGTCCCGACTACAGATACCTATGTGTTTTATGTGTCTTCTAGTGAAGGTGTGCGAGTCTGGCTAAACCACAAGGTACGTGTTGATACGTGGGAGGACGCAGAAGATAACGAAGGAACTGTTGAGAACTTCAATGAGCCATTGAACGCAGGAACGTTTTACGATTTGCACATCGAGTATCATGAAGCATCAGGAGCAGCTTCATTTCGATTGTCATGGAGCTCTTCATACCTCCCTATCCAAGTCATCCCCAGCAGCGCACTGTTTCATGGCGAACACATTGCTGGCAGTCCGTACCCCGTATCTGTTACGCCTGGAGCTACCGATTTCCCGTACACGACAGCATTTGGTAGGGGTCTCACATCAGCCATGGCTGGAGTGACCGCGCAGTTCACAATTCAGGCTAAAGATCAAAACGACAACAACAAAACGATTGATGGAGATACGTTCGTCATTGAGATCAAGGGTACGAATCCAGGCACAGCGAAGGGAGTGCAGTTAGCACCGTTTGACGAGCCACAGTACATCGGACAAGGCCAATATTTCGTCAGGTACTTGCCCACTGTAAGCGGAACGTACACAGTCTCTGTGCAGACAGTGAACGGCATTGACATTTACTGCGGTCTGGGCAAGCTGCACAAGTGCAGTCCGTTTGCTCGCAGTACTACCTGGTCCTGCAACACCCCACACCAGTCAAGCTCTTGGTGTTGCTGTAACGCGTTATGGAGTGGTTAACGGGCTCGTTGAAGCCGTAGCTGGACAGGTATCAAACTTTACGATTCAAGCGCGCGACACCTACGCAAACGTTGCGGATGCCGACGACGTGTTTGAGACGAAGATGGTGCTCCGTGGTGCTTCTTCTCAGTCAAACCGCAACGTGCAGTATCGCAGCAACGTTCTCATCGCAGGGCCTTTGGGTTTGTACTCTGTGGAGTACTCGATCCCACGAGCTGGGTCGTACGATATCCAGACGTACTTGAATGGCGTACCGATTCTCATGTGTAAGGGCGGATCTATGTGCTTGGATCTCAATACTCCCGAGTTGTTGATTGTGGTGCACAGCTTCTTGCATGGTCCAAGCTGCACAGTGGATGACACAGCCACGGATGCATTGAGCAGCGCTACAAGTGGACACGAAACCTCATTCTCCATCTACGCCCGTGACACATTTGGCAACTTGAGAAAGGGCGACCGAACGATTAACTCGATCACTACTGGCGACGGCAGATCCGATGCATTCCTCGTCACGTTCACCGGCAAAGATGATGTGTTTCGCACCTCAAGTGCAGTACAGACGCTTACCAGTGCTGACAAAAACACTCCTACGTATTTCAAGCTTTCGTTTGGCAAATTCAGGAAACAGCTTTGCCCTCTGTGTGACTACGCTGACTGGAAGCACATTGACATTGGATACCAATCTCGTGGGGATTCTTCTTCCAGGAACAAAGTTCGTAGTGCAGGAGTGTATTTTCACAGCGGTTGCCGTGGATCGAACGTCTACTCCGTCACAGGCAACGACAGTGACGGTGGAGACTAATCACGGCTGTGGTGCGTTTACCGCGCAGCAGTTTGCACTCAAGTCGCGTTTTCGTCCACCGCAGCCACGGAGGCGTTGACGCCTTTGATCGCACAGGATATCACTGCATCTGGTCTGCGGACGATTCTCGAGGATTTACACGACAACGCAAAAGTGGCTGTCACACAAACGAGTTCAGGAAATGTTTACCAGTGGAAGGTGACGTTCTTATCGCATTTGCTGGAGTGGAGTGAAGCTCACCTAGCTGTGGAGTATCCGAACGGCTTCACTCCTAGTATGTACGCTAACCCCCTGCAGGTGGCTTACACTGCAGGAGCAGGCCTTTATCCAGTATCGTACACCCTCACTATGCAGGTTCCTACTCGGTTGCTGTCACTACTTGGGACCAAGAAACTCACGTGAAGGGCAGCCCATTCAAGGTTGAGGTGGCAGATGGCGCCACTAATGGCCCGAGTGCCTTAGCAGCCACAGGCGACTGGAGAACAGAAAACTTTAGTGCTGCTGCCCAGCAAATGGTGGTCGAAGCGGGAAAGCCGATCTCCTTCCAAGTGCAGTTGAAAGACACTCGCCGCCTTGAAGAGCAAGCGATCCGGCTGCGCGCTGTTGTCCTAGCGTCGCAGCAGGGCATTTATCCGGTGTGGGGCTCGTTCAAACTCTCGTTACCAGGGAAAAGCGAAGCCACAATTGCCATCCCATTCGACGCGTCAGCAATTGATGTTAAGAATGCATTGGAAACGCTATCACTCGTGGATCAAGTGACCGTAACTCGGGACTGGTTTGATGTTACCACCGAGACCGCAGCTGCAAAAGTAGTGACACTGGTGCAGTGGACGGTGACGTTTACTAGCCATTCGGGGAATGTGCCGGAACTCGTACCAGATTTCTCGGGAATCTACATGCATGACGATGGCCAGCACAATCCTTTCGTGGAGACTGAAGAGCTCGTTCGAGGGTCAGTGGGCAATAACCGTTCGGTTACCACGAGTGACACCACAGTCACAATGACGACGACCCGAAAGAACCCTGGTGTTCAGGAGGTACAGAAACTGATCTGTCGGGGAGATAAGGCCTTCACTCTCTCGTACGGAGGAGCCAGCAAAACTTTCGAACCTGATTCCTCGCTGAGCGAACTCGAGACGAAACTCAATGGATTCTCTACGAGTGTTCAGGTGTACGCATCCTTGGATGGCGTTCGAAAACCTGCAGCGGAGCTTTCGACTGCATCAATGTTTATTCCTGTGTGCAGTGTTGCAAACCCGCGCGAGATTGAGATTGTATTCAAGACGCCGATAGACGTGGTGGATTTATTCACCTGGAGTGCGACAACAAACGACATGTACATCACGGAGGCGGTCAAAGGCGTCGCGCCAAGTGAGACACCGATCAAAATTTCCAATAACGAGGTTCAAACCTTTCGATGTCAAGTCACCGCTGCTGCAGCAGCTACCAGTTCGTTCGATCTTGCGTTTGCTGGAGAAAGGATCACGGTGGGGGCGAATACAGCGCCGAGCGCACTCCAGACGCAGCTAAATGAAATGGAGAGCATTTCTCGCGTTGGTGGTGTAAATGTTGTCACAACAGCCACCCAAGTTTGCACAGTTCCGACAAGTTTTCTTGAAATCACCTTTAAAAAGTGGGTGACCAGCTCTCGCTCGTTGTATCTCAAGTGCGTGACGGCATCTTGATCGCGGAAATGAAGGAGACCACGAAGGGTCTAAACTCACTGGTCTACGACGGCACGCACCAAGGATTGTTCATGTGACAGCCACGCCAGTCGTTAGCGGAACGTACACTTTAGGCGTGAAAGTTATGAGCTTGGCAGTTTTTTGTCCGGCGAGCTTCCAAGTGCAGCCAACACTTGCCAGTGGATCCACAAGTACACACACAGCACCAGCAGTGGTTACTCAGGGAGCCCCCGCGTGGTTTACGGTTCAGGCTGTCGACAGGTTCAACAACCTCCTGGAGTCAAGCACAGAGCTGGGCACGAACGCGTTTGTAGCTCAGCTGACTGGACCTCCTGCCGACGATTTACCTGCTGCTCAAGTCGAAGCTTACCCGGTCACGATATCGGAGTTGCTACCGAACACGAACGGCATTTTCTCGCTTAACTTTCTTCCGCAGAGGGCAGGGACGTACACATTATCACTTGTTCGAAGGCAGGCTGGGGGCCTTTGGGCGACGTATTTTGCTACTGCTGACTTTGCAGACAGCTGCTTGAGTCGTCAAGATGATATCGTGTCATTCCAATGGGGAGAGACCTCGCCACTAGGTGACCCGTTTCCGAACAAGAACTACTCGATCCGCTGGAAGGGTGAGCTACGAGCTGCTGTATCTGGCGATCACGTTTTCACGCTACGGGCAGATAACGCTGTTCTGCTCATTGTCGATGGGAAAGTTCTCCTGAATCTGTTTGCGATTCCTGTTGTGTCTTCTATCACCAGCAAATTTGAATCGCTTCCGATCGTGCTGGAGGAAGGAAATTTCTATGAGGTGGACATCAGTTATCGCACGAAGGATGCGCAATCCTTCGTGAAACTCGAATGGAGTTGCATTTCAGCAGGCTTGGCACGCACCGTTGTGACTACCGACTCACTGTTCACGTCTACAGCCCTGGTGAACACGCCATTCACGATTCAGGCGTACCCGGGGCGATCAACTCGACTCAAGTGAGAAACTCGTTCGATGGTTTTATGTCCACTAGCGTGAGTGACAACCCTATCGTAGTGAAGGCGCTGGATCCGATGACTTTCGTACTTGAATCACACGATACCTTCGGAAATCGTCGCTTTCAAAGCGGACGTGACACCTTTGAGGTGTCGATGATCGGCGTTGACGGCTGGGCGCGTACTGGTCGCATTAATGACGTTACCACTGGGTCTGCTGTTCAAGTGGACCCGACGTACATTTGCAAGGAGTGTGCCGTTAGCTTTGTTGGAAGTACACGCACACTGACGCTGAATGCTGACGTCGCGAGTCAATTAGAAGCTGGTGTGCGTTTCCGAGTTATTAATGCCAATAGCGGAACATGGGCACGCCGTCGGGATTGCTTCTTCGTCACAGAAAGTGTGACTGGGCCTTACAGTGCTGTCACTGTATCTGTTGCACTGATTGTCGTTGCAGCGAGCGGCTGCGAGGATTTCACCGCATCGCTGTTTGACATATCGGCCATTGCTCCATCCGATTCGATCTACCTTGGCATGTGCGCTGTTGTGCCAGGCTCGACTTCTCTCAGTTCTTGCAGCAGGAATTTCGCGTTGAAACGCGGGGATCAGATCGCGGTTGGGAGTGAAACAAACCGGGTCCATTACACTGCTGGCGTGCTTAATGCAGCGAGTATTCCACTCCAGGAACCGTATCGAGGAGAATCAAACGATTTCGTTCCTGTGTTCAAGACTGGAGATACGACTGGACGTCACACGGTTGCGATGGTGCCATACGTGAAAGGACTTTACAGGCTGAGCGTGCGATTGCCGTCGGTCCATGCTGTCCACGCAGTCATTACCCAGGCCGATTCGAATCTAGGCGGTTCATTTTACTTGTCGGTGGCAGGAAAGACGACAACTCCATTACCGATAAACGCTTTAGACACTGACGTCAAAGCAGCGCTGGGTGATCTCTCGACTGTTAGAGTAGGAAATGTGGCCACCTCGTGCTCGTGCAAGGACGTAGCCGGCAAACAAGGTTGTCGGTGGTTGGTGACTTTCAAACACCTGGCTGAAGCGGTAGCTTTGAGTTTGACAGCCACGTTCGACGGGGTTTTAACCGGTAACAACGCTCAGGTCATTGTTCGAACACTGACACGACCACGCGCGGCACAGATGGTCAATGGTTTCCCAAAGAACGTGCGTGTAAATCCTGGCACTATGAATCCGAGCGTGAGCACCGCGTTCGGACCTGGATTGTACGCTTCGACGTCTGGAATTCTGGCCTCGTTCTTCGTCCAAATGAAAGACACCCACGGCAACAACCAGGATAATAACAGCGATGCATTGCAGGTCCGAATCTTCCCAGCGGGGACGTCATGCCTGTCTTCGCAAGTCGCAAAGTTGCGAGCGTCGTGTACGTCTCTGAGGGACTGTACAATGTTTCTTACACGCCAGTACTCTCTGGCCGCCACACAGTCGTGGTGACTGCACAAACGGCACCGGAGGTTCACAAAGTGTCGTCGGCATTCGCAATGCCAGGCACGAGTCGTGGTGGCACATTTGCCTTACGTCTATTTGGTCAAACGACAGCTCGACTGGTGTTTGAAGCCAACGCGATGGATGTGCAGCGGGCGCTACTAAACCTACCAGTCTTTGCTGGGACTCAAAATTCTACTCACACGCAGACAACCTCGATTGGTGTGACGAGAACAATCAACAACCAGAACGGCTTCGACTACATGATCACGTATACTCGGCTTCCACCACAATTGAGCTGAGTCTTGTCGAGGTCATGAATAATCTCTACAGCGGTGATGGTGGCAGTGGAGCGACTGTGATTGCTGCTATATTCACTCTGCAGGCTCGAGAGCATGTGAAAACGTCGACAACTCAAGGTGAGCCCATCGTCAACGAGCAGCAAGTCGTTAGCTTGTCGTCAACTGCGGCGTTGACAGGCGGAAACTTCCAGCTACAGTTTGGTCTGCACACGACGGACCTCATCGCATATGATGCTCCAGCTACGACGCTCGAATATTTGCTGAACCAGTTGCCATCGATAGGAACGAACGGTGTGAGTGTGAGTTTGAAGACCAGTACCACAACACTTCGCGAGTGGACTGTCACGTTCGTTGGGGCGACGATGGGCACGCTTCAGACTGCATTCTGGAATTCTGCACTGTATACACCAAACCGATTAGTACGCCACTCTGCTCTTGTCGGAGATCTCCCGGTACTGAGGTCGTCGTCGACGAATACTCTTGTTGCCGGCGCTAACCCCGATGGTGGAGTTGCTATCGTCTCGGTGGATGGTGTGAGCCCATTTGCAACGACAGTTGCTCACGGCGCACTTGTTCCAACTCAGTGTACTGCAGTGGATGGCAGTACTCCATTCAAACCCGGATCAATCAATGCTGTAGGACAAGCAGGTCTTCACTCTGGGACGTTTCACTCCCGATCAAGCTTTATCATCGAGGCGAGGGATATCAACGGGAACCTGCTCGATGGCACAGGAGGAGGCTTTACCGGCGCCCCGCTTCAAGAAATTCAAATTGTCGAGACGTTCAGCTCAGCTGGGCCAGGCAATAAACTAGCTGGAACCTTCGCGCTGGTGTTTAAAGGGGAGAAGACTACAGCTTTGCCAGCTAACGCTGGCATTCAGGAGGTCGAAGCCGCGTTGGAAGCTCTTGAGTCTCTCAGTGGATTCATCTCGGTAGACACACCTGACGTACAGAACGAAGTTACATCAGTCGTTGTCGCGACCAAGACTTCAAATGTCCTGACAACGTCGGCCAACTTCTTGACAGCTCATGATTTTATTGCAGGCGACTGGATTCGAGTTGGTTCTGTTAGTGGCCCAGTCTTTTCGATCACCGCAATCACGGCTACGACCATCACGTTGTCGGGCATCTACCAAGGCGCTTCGAGCAATGTAGCGAAAGTGTACAAACAAAATGATCCAGGAGCAGGGTACACGTACCGAGTGCAGTTTGCCGCTGAGCTCGGAGATGTACCGGCACTTGTTATTGACACTTCCAAGTTAGGTAGCAGTTCGGGAACGGGGAAAGCTAAAGTCACAGCTTGCGATTATCTGCGGACTCAGCAGCTTCAGAGCTCTGCAGCTTCGCAGATGAGCGGTAAATTCTCGCTGTCGTATCGCGATAGTATGACGCCCATGCTTGACTGGAATGTGGATGCTACAAAGCTGAGCAATGCACTCGAGGCTTTGGATGGAATTCACTCGGCAAGCGTAAGCGTTCCGAAAGAATCAAATGAAGGATTCACGTGGCAAATCACACTTGTATCCACAGATGATGAGGACTTAGAGCTGCTCTACGCTGAAGGTTACTTGCTGCTTGGACAACAAGCTCGGATTGAGGTCAAACCCAAATGCCCGACAACAAAAACGAGAGAGGCCGTTCCTGCTCAGTCGATAAGGGGGCGAAGGGCACGCGTTCGTCTCAGTGCTGCGTGGTGCTTCAACTGTAGTTGCAGACGTCAGATATATGGGTGGAGCCACGTACACAGCCATTTATGATACTCCTCGCGAGGCAACTTACTCGCTAGACGTTCGCTACGTTGCTCCTCGAGGTTTGCTAGGCAGCTATTTTGACAACCGCTGGTTGTACGGCACACCAACGCTCAAGCGAGTGGACCCCCAGATTAACTTTGCGTGGAAAGAAGACGAGATCCTGCCGACAAGTCGAGAACACGTGAGCGTTCGATGGCAAGGTACATCAAGCCAGCATTCAATGAAGACTACGACTTCTTTGTGCAGGTAAATGACGGCGCTCGACTCTGGGTCGAAGACCAATTGGTAATCGACCAGTACGACTACGAGGTTGAGAGCGCTGTAGCTGAGGAATTTCAAGCCAACACAACTGTAATTTTGACAAAGGACCGACTAACGGAGATCACTCTGGAGTATCGAGAGAATTCCGGTGTCGCCTCCGTCTCGCTTCTCTGGAAATCTCATACACAGCCAAAAAGCGTGGTTCCTAGTGCTCGGCTGTTCCATCGCTCCGATCCGATTATGCAGAGCCCGTTCACGGTGACGACGCAGGATCTAAGCCATCCCCCCTACGAACCCCAGTTTGACGATTAGTGCTGCTGATGCACTTACGGTTCATTTTAACGCCCCAGACGACGACGGTGGCGCGCCAGTCACCAGTTATTTAGTCGAGTGGTGGACGTACGCGGCATATGGTTCACCCGAGGTGCAGGTCGTGAAGATCGCAACCACCAACACGGGCGGCTCGTTCACGATGACGCTCGACAATGGCCAACCCACGGGTCCTTTACCTATGACAGCACTTTATTCCGAGGTGGAAGCTGCACTTGAAGCTCTGGATGGAGCAGGAGACGTGACGGTGACGTCGGTAAAATCTGTAAACTCTCTAGACTTCTCGATCACGTTCAATTCTCGCGTCCCCAAGGACACTACAATCTACGTGGACGGTTCCCAGCTCGACGTCACCCAAGATACTATTGTCTGTTCTAAAGGTGACCCCCAGTCACTGGCAAACGGGATGCAATGTGCCACGCCGGAAAGCAGAAAAAGTTCTGTGCATTTGCTAAACTCTGTCAACTTCCCGACCCCAGACGTGGAAAAGCGCGGGGATCCGTACGCGTTCCTCATCTCGGGTCTCAACCAGGTAGAATCTAGCGCCGCCCCCAGCTCACCCGGAGAGGTTGCAGGTGCAAATGGCCCCGGATTCTCTGTCCGAGTTCTTGCTAAGAATTCTGCCGGCTACGGGCTACCGAGTGCTACGGTTAGCTTGAAGCCGATGGCCGTGCCTGCTGCCCCTGAAAATGTTGAGCTACGGCTCGTGGCCGCGTCGTCTACCAGTCTTCGACTTTGGTGGGATGCACCGAAAACAGTCAACGCAGCTATTATCACTTCCTATATCGTCGAGTGGGGACGTCTCGATGATCCGGCCACCGATTCAAATTCCAGCAAACTCTCCAGCTTTGGTAAGACACCGGGGTTTTTCCAAACGGCACACCCTTCATCGGTGCGGTTCAAATACACAGTGGAGAACCTCATCCCTGGCGCAGCGTATGTCGTCCAAGTTCGTGCTGAGAACATAATGGGTGTTGGACCGATAGGGCAACCAGTGCCGTCTTTTGAGGTGCCTCGAAGTAAAGCGTCCCCACTCCCTGAAGGAACAGGCGGGGCGTGGCTTTAAGTGTGAGGTCTGCATCTTCAGCTCTGGCCACGTCCGCATCATGTACATCTCTGTTGCTTTCGTGGCTTCCTATCAGTGCTGCAGATACCAATGGTTCTGCAGTTACGAGCTACGTAGTGGACTGGTTCCAGCCGCAAAGTGCCGACACGTCTCCATTCGAAGTGCAAATACTACAAATCGTTGGTCAAAGTGATACTGACAAGTTGACTGGTACCTTCCGCGTTGAGTACAGCGGTTCCATGACCGAACCTCTTCCCGTAGACGTGAGTGAGGCGGAATTGGGAGACAGTCTGAGGTCTCTGCCCACTTTGCGCGGTGTGGAGGTTGAACGCACATCTGTCGCAAACAAGTGGGGCTACCAATGGGCGGTGACTTTCTTGTCGGAAGCCCCAGCAGTTTCGGGCAAGAAACTTACCATTGTTGATACGACAAAACTAACAGGTACAGTGTCGGCAACGTCATGGACAGCTACGTCTGGAGCCTGGCTTGATTCACCGCATCTCGGCAGCGACCAAATCACTGTCGCTGCAAAGCTGGGCTTTGCAACAATGGACAGCACCGATGCAGTAGCTCTGAATGCACAAGTCGGCATGTACGTCTCCATTTCACAAGCTGGTGTAGTGTCTGGCATGTGGCGAGTGGTTAGCGTGTCTGTCGCGAACGCCAAAGCAACGTTAACGTTGTCAGGAGATTTCCAGCGCCTGACAATAGCTACACCGCCTTTCTCGGATGGACGGTACCGGGCGTGCTGCCAACAGACTATCACTCGAAGGTAATTCCTGCCACGAAAGATGCGATTGCCGACGCTCAGTCATGTTCGTTTGTGCTTGATGCTTTACCACCCGGAACGGCATATTCAGCCCGTGTTAGTGCGTGTAACGCGCTCGGGTGTAATACCCCGACGTTGGCCACTCCGCTGACCTTGTTCGCTCCAAAGCAGAAACCGGCAATACCACTAGATGTTGCACTTTTTCAGACAGCGGATCGACGCTGCGAGTTCGATGGCGACACCCGCCAAGTGACGGCGGCGATAGTATCACTCACTACCGTATCGAATGGGACCCCAAGCCTACGTTTGACTCTGGCGATAGTGCATTTGGAGAAACCTCTCGAGGCAGTTCGCTTGGCTACGAGCGTAAGGCGGTGGTGAACCCTGGCGTGGACTGTCTGCTGACTCCATGTGAGGCTGTTGTCGGGTCTCTTTGGTTGGCACACCGTACTTCGTCCGTGTCTACGCGTATAACTCGTTCGGATACTCGGTTGAGGCTGGTTATCCGATCGTGCCAGGGTTTGGTGTGCCCAGGACGCTGCCAGAGCCTCCTGCCAACGTACTCCTCAAACCGTTGAAATCCTCGACCGATCAAGGTCTTGCATTGGAATTTAACACCTCAAATGGCAGCTTTGATAATGGTGGCGCCGATGTGACGCAATACCAGATCGAATGGGATGCAATAGATCTGGACGCGGTGGTTCCGACCGTTGTGACTAAAGTGGTGGCTGGCAAGGCGGCTGCAACCATTTCGACGGAGGTTATCAACGACGCGCTCTTCGCCAAATACACGACACAGCTGCTCCTGCTCACTGCAACTGCCTACGACGTGCGTGGGTTATTCCGCTTGGTTTTCTTGGATTCAGTGACGCCAAGCTTGTCTTGGGATATATCGTCGGACGCTCTTACTGACGCACTGGAGGCTCTTCCGACTGTGGGTCAAGTTAGCATTCGTCGCGTAGCTGCAGGCTACGGCTTCGCGTGGTTTATTACCTTTTTGACGGCTCCGTTCCGGGCAGACACAACGATCGGCGGTGGTGTCTACGGGGACGTACCTCTATTGAAAGTCTCAGTGGATAGCGCTCAGCTACTTGCACAGTTCAGTTACTCGCAAGCAACCACACCGGCAACACCGACGACTTCTTTGATCGGTACAGGGGCCAAACTTGCAACTGCTACGGTCATCCGTGCGTTTAATGGTTTTGAGCAACAAACCGTGAAAGTTACAATAAGTGCGGGAACTTTAGGTGGACAATTCCTTTTGAGCTACAACCATCAACAAACAGCGTTGATCCCAGTGGGAGCGAGTGCTGCAACAGTGAAGCAGGCGTTGGAGGAGATCAAACATATCGAGTCACTGGTCGGTGACATCGATGTGTACAAGCGTGCAAGCGCTACCCCGGCTGGATTTGTCTATACGATTGTGTATCTGTCTCGACTCGGGCCGAACCAACCACTTGTGAATTGCATTGGCTCGGAACTTACCAGGTCGGTGAACACTGCAACTATTTCGTGTGATACTGCGCGGGCACAGGGAAGTGGCCTACCAGCGATGAACAGTCATCTCTATGGCGTTGCAATTATGAACAAGTCGGACTTGAAGATCGATAGTAACGGTGTGGCTCGTTACGAAGTTCTTGGTCTGCGGTCTGGTGTGGGATACCATGCTCGAGTGTCGGCCTGGAACGGCGTTGGCAACATTTTCGGAGAGACCCAAGCGTCGACACCTGCTCGTTTTGTAGTGCAAAGGCAACCAGACTCCCCCGAGATGTAAACGTGGAACCAAGGTCGCCTACAAAGCTGCTGGTATCGTGGAAACAGCCACTTAGCACGGGAGGAACCCCCATTTCAAATTACACGGTCCAATTCGCTGCACGACGAGGTATCGCGGAGCAACAATTGATCAAAGTCGATAGTTCTCTCGGTGATTTGTCGCAGCGTCGACTAGTGCTGAAGCTTCGCATTGGTGACCAGATTGCATCGACGACTGTAATGGGCAATTATTCGAGTGATGAACTACGCGCAGCACTTGCGCATGCTGTGAAGACTCCGGGGTAATTGTAAGTGTCAGTCGTAATAGCGTCGGCATTTTCACAGGCTATGGCTACGAGTGGGTTGTGACTTTCAGCGACTCATACGGGGACGTTCCGGCCATTGAGATTGCAGAGAAAAGCTACGACAGTTCCTATAGCTCACCAGACTTCGAATCAGCACTAGTGTTTAGCGTGACGGAGCTGGTAAAGGAAACGTTGACGGCAGCAGCCTGACCTCTTCTGCGGTCTCTACTGTCGTTGTTTCTCCGCAGCACGAAGTTCAGCGCATTTTCATTTACAGCGGATCACCTGTGGACTTAGGAGGGACTGTCATGTTGAGCGTTGGTGGAGAATCTACCCCGGAAATTGCAGTTGATGCCGCTGCAGACGATATTCGCGTTGCACTTGAGGGATTGTCGACTGTTGGCGACGTTCTTGTGACTGTAACAGGAGAGGTGATCCAGCGGTCATCGTTCCCTGCAATGCGATACGGAGTGCACTGGGATGTTACCTTCGTGACGTCTGGAGATGATCTCCCGCTGCTAGGCGTGAGAACTGACCCAACTCTGACGTTTACTCCGAGCGCCTGTGGTGGTACTTTATCTGGTGTTACACCGTGCGTAGAGACTGCGGAGATCGTCCGAGGCGGGTTACCTACTCAAACCACTCTGGGAAAGCTGAGCAATGCTACGAATTATGTCGTACGCATTGCAGCGTCCAATGCAGAGTTCGAGAGCAAGTTCGTGCCCACCCCTGGCGCCTTCCATCCGTCTGCTCGACCTCCGCTAGAAGTCCAAAGCCCTCAGGTGGCTCCACTAGCGGCAGCCAGTCTTGGTGTTTCATGGCAGGCGCCACTTTACGATGGAGGAGCTTCTGTCGTACACTACAAAGTTCAATGGGATGTCAGCGCGAGCTTTGACCTGCAAAGTATATTCAGTGGCTCGGATATCGTCCTTGTCGGGGATGATAAGGACATCATCGCCTATACTATCACGGGTCTTAGCTCGAGCAACGATTACTTCGTATCGGTTGTAGCGTACAACGCACGAGGCTACGGAGCTCCCATCATGGCTCAGCCCGTCGATGCGCATGAACGAGTGACGCACATTACCGCCCAGAACGGGGTGCTTGATGAGGTGGTGCTAGGCACGGAGACGTTTACGCTGGAGTTTGCAAACTATCCTGGGAAGGTGACAGCGTCGATTGGCGTCACAGCAAGCGCACTACAGCTGCAAAGTGCGCTTCAGCGTCTTTCAGTTGTAGGGGTGCTGTCCGTCAAGCGTTCAGACTACTCGAAGGGGCCGACTGCAACGCCCTACGATTCAAGTGGCCCAAGCGACTTCATGCTGGTCTGGAGCATAACCTTCCGCACAGCATCAGTGAATGGCATCAAGGCTAGTTCTCTCGGGGCACTTATTGTGACTCCAACTGGAACGACAACTGTGACCCCAACGGATGTGGTGTCCCCGATTGAAGACGGCTCGTTGACAATTCGGCCCAGAGCTGTGTCAGCCACAGCACCTCGAGACTTGCGCGTCTCGATTGTCGACTCTGAATCTCTCGGTGTGAGCTGGCTGCCTTCATTATCTCCATCGACTTCTAAGTATCTCGTTGAGTGGAGCCCAACACCTGACTTTGCCGGATGTCGGGCAGGTTCTGTAAGCAGTACTGGTACAAAAACTACCTATGCGACAGCTGCAGCTCAGTCACAGGTTGTAGCAGCAATCATTGGGAGTGATGGCCGGGTAGCATTCCCCATTGGTAGTTTAGCTGCCAACACGAAGCAGTACGTTCGTGTATCGACGTACAACGGCAACTACGGCTCTCCTATACTCGCACAGGTCCTGACAGTTAGCACGCCCAGCACGTCTGAAGGCGTTGCTATCGTTACCGTCGTAGCAAGTGCAAAGAGTGTGATTCCGCGAGCTGTGACCCCCTTCCGACCATCTTCTGTGACGATCCAAGTGAGTTCTGATGACCAACCGACACAACTCGAAGTGCGTTTTCGCCAGCCATCGAAGGATGCACTTGGTTTCATTGCTGGCAACGGTGGTGCTACAATCACTCACTACCGGTTGAGTTGGTGGGAGGCTGCAAACGCTGTAGCTGTGACGTCTTATGATGTGCGTATGGTCGACTCGACAGGAAACCCGGTGCCGTGTTCACCGTCTTCTTGCACCTTCCGCTTGGGTGCGGAGGTGCAGTCGTTATCGGCCAAGACGGGAGGAAGTGGGTCATTCCGACTTCGGCTCGCTACCTCCACGTACTCGCAGGTCTTGTGTGCTACAAACGCACCGTGCTCCTTGTCATTTGATGTCGCGAACGGCAAGATAGTCACTGTGACTTATGCCGCTTCAGGACTCGATCTCCAAACGAAACTTGGGACTAGCGCACGCTTCATGGTCGACGCCGCCGGAGCTGCATGCGTCTTCGAAGTGGCGGCAATGGTTAGTCTCATGCAATACAAACTTCCGGTGCGATTCGTTTCAACAGCTGGAGGCTCAACAACATGTCCATTGCCACAAGCTGCTGCGCCGTACACAATCCACATTGAACCAACTTCGTTGAACTGTGTTCCTGTCTCGACGATCGCAGCGAACTTGGCAACCGAAGTTTCGGCCTTAATTGGCGGTGATAGTGTCCAAACATCCCTTGACGCAGAAAGCAGTGGAGTGACCCGCTTTCGGATTACGTTTGCTGGGTCGAGCGCTTCTGGTGCGTCGGGGAACTTGGCAGCTCATACTGCGAACGTCGCGCAGTTGGAAGTGGTGGCAAGTGATGGTACAGGAGGGTGCGTTGATGTCTCGGGGACGTCTGGACTAGTACGGAATTGGACGGTGGCAACGTAAAATCTGGCGTCGCCTACGGTGTGCAAGTCGCAGCGATCAACTCTATAGGCCTCGGAGCACCTTTGCGAGCGACAGTTCTGTGTCATGATTTGCCGTGCGTTGGTGGTGATCTTGCGGTAGCTCCAGCGGCTCCGCCTTTGGCACCTGTTGCTGTCACGGTTGCAAGTAATCGTGCGGATCACACCGCACTAAACGTTGTTTGGAAAACGCCACCGTCTACTAACGGTGCTCCTGTGACGCAATATCTCGTTGAGTACTCGACCACAGCGTTTGCATTTGCTTCACAACCGCCTCTGTGTACCGGATGTGTAGTGGCTCTGACTGCTGGAACAGCTTTGTTATCGTCGACACTGACGCTTACTGCTAGTGCGAATATTGTGTTGACGAGGGGCCAACTAGTTGTGCTGAGCAGTGCGTCCCCGACGTGCATTCTTACAGTGAGTAAGGATTCAGCAACGTATGTCAATGTGAATGGCCAGTCGGTTTACAACTTGGAGGGACAACACGGCTGCGACGCGTTCAGCGCTCAGACGGGCAACCTGAATGCGCTCTATGATTCTGCAACCGACAACTCCGTCGTCGTCCTGCCCAATGTGGTGAAACCAGATAACGAATTAGAGTCTACGACGCTGAGGGCTTTGGCGCCAAACAACAAGTACACAGTTCGCGTACGGGCTCAGAACCGCGAAGGCTACGGAGGGGCTCAAGTTGCGTCGTTCATTTGTGAATCTGGCATCGAATCTTGCATCGCAACTGGAACACTGGCTATCACACGACAGCTACCGATAGCACCCACACTCACCGTACCAGCTCGATTGCTTGGTGCAAGTACGGTGGGGACGACTTTGGGGTTCACGAAAGACACCCTGACGATTGCGTTTAGTGACCCAAATACCTGGTCGGGATTTGAGGTTGTGGACTCATTCCGTGTCGAATGGGACGTGACTGCGGACTTCTTGTCTTCAAAGAAGAAGACGGCGATCGTGACACCTTCGGACATCAGGCCATCGCTCTGGTTGATTCGCCGCCTTTGTGCGGGCTGTATCACCGCTCTGGCTGCGAATGTCTTATCTGTCAGCGGAGGTGTGGGGACTACGTTGACTGCTGGCGACTGGATTATGGTAGATGCTGGGACACTGTCGTGCCAATTCCAAGTTGCGACCGCAGCGCCCACTGCATCTACAGTCACTGTAGTGGCGGATCATGGCTGTGCGGACATTATCCCGACCCAGACGTTGGCTCTTGATGCCCAGGAAACGTACGAGTACCGGTTGACAACAGGGTTGAGCATGGGCGTTACCACTCACGTGCGGGTGACAGCTCACAATTCACTAGGCTATGGAGTACCAAGTGACAGCATTGCAATTACTCCGATCACTTGTAGCGACCCACCGCCATCTCCGAATGTGGTGTTGACTATTTTGACTCCAGACGATGAAGATGACCCCAACGTACGTGTAAGTGCGCTTCGAGTGCTGTTCCCACCACCGACGATTTCATCGACAGACTTGAACGGGGATGGTGGCTCGCCTGTGACCAAGTATCTGGTCGAATGGATCGATACGATAGCGTTTGCGAGCACATTGCCGCATATCCAAACTATCCGCACAGAGTTGAGCCCCGCTGGTAGCTCCGCTGATAGCGTCTCTGGATCGTTTTACCTTACGCTCAATACAGAGGGATGCAACTACTGCCAACTCCAAGGCATCTTTGCTACGTCGGCATTGAGCGCCTCAGCATCAGCAGAAGACATGGAATGGGAGCTACGCAATTTGCCTAATGTTGGAGACGTCGATGTCACGCGGGACGGTTGCACAACCCAGAATCAATGCACGTGGACAATCACATTCCTCAGTGAGCTTGATCTTGTGCCGCTGGCGTTGACTGCAAAGAGTCGACTTTACGCTACGGGTGGAAAGGTTACAATTACCATAACACCAACTCAACTGGGGAGTCTCGGTGGTGCCACGTATTGTCCTGCAACTATCAACAATGCGGTTGTAAATGGAAAAACCAATTGTGGGCAAGTCCTCGTGGATGCCAAAACCACACCTGTTCCGTACGAGTACGTCATTCACGGACTGACTCCGGGCACAACCTACTACGCTCGTGTAGCAGCTTACAATGCGCTGGGGTATGGTCCCCGACGCGTGACAGCCCCAACATCGTTGAGCGTACCGTATGAAACCCCGGCCCCAAGATCGCCGTTCAATATCGCAGCACCCCCATCCTTACACTTGCTGGGCCAACTTCACTCCTGCTTTGTTACGCTGCTCCACAGTTTAATGGCGGAGCTCCTGTCACGGGCTACGTGATCGAGTGGGATCCATCTCCGGAGTTTGATAGCGGATCAAGCGGTGACGCGCTCGGCCAAGTGACAATAGCAGTTAGTTCGCTGACAGGGGACGTTAACGGTGCATATAGATACACCATCGATGGACTTACGACGCGTCAGTGGGTCTATGTGCGCATGTTTGCTGAAAACGGGAAGGCCGGTCCTGGAGATCCAGTGATAACTCAGCCAGCACGAGAGATGCCACGAGGAAAACCACGTGTACCGAGTTTAGTGACTGCTACGAATGACCCGGCAGCACAGCCACCAGGGACAGCACTTTCAGTGTCGTGGCCTGAATCATCCGCAGATGTTTTGCGATACGAAATTGAATGGTATCAGCAGAACCCAACGGAACCATTGTTCGGGACACCAATCGTTCAACAGGTAGCGTCGAGCGGGTCCGTTACAGGTGGCTCCTTCACGTTATCGTTTGGAGATGGCAGTGAGCGATATCCATGGAGACTTTTGCCTGGAACGGTGGATGTTGAGCATGGTGCACCGTTTCTCAAAACGAGTGAAGATCTGACGAGGTTTATCACTGCCGGAGACGTCGTGTACATCAGAAAGCATCCCTACTTGGTATTAGCAACCCCGGGCGCTTTCTCAGCTTCCCAGCTACCCCTCGCGAATGCAGAGAACTTCCAAAGCTCCGGCATGCTCGCCGGTGCGCTAGGCACAGTTGCTACAAAGTATACTGGAGACACGGTATTTGGTGCAAAACTATATACTCAATGGCGCACGACACCGTTGCCGATGGATGTTACTCCGTCAGGCATGCAAGAAGCATTAGAGCTGCTACCAAGCGTTGGACTAGTGCGCGTTGATCGTCTTTCGACCGTGGACGCGAACAATTACAAGTGGATGGTGACCTTCACGTCCCAAGTCCCGCGGACGAGTCCTGCATTCCCGTTGCTCACTGCGAACGACCGCCTCCTAAAGAATACGAACTCTGATGCAAATGTTGCAGTGACGAGTACTAACGCTGGTAAGTCTCCGTTAGGCTTCAGTTCCGCTGTTGTAAATTCTTCGGGTATATCGGTGGACGATGGACGCATGCAGTACAGCCTCACTCAGCTGCAAACGGGAACACTCTACTTTGTACGAGTGGCAGCTGTGAATGAACGTGGGGTTGGAGCTTTCGCTTTGGCTTCAGCGTCGGGTACTGCGCCTACACGCTCACCACTCGCTCTGTCAAACGTGGAAACCCGCGCGTTGTCACCGCAGCTAATGGGAATCACGTTTGACCAAATGCAAATCTCCGGTGGACGTACGGTGGACGGCTACCACGTCGAGGCTGCTTTGGACTCGACGTTTACAGACTCGATTGTGCAGAACTTGCCACCGACGACAAAGTTTGCACGTGTCACGACCGTCGCCCACACGGGTCCATTTACTGCAGGGAGCACGTTTTCTCTTGCGGCGGTGGATTCACGGTCTTTCCACGGCACGATGATCAAACAAGTCGATGCTTTGGCGTCAGCGCAAGCGCTCGAAGGCGGTTCACCCTTCCTATTGCGACTGAATCCGGACAGTACACAGGGATATGGGAGCGATAAACTCGACAAGTTTTCTCGTGGAGAAAGAGTCCGCATACGCAATGAACAATTGAGTGTGTGTCTCGACGGAAGTGTGGCGTGGCCACTACGAAATACAGACACGGGTCTCACCATCACAACATACGTCGGTGCTGCAACCGGGACCATCACACTTTCAGGGGCGCTGAGCCTTTCTCTTCAAAATGTTATTGTCGTGGGTACCCAAATCGCCGTCGGTGTAGCTGCAAATGGGCCCGCACATCCTGCCTCTTGTCGAGCTGTTGTGACTGCGGTGAGCGCAGATAAACAGCACTTGGATATCGTGAATTCCTGTATCGACCCCAGTACAAAACTCGTTAGCGGATTGGCCATTTTCGTCGTAAAGGGTGTTGCAAGTATCACTAGCACCGCATATGATGGTACAAGCATCATCACTCTCTCTCAACTCTCAACAACCATCTCATTGATGTGATCGTCATTGGAACGCAAATTTCAATTGGAAACGTACCAGACGACGCCTCTTCCTGCCGGGCTAAAGTGATCACAGTGAGCTTAACACAGCTCAGTCTCGACCATGCATGCGCAGAAGCTACAGCGAAACTAACAGCCGGCCTTCCCATTTACGTCCATCGGGGCCTGCCATTCTTCCTTTGTGCGAACCTGATAATCCCTGGAAAGTCTTAAGTTCGTCGCGAATCACTACGTTACTCGGTCGTCTCGATGCATCTGGAGGCCGCGAACCCCTGCCACTTTTCCGCAGTGATTCCGCTGTGAGTGCAGCGACTGAGCTCGGCATGGCAGGAAAAACCGATGGAGTGACGCTCGTGGATCCAATTACAATCAGTTGCGGAGACTACATCCGTCTAGGGCGTGTACCAGGGAAGCTGTCCCGGAAGCGGAGGCAGTAGAAGCTTTAGCTACTTTCCGCGTTCGTGGGTTGTGTGACGATGCTACGACGTGTGGTTGTTCTGGAACATCGGCGAGTAATCGTTTGCTACTTGGACGTTTAGAAAACCCAAATACTTCGGTGAGTCTGTCTCCGAGACTAGACTTACTTCATGGAGACGTGACACGTGAAATTCAACGGATCGTGATCACAGTCACTGGATCGTCCATTGCCTATAATGTGGGGATTCCGCGTGAAGTTTGGCGATGAAGTGAGCTCCTTGACACTCGGTGCAGGTGGAGACCTAGGTGCGTCGCTGAACGACGATGTCGGATGCTTGGTATGGGCGTCTGGAGGCCTTTCAAGTGATGCCGCTCGCGATATGCTCGCTCTGGAGCGCGAGCTCGAGAACTTCGCGGCAATTGACGACGTGCGTGTCAAGCGCGTTCTCACAGTGACTACGAACACTCGCGCGACAGTCGAATACACGGTGGAGTTCATGGGCGTGCGAGTTCGTGGTAAGATGCCGATCTTGGAGATCCTTGACGTTGGCACAAAGGGCTGCAGCGCATTCAGCGGGGTACAGCTGCTGCGCAGCCTGCGCAACGTGACCAGGACAGCTTTGTGACTATATATCAAGCTCCAACGACGCCTGCGATCCCGTTCGATGCCACTGATGAAGACGTGAAAGCGGCGCTTGAAACGTTAAGTGTTGTGAGCAATGCCGACGTTGATCGCAGCGTGAACAAGAACGGCTACGACTGGCGCTTGACGTTTGTGGAGTTCCCAGCTCCATCTAAGGACATGGAGTCGAGTGTGTTCCCGGCAATAGCAGCAAATGGTTTTGCGCTTCAGGCTGCTCAGTCCCCACGGATCAGCGTCACTCCCTTCCAGTTGCTCGAGTTGGACACGAGTTCACTCTCAGGAGCAGGCGGTGGCGTCTCTATCTACGCCCATGTCAAAGCGCACAATGCGGATGGGTGGGGCGTTGCGACAGCTCCTTCTCCTGCATCTCTCCAGCTCGCAGAACAACTACCGGCTGCAGTGCGTCTTGCACGCGCTGACGTATTGTCCGCTTCCCAAGTGCTGGTACAATGGGACGCTCCATTTCACGATGGCGGAGAGCCCGTGACGGAGTTCCGTGTCGAGTGGTGGAAGCATAGCGCAAGTACCACAGCTGCGAAGCCGTTTGCCGTGGTTCATGCACTCGAGGCAGCATCTCAAGGCATGACAGACGATGTTGCAACCATCACAGTGTCTGCACCGACGGTGGGGACACACAAGTATCTCTCCGGTACATTCCGTGTTGGTTTTGACGGCCAGTGGAGCCCCGAACTTCCGTATGATGTATCGGCGGTGGATATGCGCACGGCGATTTTTACGCTTCCTACGATCGAAAACGTTATCGTGAATCGTGAACTCACGGCAGGAGGATACACGTGGTTGGTGACTTTCTTGCAGCGTAGATATGGAGGAGACCAGCACAAACGGTGGCGATCGACTCTTGAGACGCAGCCTCCCTACGGCTACAAACTCGAGGTGTTGGGCGTTAACTTGTTGGCTTGTACGACTGCAGAATTGACTACGTGCGTGCCGAGACTTGCCACGACAGTGGCAGCACGCAGTGCTATCGACGCTAAACCGGAGCTACAGACGCTAGTGTGCATCGCAACTGGACCTGGAGCGGTCTCTGCAATGAATTTCAAGCTAAGGCTGCTGGGTGTCGAAACAACTTCTATTTTGGGGTCTGCTGATGCTAAGACACTGGCCAAAGCCATCACAGCTCTCGGTGTCGTTGGCACTGTGAATGTTCGGTTCCGAAACACTACAGAGACGACTGTGTGCTCTACTTCTAGTAGTGCCACGAAAGGCCTGACGATCGAGTTTACCACAGCACAAGGTGATATTGCTCCGATTGTAGTCACGACGATCACAGGTGTTGATGTTACGATCAAAGAGCAGCGGAAGGGTCGAGCACAATTGCATGTCGGGCGGCTACCGTTTGCGTACGTTATCGACGGCCTCACGACTGAAACTTACCACGTAAGAGTTGCAGCGTACAACAGCGTTGGCTTTGGGCCATTCCAGGAAGCCACGGATGGGAGCGGTTTGCTGCTCGTGGCACGACCACCTCTTGCTCCAAGGTCGCTGCGTGTTCGGTCGAAGATGATTGATAATTCCCACGGGATGCTGGTGGTGTGGGCTGCTCCACGCAGCGACGACAGCAACACGAAGCAGTACCGTGTCGAATGGGACTTTGGCACAGGGTTTACCAGCCAATGCGGCGAGAACGTCGAGACGCAAACGATCGTGGTAAGTAATGAAGACTCTGCCAAAGCCAACACGAAATTCAGTCTTCTCAAGACCAACGGAGGGGCAAAGATCTGTGTGGACCCAACGGATACGGTGAATACGCTGAACAAGCCATTACACGACCTTGGAGGAGCTTATGCTGGAGTCACACTGACAACTCAAGGAAATGGCTTGGCGTTGTACGACTACGGGCGTGCGTATACTCTACGGTTCCCTCAAGCGGTCGTTGTTCCTGCTGGGGCGTACGATGCTGTGGAAAATGAGGCCGTGGCGACATCGCCTGTGGATATCGGACTCTTGTCCTGGGCTGCCGATTTAACGTGCTCTAATCCTGCTCCAGTGTCGGTGACTGCGCAGCGCACATCTTACGGTTCTGGCCTCGACGAAATGCGAGGACAAGGACGCGTGGACATTAACAATCTAAACGTGATTGTCATTAATGAATGCTCCGCTAAGCTGGCCGCTCCGATAGCTCGCCAAACGCTGAGTACCGCGACTGCTATCGTCAACGCTTTAAAGCTGGACGTCCTGAACTTGGCAGCCAAGAGTGGTGTCTTTGAAAGCGCAGACTTGGCAAGTCCTGCGTTGTGTGAGTCGTGCGCTCAGAAATTGACGGTTGGGGGCGTGTTGACGGTCTCGATGTCGTTGGTGAGCGTGCTGGACACGAACGACTACTTTGTCGTCGCGGACTCCCCGACAACTGCAACCACGAGCTCAACACTACGCTGCGTGATGAAGGTCGCATCAACGCCAACGCCCAATTCGATAACCGTCAACCTATTGGATCCCGGTCGCGGTGCTTGTGAACTTCCTGCGACGTTCGAAGCGAAGGCGTGGCGAATCTCGCGCTTTGAGCTTCGCGCGCATACGATCCGGGACCTGGTGCCTGGGCGAGAATACGCAGTTCGCGTCATTGCTAGCGGGGATTCCACGCTTGGTGAGGGCCCGGCACTGGCATCGGCCACCACCATCGCTGCGTAATTTTTATAGGAATCCACAAATTATTAGGGTACTTACTTGCGAGCCTCGGGGAGGCGCAGTTCTGTAAACAAACGGCCATTCATTATCTGCCCTGGTTAGTCTGAGCTCATCATAACCTGTGCATAACTAGACTTTACTCAGAAAACAGCCCTGGCGATTTTATTCATTTTCCGAGACTTAGAAGTCAGCACCCCTGTATAATAGGAAGTGGATAAAGTCACACAGTGGGTGCAGCGTAATTTAAAAAATCAAAACAAAAAAATTCCGAGCACGCATTAAATTTCCCTTTATTTGAAATAAGAGAAACACCTCCTCTACCCCCTTCCCCCTCCCCGGCCGTCTCTCAACCTTTCATTTCTAAATCGTCCGAAAAGACGAAGCATGGCGAGTGTCGCGTCGTCGAGCTCCGGCGCGGAGGCTGAGATCGAGCCTAAAGAGGCGACCGCCCCGAGGCCCATGTCCCTGCAACTACTGTGTATGCACCTCCATTGGAACAGCGCCAATATGCAAGCTGGGAGGACTTCTTTGCAGCTTTCGCCGCGTATCAGGATGCAACGCATCAAGTATTCAAGAAACGGACATCTACGAGCGTGGCCGCGAGGAATGCTGAGCTAGACAGGAGGGGTACGCTGACGGCTAAGACGCAGATCCCGCTCGCGTTCGAAAAATACTACCGTCGGCTATGCTGTACGCATGATTGGAACCGCCCAAGTCGCTCAAAAGGAAAGAAAGAACATCTTCGTGAAATCTACGCAATGTGAGGCGCAACTGTCACTCACGGTGGTGTGGGCGGCGGACAAGGGCTTCCAAGTGACCGTGACGCAGCAAAACACGACGCAAAATCACGGGCTGGGATCGGTGACTTACGAAAACCATCCTGTCAACCACCGCGTCGATGAGGCGGATGCGATAAACTTCGTCGACGAGCTCCAAATGGCTGGGGCGAAAAAAGCTCATCTTGGAGTATTTGAGAAGAAAAACGGGTAAGACGCTTTGTGAGGTCTTGCTAAAATGCTAGTTAATTAAACTTATATGTTATTTGCTGTCTTTAGGTAAGAAGGTTACGCTGAGAGATGTCCACAACCTCGTCCATAAACTGAAGGATGCGCGCCGCGGGACAACCTCTGTTGAGGCTAAATTGAAGTCTGTTTTGCACGACTTTTGCGGTTCTCGAAAGGAAAACACAGCCACTATCTACGTGGACGACGAGAAGTTGGCTCAGACTATCACGTTCCAGACGCATCAAATGCGAAGATTTTTCGAGGCGTTTCCGGAGGTGCTGATGATTGATGCGACTCATAACACAAACGACGCCGGCTACAAGCTCTTCAGCTTTATGATCCACGACGTTTTTGGACACGTACGTGCATCGGCTGAGTTTGCAACTCTTGTACGAATATTTTGTAAAACACTGTGTGACTTTGGTGTGACTCAATTGACTGTGTTGTGACTTTGTGGCTTTATGAAATCTATTGTGCTGATGTGATTGTTATATGACTGAATTGTGACTTTGTGGCTGTATTGTGACTTTGTGACCCTGCTGTGGTCTTGTGACTTCCGTGATATTATGTTGTATACAGGGGCAGTACGTGCAGCACGCCCTCATGGAAGATGAGAGTGCATGATGTCTTACTGATGCGATTACCTCGTTTAAGTAATTCAACCCCACGTGGGATCAAGTGCGCTTCATCATTGTGGACAAGGACTTTGGAGAGATTTCATTGCTTGGAGATGCTTTCCTGGTGCACGCATTCTTCTGTGTATTTTTCACGTCGTGAAGTACCTTCGAACCGAGGTAGCGAAACGAGAATACGGAGTGCTGGATCGTGACAAGGTGGAAGATGCTGTACACATGATGCTGAATGCACAGACAGAGGTTGAATACGAGACCGGTCGAAAGTATTTGTACTATATCGTGGAAGGCAAGCAAATTCTGAAAAATATAAGACGTTCCGGAGGCCGATCATTCGTTTTGGAAATACTTCAACGCGAATTGGCATCAGTGCAGAGAAATGTGCAACGGCTACGGACGGGTGGACGCCCTCATCTAGGCAACACCGCTAACAATCGGTACGACTTTCACGATCACTATAAACATGGTGAGTTACATTATTAACATCTTCTTCTGCGTGGTTTTGCTGGCCTGGAGGCCGCCTGGGGACATTTAATAGACGTACTGAAGCCCACCATGATGCTTGATGAATGTGTGGATACACTCATGTTCTTGCAGTCAATCGCTGAAATGGAGAACGCGAAGATGACGGATGTTGGCTATATGCGTTATAGCGGGGCGGATGCGGAACTGGAAAAGCTGGCCAAGGAAGTTAGTCAACACGCGTACCAGCTCGTTGAGAAACAATTCCGTGTGGCGAACGGCCGAAAGACACAGTATAATATTCGAGAGCTGCAACATCACGTATTTGAGCTCAGATCCTTGGCGGAACCGGAGCGCAAGTATCACATTGACACAAGCGTAAGTTTGTATTGAATCAATTCCTTGCATTGAATTGGAACTTATCATTTCTCTTCCTTTTGTTCATTATGTAGACTTACAGATGTACTTTCATGAGTACGAAGCTGCTACCTTGTCGCCATTTCATCTATTGGCGACTGGTGTCGAACAAGAGTACAATTCCGGTCAAACATATCCACCAGCGGTGGCGTTTAACATGTCCACTGAACATTCCTGTTCATGAGGATGACACCGCGGACGATGAAGCTGGATGCAGCTCGTTTCGAGTTAGCGACTCTTCGTTAACAGCGTTCCGACGCAAGGTTCTTAATGGCACCAACAAATTTCGCGTATCTCACGATGTTGCGACGCGAATAGCCGACATCATGAGTCGTAACGGTACACCTGTTTTCACCAAGATGCTGGTGGCTTTAAAGTGCTTTGAGGAGATAATAGTTGGTGGTGATGTTCCGTTTGGCTCTGAAACTTCGGTGCGGTGTCAGAAGTGAACCCGCTCTTTCAGTTATCGACAGCGGTGCCAACAAGTGACGTGGTCGTGAGTCCCAGCGAGGATGATGTTCCTCCAACGCTCGAAGCCGTCACAGGAAAAGATCAAGGGTCTGAACCAGGTCACATTGACGGAGTGGCACCAAGCGAAAGTCACACCGACGGGGTGTCATTCATCGAAAGTCACAATGGTAAAGTGTCAACAATCGACTGTCATACAGACAGTGTGTCAACAAGTGAGAGTCACAATGACGATGTGCCTCCAATCGAGAGTCACAGCGTCGAAGTGCCGAGAATTGAAAATCACATTGTTGGAGTACCAGCACCTCAAGGACACCCTCTTGAAGAAGCAAGCGTAAATGCTGCTGGTTTAACTTTGCCTGTGAAGAGACGAAGTCGCGAGGACCCCAACCAGAGCTCCAGCTCCAGCGAGGACGTTTCTTTCTTCGTCTCGAAGAGTACCAAGAGCAGAGAACGCCCCAAATACGGAAAGGCCAGAAACAGAAAGAAAAACGACAACGAATGACAGACTCGCCCAAGATGGCCTCGAATCTGGTCCAAGGGACACTTGTACGAGTGTTCACACTCTCAAACGTATCGCGAGTGCTGAAATCTACTTTCAGTTATGAGTCTGCTCACGAGTTGTTAGCTGGTTTCACCGTGAAATCACTGGGCCCCAGAAAACAAGCTATTGCTAAGTTGATTGCCCCGCACGAGTGTGCTCGTGAAGTTAAGTTTGTTTTACTGAACAATTTTGTGGCGAAATGTCTCCGGCTTTTGGATGAGTATGCAAAATCACTCCCAGAGATCAATCAACCTGTCGGGATTCAAGTACCAAGGGTTGGAGTATTTAGCCAAGATCAGCTATACGTGATGACTAAATATCATCAAGTGATGCAAACTCTGACCGCGGCATCAGACACCATGGAGTGGGTTCAATCGACTTCATTAAAATTAAATCGACTATCAGTACCGCCTGGTCTCGATGAATACCTAAATATTGGTAAAGATAGCGCTACTGCAGCAATTTGGAGTTTGATATTGACTATGACTCGAGAATCGCCATTCGGACGGATTCGTAATGACGCTATATTACGGTTTTGCGAAGACGAAAGGCTCAACAATGACGCCTTAATGCACGGTATGACAACGCTTCACGCAGAATACGGTCCGATTGGCATCGTTTCCCGGCAGTTTGTGGGACTGAAGATATCGAAAGTAAATACAAGATTATCGCAGGTAGCGAGCCGTTTCACAGCCGCAATGGATTCGTGCTACTTCCAGTCCACCTCGACAAAAATCACTGGTGCGGCGTCGTGTTCGACCTGAAATCAACACCACAAACGCTCACTGTGTTTGACCCTCAGCAAAACGGAAGCATTTCGAGGAATGCGAAGCCATCGTCGAAACTTTGTTCGACGAGACCACGAAGTCGATGGTAGCTAAACGAGAGGAACGTTTGAAGCAATCGGATGGCTACAACTGTGGTCCGCTGGTTCTACTGTTCTTCGAGTATACCGTGAGAGGAATAGCATTGCCAACGTCCCCGTCAAAACTCCTTCTACGATACTTCAGGATGCGGTATCTGCTGGAGGCACTGCATGCATAGGGAAGCTATAGTACCTAAGACTAAATAGTACTTGCGGTCGACCATTCAATGTTACAAAAGATTATTTACTCGTATTCGTTCCCAGGAAATAGATAGCATTGCTTCATATCATGCCGAAGTCGAAGAGATGCATTGAGTGTTGCTCTGTCCGAGTTAGCGTTTTGAAGTCGAAATCACAAATCATTCGCACATTCGAGCAGCACCAAATTGTGTTCGTACGGCATTTAGACGAGAAGACGACATTATCGTATGCGCAATCAACTCCCTTGAGTAAGACGTCTAAATTTGATGAAATTTATGAAATCCGCGCGCGTAATATATTCCTGGTTTGTGCCTTCTGTGTCTTCGTCCACTGTTAACTCAGAGGAGGTGACTGTCACGGTGACTATTATGCGCTCTTAGGTACGAAGGCACAAACCGACTGTGTGACTCTAACATCGATCATAATAGTGATACCGTTGGATATGCTCTTAGGATAAGTACAGTGAAGTGGATATTACAAGTATTTTCAAAAATGGTACAAGTATTAATACCGTATTCCAGAGGGGAGACATTGTGAATGGTGATTTCGGTCAATCGCAGCGCCATGATTTTTTGCGACTTGTTGCAACATGGTTGCTGCTGCACAATTCACATTTCAAGAAATGCAGTTTTTTAATAATTGTGTTTGTCGTGCTCCGACTCAGAGCTCCTTTTTCGCACTTAAGTGTACCACTCATGTCTCTTGCTTAATTTTCCTGGGATCGGATACAGTGATCTGCTTCCTCAGCGAGCACCCAAAACTAAATAACCTTTCAGATTGTATGTACAGTCAGTAAGGTGGACGATACAGAGAAGGCTTTCACATAAAATATACTTGCATTCTTTATATAGATCAGGTGTTCGCTGAGGAAGCAGATTACTGTACTTCTGTTTTATGTAGTGGCATTAACCCTTCTAGCCCCGTATTCTGTATCCTACAGAATAAGCCTTTCAACAGGATTTAATATCCAGCTAACTTGGCTACAAGCTCTAACGCCGCATGTAGTTTTTTGTATGGGCGAGGATCAGCCGATCGTTTCTCCTGGATGGGCGATGGGTAGATAGACGGGGAATCTTCCGTTGCAATGCAAAGACGAATATAAATCCCAAACAGGTTTGTAAATTCTGTTGAAAGGCCACGCCCATATGTCCGCCGCCCACTCGTACGCCTCATTTCGGAAACGACGAACGCCCCGTGGAGAGTACGCCCACACAGCGGTTACGCAAGATATGCATAGACGCCGAGAACAAGAGGAAGCCTACAGGTATGACAGGGAGCGGCCCATACACAAGGTCAACGATCAAGGACCATAGGGATGATCTATGACGCGAATTAGACACCTATGAAGATGGGTGTCCCCATTGCATCTAATGTTGCTGGTATGCTAACGATACGTTTGTTCTTAGGCAATACTGAGTCTTTCCAGTCATTTCGAGCTTGATCACCGGACGCACACAGAGCTCCTACATCAACCCGAGTAATATGCAAGCGTCGTGCACAATTGTAGGTTGGCTACCACCTCAGACGTCAACGGCTCCAACGACGACAAGACCGGTTTCAATGATGATGTCTTTGGTGATGCATTCGGTCACGAACCCAGGATCAGCTGCTCATAAGGATTCTCAATGCGATCGATCTGAACTGAGCCCGGTTGATTAAACTAAAGTGCTTGTGTTGCAACCGATCGTACTGAATAGGCTGATGTAATGAATGACCTTATTCCGGATGATACAGAAGTATAGAGCTGCACACGATGGATTATAATGAGGCGCATACCGGAAAGTCAGGATGATACAGAGTAAAGTTTTTGGTAATATGTGTTCTTCCGGATGGTATGTCTTTATGATGTAGAGTATCCCCAGTTATGTAACGACATGTAGGGTTGGTATGAAGGCTCTGTCTACCATTTGCGCCAACGTTATCGTTCGAGATGCCACACGTGCGTCAACTTGACGTAGCTGTCGCTGAGTAATGTAGACTATTTGCTACCTATCAGAATCACATTCAGCAGCGCACGTTAGTCTGCACACCTAACTTCTATTCCTCGAACATGCAGTACAAACGGAGACCATAACTTTGTGTCTGTTTGTATGTAGGGGCCGTGTGCATTTCTTCCGTTCAAAGCGCTCATGTACTCTCCGATATGGCACGCTATGTAGGGTGACGGAACGAGTGCTCCATCATGTCTGAAAACGAAGATAAAGTTCTGTTAGCGTGAGGGGAAGAAGGAGGAGTTGGAGTATGCCATACAAGCTAGTTGGTTACCCTTATCTTGTCGTCCTGGTTCGCACGCAGAGAAGAAATTGCCCAGCTCCTCCTCACTAAACCGTTCGATAGGAACTGGGCAAATTCTTCATCTGCGCGCGCTCCACGATCAGAGAGTCTCCGGTTGGCGGCTTGATGGTTGGCTGACGTCTAGCGGTCAAATAAGGAAGTAGCCATAACGAAAGTGCGGGGTATTTCGTCGTGGGTGGTTTTGACCGAGCTCTATCTTTCTGGGAGCCAACAGAAGATAGATATTCTCGCAGATGTTGGATACATTGTCAATGCTATGACCATTTTCGTTGCGTCTTTGTGCCAAATATGTTCGGTTCTTGATCGTTGAGAGCGAAAGGGCTTACAGCAGCATAATTCTCGCAGGTTTCGAGGTATGCTTTAATCAAGGTTATTACTTACTCTGTAGGATACAGAATAAAAGCTCGGGCTAGAAGGGTTCAACCAAGATCTGATCATATATATTAGCTTCGCTTTAGCGTCCTGAGCGAATTAAAATGACCTGGGTTATATAACATTTGAATTCATTTACCTTAGCGTTTGTATTGTTGTATATCTACTGATAAATGCCATTTAAGTTTATGTCGTTAGACTGAGGTGAGTGTTAACTTTTCTCAGATTCGCTCAGATTTCAACAATCAAACAACCGATCCCAAATGTGCAGGGTTTACACTCACACAGGCTAAGTGGACGCCTGCCAAATATGCTTTATGCCGCCGCCTTATCTGAAACAGATATGCCCGACATAAAAAGACGTATGTCGATTTATCACTATAAACGTCTGCCACAAGTGTGTTACAGCTACTGCGCGCGTCCAACAGATACTGCCCTGAATCAGGCAGCAGTCATAGTGGTTTGAAGTACTCTAGAAAGAATGCAACATTTTGTCTAGGACTCGTCGGGCACACACTTCCATTTTTGTCATTCTTCAAGTTGCGCGCAAGCAGTCAGTAGTTGTGATGACGGACGAGGATGCTGGTACTGGCTGGTGCTGTCGAGAGGCCAGGCAAGGTGATTAGTGAGGTGAGGCGAAGGGTGTTTCGCCTGCTGGTAAAAAGGCGTGGAAGATCACAATCCACAGCCGCCACTATTTGACGGTCAAGTGCTTGGACACGCCATCGGACTCGACTTCGATGGGGTTGTACAAGTACGGCACCGACATTAACTTCCTGAAGAGTTTGACCAGGTACGACGCACGTGTTGCTGTGCTTTATCAAACCCTGTATTTACAACGTATTACCACTACGTGCACTTGCGCAGACCTGCGTTTCATCAGCTGCTTAGGCGTTTTGCTCGCTTCTACTACGTTCCACGTGCACATTCGAGGGCCGTCCACCCAAGCTCATCTACAATCACCAAGTGATGGGACGTTTGCTGTGCTTCTACGTTGGATCAATGGAGCTGGGCAGTTTGTGCATGTTGTTTGGTGCACCACCAAGTACACTATCGCGCACGCACTAGCTGGACTTGTCTTCGCATAGTAGCGAGAAGTGCCCACCCCGGGACGACCTTGATCTCTTTGCGCTACCAGACGGCTCCTCTACGTGATATACCTCTCGGGAACGACGGATGACATAATCCAGCTCACACAGGCACTTACCTGAAAATGTACGTTGTTCTTGGACTTAGAAGATTCTGCACTGTTTGTTATCTCTATGTCTTCGGAGAGGCCTTCGGGCTCCTTCCTATGGTCTTCTATCGGTCCTATAAAAATATCTAATGAAATGGAGTCGTTACATATCTCCCTGCGACTCTTCGCTCAGCTCCACACCTTGGTGCCGAGCCGTTTACCTACCTCTTGGCGACCCTTCGCCCAGATCCAGCTTTATTCCCCCAGTTGGGGTATCTCCTCACGGCATTTTCTCGCCAAGTCGACTTTCGCCGAGTTCAACATTCGCCGAATCGTTTATCGCCGAGTTCGTCTCCAGCTAAGTGCGGTTCCCGTTTAATTCCGTTCCTTGATGAGTGCGATGTATCCACTCGGCGTTGTATCCGCTTGATGGTGTATCCTCTGGATCCTCTTGAGTGCGATGTACCCACTGGTCTAGCTTAGGCACTCCTAGTGTAGGGTCACCCAAAATCTGGATTTTCCTACACCACACAATACTCGGTCTGTTCATCCTCTCCAGCGGCTTCGTCACTTAACATGTCTCGCGTAATTGCGGCAGATTCTTTCTGTGACAGCACTGCACGCAAACGGCGGAGCTGTCGGTGTCTTACTGGGGATCGCGGCATCTTGGCATCAGGCCTTTGGTGAAAACATTCGTCCGAGCTGCACAAAACGCTTTTGATCTTGCTGCAGTGTCCACAGGGGATCAAAATACGTTGTTTTGGATTGGATAAAACGCTGTCGTAATGGCCACATTAAAAACAAAATCCGCTTGTTACTGCACCCTCTCGACCAATTGACAACCCCTAAGATGTAAATAGATTTGAGTTTATTTCTCGTAAAGGCTCCCATAGTGAAACCAAGTAGTTTAGTAGATATCAGAAATATCAAATGTCTAAGCCATAATTCAGCCTTACGTTTCCTCTCAAATGCGCAGAGCTCAACTTCGCTACAAGCTAAAGAAGAAGGCCGTGGTCCCGGGGAACCACGTAGAAGACTAACCCCAGTAAACTTCCATATCACATTTGCCAGGGTTTCCCAGTGATTCTCAGGTATTCCATATCTGTTACCCCAGCCCTCGGACTAGCCGGCATGGGAGTATTAAAGGTCTCGCCTAGTATTTACGGCTCGCCGGTGGAGCCCATCTTCGAAAGCTCCAGAGTTTATATTATAGTTGGGTGTTAATAACTCTTCTGAGTGTTAATAACTACCTGATAATTCAGTAGCATCCCCGGGCGACCGTCTGTTTAGCTATATCGGGACTGAGTTTTCCAAAGAAGGTCCTCAGTGGCTGACCTTCTCCCCTAGCCCAAACAACCGATTCGAAGGGGTACACAAGATGAGTATACGGACCAATCCCGGGCCCTTCTGAGGTCTAAAGTCGCGAGGTTCACAACCCGGATAAATCCCTCGTCCAAGACGGAGGCCGTCTGTTACACGACGGAGAAGTCCCCTGCACGAGCGCACAAGCGACCATCAGGCGGAAACCTCCAAGCGCTACATCCTGTAAGCGGCCGTTGATAGGATCTGACTGTAAACAAGCACTAGTGGCAAGCGCTCGACATTGAATATACTATTAAACCTGTCTTCACGTATCACTCACATAGTTACAATTATATATTTTGAACCAAGAAAAACATAAATTTCAGGGCTTCTTCCTGCGCAGTGCGACTTTGAATAGGAACGCTTAAACCGTGAGTTACGTCAGTGAATTTCGCGCGCTTTTAAATGGCAGTTAAGACTCTCTTTTATCCAGCGGGACAAGTCGGTTTAAGAAAATGATGAAGTCTGAAATAGCACTCTGCGAACAACAACTAGAGAATTGGGCTAGTAGTCCTCCGTTTTTACAATACGATAAGAACCCATTGTCGACTGAAATGCCACAACGTGTTCTTGAAGTCTATAGCAGGTTGCAGGTCTCTACATCTCAATCAGTCAGGGCGTTTGTCACCCAAGTAGAGCCGATTGAGTGAGGGGAAAGACCGAAGATGATTCCGAAGGCGCAGCGCGCTGGAAGACGATAAACGGAGAAGATGGAAAGTTGAAAAGTGATTGATTGACTCGCCAACTTACTGTCGGCGGCGCGCTCATGACGCCTGCGCAGCCACCGATCCTGGCGCGCTGGACACGCACACAAGTATCCAGGTCCTATCCTAAAAGCTATTAAACTCAAATTCTAATCTTATCTTTCTCTACCAATGAAAACCTACTAATCTGAAACGTCGTTTTAAATCTGGCAATCTCAAAATTTTACACAGCGCCCCATAATCAAGAATCCGTTGGTAAACTGAACGGTTTCAAATCCATAGGATTTCAAACCAATTAGAGTACGACAATTTTGAGGTTGACGCGGCAACTGCCGTTATGTAATAATGTTGACGCTGTCCAGCATAAACACAAAGCTGGACAGACGTCTTGACGTGGATGTTCTCTGCCCTGCCAGGGTCAGCGTCCACGTCACAGTGTTGGACTATTTCTCGAGTAAGTTGCCCTCTCCAGATTTCACAATGCCATTTGGGGTCCCAGCGAGCTTGGATGCCGTAGCAGCACCTCACTCTATTTAGGGTCTATATTCAGCTTCAGTGGTAAACGAGTGTTCCGTCAGCGCTTGTGCACTAATATAGCTGGCGAGATGAAAGGAGAGGTTCACCTTCGCCAGTTGTAGAAGGTAGCGTACCACTTTCACGATCGGCAATCCTCGTGCTGATCCAGGATTTTAGAAGCTGGAAGAACTGCTTCAAGATCCACATCCTGCTGCGGTCACTAGCCGTGCTTTTGAAGCCTTGGTAAGTGATTTAGCATTCGTATTCTTGTAATCCCATTGCGCCCGCCAAACCGGACACTGGTCACCATTGTCATCGGCGATCTTCATAAGCGAAAGGACTCGAAATCCAGCTGAGAGCTCTGCTTGCCGTCTAGAGCAAGATCACGGCGACACGATTTCTCTATAGTGAGACTGCGGTCATAGCGTTGATGTCGTTTGTCGGTGTCGTCCAAATCAGAAACCAAATGCACCTCACGTACGTCTCACTCGCTTGTTCTTTGTGATGGTTCCACCGCTCCCTCCGCCTTCACTCGGTTCATTTTGATTTCGCCTCAGCGTCGACAACTTGATCCAGCGTGATATCACTATCAATTGTTCCTCAGGAGGCGTCGCTGTCATCCGATCCACTTGTCTGGCAACGAGCGACTGTTCCACGAGGTTCTTCATCTACCTGCTCTTGAACATATGAGCCAGAGAAACGCACTTGTTTGACGTAGCACCTACTCCAACCTTTCCTACTCCAACCCTATTCACGGTAGGAGCAACGACTGTCCATATAACTACCGAATGAATGCCGGATGTCTCTTACATCCTACACGGTATGCCAGGATGGCTTCTGTTATTTCATGTACTGCAACGCTGTACAGGAAATGCTAAGGAACACCCTCAGCGGAGCACCCGTGTAGAAATGGCACGGCCACGTGACAGCCGTGTGCCAGATGCTTGTCTGCTTCAACCATGATTTTAGGATAAGCAATATGAAAACGTACTTTAAGTACTATGGTGTAGCGCCTGAGAAGAAATCTGCAAAGTCGTCCTCGCACACCCTACGCGTTAACGTCGGGCTAATTCCCCGTTGTTTGATTAGCGTATCTCTGTGTGAGGTGTGATCCAAGTTGGTTAGGAACCTTGAAGCGTGCTTCTCAGGCGCAGCGCGGATTCTCCTCGCTCTGCGTCGCTCTTGCTCTGACGTCTCACTCGTACGTGACGACGTCCTCTCCTCTTCGACCTTGGGCGTGCGGCGTTATCGGGCCGGCATTTCCTCGGTTGTGCACGGCGTTATCGGGCCAGTGCGTTCTTCGTCTTCGGCGCCGGGTTATCAGCAACGCCTGGACGGTATCGTTTAACGTGTCCCTCTTATTGGGCACGGGATGTTGGGGTTGAGTACACCGATCCAGCAGCGGACGACGGGCCAGTTATCTTGGGGCTCTTCTCGGTCGAGGCTTCTGGATCTTGGAACGAAGGAAATCCACTTGCGTATCACAAAGAGAATTCGGGACTGAGCCTAATGTTGTCCTATCCTATCCATGCCTTCCTCGCCACTCGTTGGCTCTCCGGCTTTCTTCCTATCACTTCCCGTCGTGCTTACCCATCCTCGTTGCCCTGATTTACCCTGATCGCGTGAACGAGTTGCCACATCGGGGTCAGTCGAGTTGCTTGATCGCGGTCTTCCGAGTTGCTAGATCGGGGTCGGTCAAGTTGCCAGATCGGGGTCCGTCGGACGGGGTTGTAGATCGGGGCGTAAACATTGCCTCCGATCGGAGTTCCTCATGTCGCAGGTTTTGCCCCACGGTTGTGTGTAAATGGGGCAGGACCACCGTCTGATCCAACTCCGCCTTTCCTGCAGAAAATTCCGTTTCCCGTCGCTCTGGGTCGACATCCATCAATCGGTTTGCTCGACTTCGTTGCTCTCTGACACTCCGCTTTTACGTCGCCTTCCGCGTTGTCTCGCCCTCCGACAGTCCGCTTCTCCACAGTACAAACTAATCTTCTGTAGGTCCTAGGCTAGCGTAGCTCCAAGCTCGCGGTGGTAAAAAGAGGGCTGGAACTCTGCTGTGTGATCGCTTTCACGAAGCTCGGAAAACGACATCGGCATCAACAAATTTGCTATTTCTGCTGCGAGATTCGGCTCAATAAATTCGAAACTTGAAAGTGCACGTCCCGTACTACGAGACCCAAACACCCTCGTATGAAGACAAGGTTGATTTTAAATGCGAGATCTATCTCGAAGATATGTTGGGTCGTCTACTCGTGTAGTTCCAGACGAGCGAGCCACTGGAAGCTGTTGAGCGGAACGCTCCTGCATCTCCGCCAGAGGCGGTAAGACCACCGTGGGTCGTCGACAGGCTACCCATGAATATGAGAAATGAATGCAACTCCTCCTAAAACAGATATTTGTGGAGGTTTATCAAGTACTAAGGAGTTCAGATCACTGAACTCTAGCCCATCTGGGCATACGGAGCAGAGAGTATCCTGCTCCTCTAATCGTGCGATGAGGACTATTAGGCAGAGGAGCGAAGCGCGTCCGCGGACAAGTTCCGAGGACGAGCTCAGTTTCCAATCTGCCTCAGACTGAGCACTCGTCTAGAGAACAGGTAGATAGGTATAACGGTATAAAATACACTGTAGTGAGCCTCCTACAACGTGTTGGTCTTTTCATTTTAATATTTCAAGTAAGATGAGCAAGCCAAGCACCTCGGTGGCCGATAAGTTAGCCTTTCGTGGCAAGAAATCCCTCTTTGCGGGGTGGAAGGACAAGGTTCGGGCTCATCTGGTCGCGCGCGAGGATGCGCTGCTCGTTGCCGAGCTGCAAGCAGGCAGACGGGCCCCAGTGGCTCTTTACGAAGACACGCTCGTGCGGGAGCCGGTTCTAGACGAGCCAGCCGAAGGTGCTTCGGCGCAAGAGACGGGCGCGTACGCGCTGCAAAATGCTTTTATAAGGCAGCAGTCATCGTACATCAAGGACCTGCTCAACTTAACGCTGCCGGCTGGATTTGCCGATAAGCAGTTGATACAACAGCCGGTCCATGTGATCTGGCGCGCATTGGGAAAACGCTACGGGCTCAACACTGCGTCCGGTGTCGTAGAGCTGGTGCAGAAATTTGAGAGAATTGCCAGCTCCGACTTCAAGAGTGTTGCGCACCTCTTCCAGCAACTTAAGGCTGCGAGAGACCAAGTCAACAGAAACAGCTGCGAGACTTTGATGACTGGGCTCATCTCTCGGCAGCTCATGCTAATCAAGGTGCTGGCGGTTCTGCCGCACCATCTGTGGGGTCTGGGATCGACTTTACGCCTGAAGAGTTCACGATCGAGAAATTGGAGACCAAGCTGATGGCCATCTTTGGCAACAAGAGTCGGGCCGAGGTCGAAGGACTCACCAAGGGGCGCACGTCAACCATGTTGACGCCACGACTACCACGTCGAAAGGCAGCGCGCTTGGCAAAGAACGCCGCGCCTGTCCCTGCTCGGAACCTGCACTACAATGTGGGCAGTCGGTCGTCCTACTACTGCGCCGGTGTCCACAACGACATGAACGACATCGGGCCGCATCTGAAGGCAGATTGCCCCAAGATGAAGCTCGACCGTACCGGGCCGTTTAAGGTGTCATACTGGAGGGCGCCAACAAGCAAGAGCGCCTGGACTACCTTGCAGCTCTGGCCAAGATGGGCAAGGGTAGAAAGTCCAACGGTAAGAGCAAGGGCAAAGGCAAGGGCAAAGTCAAGGCGAGGAGCGACGCACCACCGCGTGAGGCCCGTCAACAGGAAGCCCAAGCTGACGCCGTGCAGACGAATGCACCGACTAGTCCCGTCGTTTCAGTGAGCCCGTCCAGCTCCATCAGGCTGCCGCTGACGCCTGGCTCTGAGGGGATGGTCGATATCGACCCAACGGACACGGACGAGCCTATGATCTCCTTCGACATGGGCGTTAACGCCGGCGAAGTTCGCAACGTCCAGGTTGATGTCGAGCAGATTTCGCAGGACATGGGCCAGGTGGAGATGGCGCTGGAGGACAAGGTAAGGGCATATTTCCCGTGTTTGCTTGAGTCAGGGGTGGGTTTAACCAAAGATTCGTGGGTGTTGGACTCAGGATGCGGTTTCGGCTTGAGTGGTGACGCGTCGAAGTTCGTAGTCAAGAGACCCGACTCAGGATACACATTTACATTTGCACAGGGGATTGTTCATTATCTTTTCTAATTTCATATTGTTGTTTTTCAAATAAACACTATGTTTAGTGGGTACTAAACATTCGAATACACACATTGGAACAGTGAAACTGTTTTTCCATGGGCCAGGAGGTATCCGGCCATTTCTGTTCGAAAATATCGCATTGGTACCCAACGCTAAGTCAAATATTCTGAGTGAATATTGGCTTAAGAGAGAAGGTTATCAAATTGTTGGATCTCCAACAGGAGAGTACAAATTTGTACTGTATGAGAATATTTTAGTGTTTGTGGCTAGGGCTATAAATGGTGCAGACTATTTACAGCACCAAACGACTAAGCAACGCCAGCAACTGTGCAATGCAGTAAAACTGCGCCCCTGTAAGCCACTGGCACTGCCAGGGTGTGGGAAAGTAGAGGGAATACTGCGTGAGTGGCACGTGAAACTCGGTCATCTTAACAAAGACTTGGTAATTGACATGTTGAGCAAGAAATTAATGTTGGAATGCCTACGCTCCCAGTAACAGAATTGAGAAAGATACCATTCTTTTGTACAACATGCGCAGAGATAAAGAAGCGGAGGATGTCCTACCGCAATTCGAAGGGTTCGAGAGACAAACAGCCCATCAGCACCATTCATATGGACACAAATGGCCCTATGAAAACTATGGGAGTGTTCAGAAGCCTGGGAACGATCCGATACTTCCTAAGTATCATTGATGACAACACATCTTGGCGTTGGACTTTTGTACTACGCAGTAAGAAAGAGGTGTTTGAGAAGGTAGAAGAGCTTCTACTGCAGCTAGAACGTGAGGGAAAGTTCACCATTCGTCGGATTAGATCTGATGGTGGTACCGAATTTGTACACGCCGCGTTTAAAAGCTTCTGTAAAGGGAAGGGCATTGTCTTTCAGACATCGAATCCGTACTCCCCGAAGAGAATGGAGCGGCAGAGCGCGACCATCAGAGTAAACTGGACCGAGTACGCTGTGCATTGAAAGATGCAGCCATGGAGCATAGATGGTGACCCGAAGCTCTCATGTACATGACATATGTGCAGAACCGCACTCCTATGAGCCGCCTAGGAAGCAAGACACCGTATGAGATGGTGAACGGGACACCACCTAATGTGAGCAATCTACCGGTTTGGGGGTCGGTGTGCTTTGCACACGTTCCCGCAGCTCTGAGAAAAGACAAAAGCTGTCCTCAAGAGCCATAAAGTGCCGGTTTCTAGGGATGTCGGAGGAAACTAAGGGTTACCGACTTTGGGACATGTACAGTAACAGACTCATCTTGTCCAGAGATGAGCTCTTCGATACAACCAATGCTGCTGATATGATTCAGCGAGCATTTGGACAAGACGAAGAAACCGTCACAACCAAATTTACCGCGCGAGAGTCCCCGCAGCAAAAGGAGTGAAATCACCTGCCGCCGAGATTATCGAGGCAGTGGGAGTCGAATCACCTGCTAACCAGACTACGGAAGAAGTGGGAGCTGAAGCATCTGCAATTGAGTCTACTGGGGCAGTGGGAGATACACGTAAACGACGACGTGCGGGACTCGTGGAGGCACAACCGCGCAGTGAACCGCGACCACGTCGAGAGACTAAGAAACCGAAACGATACCAGGACTATGAGTGTTTCCAGGCGATGATAGACAAGACCATTGGTCAGACTTCACTGGGACACAAAGTCCCTACACCCCGGTCACTGAAAGAAGTCATGAACGGGCCTCATAGAGAACAATGGAACCAACCCTTGAGCTTGAGTTTGACTCTTTGATTGAGAATGGGACGTGGAAACTCGTACCACTGCCACCTGGGCGAAAAGCTTTGCCCTATCATTGGGTACTAGTAGTAAAGTATAACGCTGACGGAACTGTCGAGCGATTCAAAGCACGCCTCGTCGCACAAGGCAACCACAAAGAGTATGGGGTTGACTGTGATGAAGTATACGCACCAGTGGCGCGATTCGAGTCGCTACGCCTAGTTTTGGCTAATTGGACTGTCATATCCACCAAATGGATGTCCAAACAGCATTCCTCAATGGTACAATGGAAGGAGAGCAAACGATCTACATGAGGCAACCTCATGGTTTTGCGAAGCGAGGCTACGAGAATCTAGTCTGTGAACTTCAAAAGAGCATATATGGTTTGAAGCAAGCCCTCGTATCTGGTATAGAGTCCTTCATACCTTCTTAACATCGATGGGTTACGCACGCTGCCACAAAGCGTTTTGCATCTACGTGCAAAAAGTGGGAGAAGAATGGCTTATAGTCGTGGTATATGTTGACGATTTAACGATCATGTCGCGGGATATGAGTCTGATCGACAAGCTCAAAGTAGAGCTTTCGAAATGAAGGATCTGGGTGACATCCACTACATTCTGAAAATGGAGGTTCAGCGCAAGAGGGATCAGCGCGTGATGATGATCTCACAACGCAAATACATTGCGGAGCTGATCACTAAGTATAATATGGTCAATAGCTTGCCTGTGATGACACCACAAGTTCCTGGCCTCTCACTAGGGGCAGAAACAAAGTTGATCGCAGAACAGATTGTTGCACAGCCTTATGACTACAGAGGCATCGTTGGATCACTCCAATATTTAGTCCGTGGGTCAAGACCGGACATTGCGAATGCAGTTAGAGAACTGAGTAGGTTTCTATCATGCTACAACCGTACACATTGGAATGCGGCTAGACGGGTACTCAAATACTTGAAAGGGACGTCGACGTACGGTCTGTTTCTCGATGGGAAAAAGAGAGGAGTAACTTACGAAGTGTACACAGACGCGAGCTTCACGTGTCAACCGAAAGAACGCAAATCCGTTACCGGCTATGTGATTCAGATGGCTGGTACTAGTGTATCATGGTGTAGTAACAAACAGGGAGGCGTATCGCTCTCAACTACAGAGGCAGAACTCATCGCTCTGAGTGAAGGAGCCAAAGAAAGTGAGTGGCTATGGCATCTCCTGAACGAGATGGGATTTCCTCAAAAGGTTCCCGTACAAGTATGGTGTGACAGCAATGCTGCCATCAGTATTGTTAAGAACCCCGGAAACCACAAGGCCAACAAACACATTGAGATTAGGTATCCCTTTACGAGAGACCTTGTTGAGCTTGGCACGCTCCAGATTGCCTACTGCTCAACCACAGAGATGAGCAGACATTCTTACGAAGGCACTGCCAACTTAACAGTTTTTAAAGCTAAGAGAGAAGCTAAGAGTTCGAGATCCTGGACTTATCCCTAGTACTTAGTGGGAGTGTTGAGCGGAACGCTCCTGCATCTCCGCCAGAGGCAGTAAGACCACCGTGGGTAGTCAACAGGCTACCGATAAATATGAGAAATGTATGCAACTCCTCCTAAAACAGATATTTGTGGAGGTTTATCAAGTACTAAGGGAGTTCAGATCACTGAACTCTAGCCCATCTGGGCATACGGAGCAGAGAGCATCCTGCTCCTCCAATCGTGCGATGAGGACTAGTAGGCAGAAAAGCGAAGCGCGTCCGCGAACAAGTTCCGAGGACGAGCTCAGTTTCCAATCTGCCTCAGACTGAGCACTCGTCTAGAGAACAGGTAGATAGGTATAACGGTATAAAATACACTGTAGTGAGCCTCCTACAACGTGTTGGTCTTTTCATTTTAATAGAAGCCACCAATGCACGTCGTACTGCTTGGGAATCAGTCTTATCTCGTCATTTTACTCGATGATAGTTATCAAGTCGTGTAGGCATGGACGACCATTGATTCGCCTAAACGTACTGTCACATATGCTCCTTTCGCGATCATGAACGACAATGGTGTGAGCTTTCTTCCATTTCTGGTGTGTGTAAAATTGCCAAAACACAGATGATTTTGCCTACGTTCGAGTATCGTTTATCACCTCGGAATAGTGTTGGGATGTTGCACGCGCCCTTCGCTGCCGATAAACTATTGTTCGAAGCAGCCTGCTTAATGCACCAGGGAGTAGATCCTGGAACACGCGAAGTAAGTCGTCTTGCGAGTTGTCTAGCAAACCCTTCAAAGTCGCCGTGATTTCCCTCGACTGTGGAAGTGTCACGGTAGCCAAAGTGAATATAGTTGTTGGTCCATCAGTTAACAATTTTCTCTTTGTAAGACCACCAGTTCCTGTCCAAGTAGATCACCATTTCAGCGCTTAATCGTCGCCGTTCAGCACAGCGCTCATTAAACTCCACCTCGGTGGCTGCATCAACTGTGGCGTCGAACTTGGTCACGGTCGGGGGCTACTAATCAAGGCAAGTGGGTATCATTTTCAATCATCAAAGCCTTCAACTGTAAGAGAGCCCATGTGAAGTCGGGTTCCGATTCACCGGGTAGCCAGACTTGTGCAAATGGACGAATAGTGTTCATTCCAGTCAGAATGATGGCGTTGAGCAGGGGCATGTGGAATCGATTGGTCTTGTACGTGCAATCTAAGACTAGTAAATCCATGAAGTCACGAGCCATTCGAGTAGTATCCACAGCAAGTACCGAAGCGTGTTGGTATCTGGGTTCGTGTCGTAGCTGAAATAAAACGATTTTTGCTCGAGCAATTCGAACAGAGCCTTCGTGGCGAGTAACTCGGACCGAGCAGCACTCTTATCATTTGAAATGTCTTTCGGAATAACCAAAGCGTTCACATCGTTGAGAAGCATGGTTGCGTGTATTTTGACTGTCAATACATCAGCCTGTGATTGCAAGTCGATGAGGTCCTTGATCGACATTCCAGCGACTTGGCTGTCGAGCCGCCCGTTGTCGGTGAGCAACCTGCACACGAACGTCCCCCGATGCCGCATGGTTGTGCATTTTACTCCCGTCCTTGGTGTGCATGATGCGCCAAGGACATGAAGGGTTGATAGCATCTACGGAACAATGTTGATTCGCATTGGACATCCCTTCCTCTTCGAGCGGCGTATCGGACGTTTTCGATCAGCATTTTCAATATTTCTCGTGTTTTGGGGTTTACCCGCTTGGTCGCCCGGTAGCGGACCACCCCTCGTAAATCGTAGCTGTTTTTTGGAGCGACACGTTGTACTTATACCCCTTTGTCCAGGCGTGGATGGCTGCCTCTGCTTCCTGCTCCGATGGATACTCTTGTTGCGGCGGTGGCTCGAGCGTGAACGGATGGACAGGAAACTCAGCGATCTGCTTCATTTTCGGAGGTGCGCGGGTAACCAGGTCGGAAGTGGTCTGCTCTGTGGCCAGATAGGAAGTGACTGGTTGTAATGAAACTACACTAGGGCAGTCTTAAATAAAATTATATTTAAGTTAGTAGTGCTTCAGGATGAAGATTGAACAAAACTGATGTCTGGACGTGGTGGCCGAAGGCTTCTTTGCCAGCGTTGTAATTGATTAGGAACGATTCGATGCAGGTGTAGTGACTCTCGCCGGAGCGACCCCAAATCCCAACGTAAATCATTGATGAAACAGACAATCATCTGGACACGGCTGTCCCGTGGCCGTGCCATTTCGGCACGGGTGCTCTGCTGAGGGTGTTCATTAGCATTTCCCAGCTGTACACCGCTATCCCAGGCCAGGCACAGTTTAAGATGTACACCAAATTGGGGCACAATCTCCCCTTGTTATCGAACTTAAGGTGGCAGAGTCCAGTCATCAACGCACGAAAGTCACGAATGTAGCGCACACCATTTAAGCCTACTTGTATAACCTTATATAATGGGTTCTACCAAATAATATTTCCATTCCAAATACAATATCCAATGCCATTTTGACGTATACAATTTGGGTTTATACCGTTCCAAATATTATACCATTCCAAGCACTACATATATACTAAACTATCTGTGATGCATGGGGTCTCAGTTTTCGACAACCACGTGTCGCTAAGTGGTTAATACACTTTGACCCCGACGTACTCACCACACTCATCATGTCCCAAACTCACATTTAAACCAACCTCGCGAAAAAGCGAGGGGTTTCAAGGCAAACTACAGTATTCCTTTTTGAAATCGAGATAAATTTGTAAGTCCCAACCTACCAAAGCGTAAATGGCTTCGAATTTACCCAATTTGACTACTTTCTAAAATAGGAATCTAAGAATCAATGACTACTTTCTATAATAGGAATATATGATTATGTACACCGTTCACTCTAATTAGTCTGACCCTGACTAATTATGGTGTACGATTTTTATCGGAGAAAGTCGAACTTTTGAATTGATCTTGTGACAACAATATTAAAATTTTATTGAAAGTAAGATGATGATTGGCTTCGCCTCGGCGAGATATGCTCAAATCCGCTGCCTTTGTGCTATTTGAGCTCTTCGGGAAAATTTTGTCGTCCATGGTGTCACGAAAAAGTACAGAAGCATGACTATATTCGAAGCACGACTAATTAGAGCGAACGGTGTAGCTGTGCCTAAAGATTTTCGGTACATACAATCTACCTATCAAAACCGACGGCTACAATAGATGCTATCGTTTGCCGCCCAAAATCTTACTACCCCTGCCAAATTGTATTCCTATATATATATATAGGTAGCTTGACACATTTTAAGGGTATACTAATGGAATACTATACCGTATACTATTTGGTAGACCCCGTTATTATCCATCCAAACAGTGTTTTCCAAGACCGATACAAATTGGCGAATTTATAAGACTGGTCACTTCAACTTTGTATTGGATCGGTACCTACTTTTCGAGTTTCGAATTAATCCCTTCCCTATAGGGCTGTCCGTAGAACGTACCCGTTGCACTACCAGGCCCCAGCATTGTCGTGTTTTGTCTCGACTATATATGCTGCCACAGAAGGGCCAGCTGGTGGGCCGAACAACATTTGCAGATGTGCAGATGCGTCCACCAAGCCTCCATGAGTATTTGAGCTCACTCCTTTGTCTTCTCCGTGCCTTGTGACAGAGTCAATGGAAGAATTGACAGTGAATGGCGCGTTCTCCTGGTAAGCCTTCTTGTCTTCACTATCGCCTTGGTGCATTCTCGGCCGTTGTGATTTTGTGGTTGCAGGTGAAGAGCCACGGTGAGAGGTCGCCCCACCAGAGCTTGAGGCTGAGTTGTCGATATCGTTGCACTAATCTCAGCAGTGACACAAATGGTCGAAGTTGAGGTCGTGGCAACTGCATACATGAGTGAGCGGGCTGCCGGGTTTCGATGCAGACGCGTCACCCAGCGCTTGAGCTTTTGCTGTAGCTTCTGGCCGTGCGTCATGGCCTGGCGAGTTGACTTGGTACCGATGAATTCGGCAATCGTCGTCCACGGCCCTCTCGGATAGCTGTCGAGCGCCAACCAGAAGATCTGTCGCTCTTGTGGCGTCCACCCATTCTCGGTCGAGGGCGACACCGGTAGATAGTGCACACCGACATCAATTCGTTGTGAACTTTCTTGGAGATCATTGCCTGGGGTTATTAGGCACAGGGTAACTTGTCAAATGCATCGTCTCTTTTGGTAGATGGCTGCTCAAGTGAGAATCCGACTCAAATTTTTTGTTTACGCCTTTATCGTACTACAAACACACACTGTAACCACAAAATCCAACTTTTAGGTCCGGACGAAGGGCGCAGCAACGACTCCAGGATTCGTCGACTTCACAGTTACATCACGAACATGGGAACAGTTTGAGCCGGTGAGTGGCGCCTAGGAATGGCATGTTTAAAAATCTTCGAGAAGCCCGAGTAGATAACCAATACCGGTATCCACAGTTCAAGGAGCTTTTAACCAGTGGTCTTTGCACTGACAAGTTAACCGAGTCTTAGATAATCAGTTTCATACAGAGCTCGTACAACTACCATCGATCCCGGAAACGAGCGATCCACAGTACACGGTCCCGGATCTTTGACACTCGAGTAAGTCACAACCTACATTAAATACATTTGATCAGGACTACCAGTATTGTTTGTTGTTCATTGCAAAGCATCGCTGAACAACCACCTTACAGCAACACTGTGGCTCATGATGACGAGAGCGCAGTATCAGACCCCTTGTTGCGTTAGACACCAGGTTTGTCTATATTATATGTACTCAAAACGATTTTATGCGATGTTGTTCATCCTCAACTCAAGCCGCAAGTTAGCTTTGTGCAGTCTTCAGCTCGAAACTCTGGCTATCCGGATACAAGAACCGGACAGATATGGATTCAGCATTTCTTTACTTTTTCTCGTTCAAGTTTATGATATCACTTTCTTGATGACAATCACTGAAACCGAGAATTATGCGATGGAGTACGGTGCTAACTTCAACTTTAAGACCATCATTCAGTTGTTGCAGGATACTTTTGACAAGAGCAACTAACGGTTGCTCTCAGGATTGAAATACAACCCTCACGACAAAAGCAATTGCATGCTTATGCTTGAGCAGTGCCTGTACCACCCCATTAAGACGAGCTTGTAATCTTAACAACTTCATTTTATTTAATTGAATGTATTTAGAGACCAGTACTACGCTACTTTTGGTAAAGTAATTTCAAGAGCAAACGATACGCCGTACATACGGCTACACAGAGAGCCGCTCTGTCCCCAGTTAGGGCGTGCAGCTTCCAAGGACTTTGCAGACCTATCACATCATGCTCGGGTTGTGGTGGTGACTCAGCTCGTTGAGTTCGTCGTCGGAGAGAATCACGAGCAGATCGTCGAGGAGGTCCTGAGGCAGCATCTCCGGGTCGTCTGCAAAGTCCGTCACCGTCACTTCTTCTGAGTACTCGGACATCATTAGCTCCACTACGCGAGTGGTATCGTCTGAAAGATGATGGTGGTTCACGGTACTGTTCGGGTGCTGTTGCGGTGCCACAATTCCGGGCGATGGCATGTGCTGCGTGACACAGTTTTCTCCTAGCATGTTGATGTCATTCACGTGGAGACCATCCATCTCGACGATGCTCACCCCATCCACCGTCAATCTCGGTTGCAGCTCTGCAGCATGTGGCGGAAGAGCACGTAAATCGCTGTGGTTATCAGTCATCGCTATCTCCGCAGCCATTGTCGACATGGTTTCGACCGAAATGCCAGCAGTGACCGTAACGTCGGCACTTGTCGACACGTTGACTCCGTCCATCAGCATGCTCGCCATCGGGTTGCTGCGCAGACGCTCGTTCCAGCGTTTTAGTTTCTGCCGTAGCTTCTGGCCGTGTGTCATCGCTTGGCGTGCCGATTTAGTTCCGATGAACTCGGCGATCGTGGTCCAAGGACCTTGAGGGTGCTGTGTGAGTGCAACCCAGAAGAGTTGCTGCTCGTGTGGTGTCCACCCTTTCTCCGACGAGGCCGACTCCGGAAGGTAGTGCAGCACCTGCCGCACTGATAGTAGCTCTTGCATCACCTCGGGGAGATCATTGTGCGTGTTGCGTTGTGCGTGTGTAGTTGATGGCGAATTGCCGAGTGACTCTTGAGGTTCGATGCGCATCGCTCGTCAAGATGCATGTGTCGAGGTCACGTTGTGCACCGAGTCGGTGCCACCGACACATTGGTGGTGATCGTCACCAAAAGTATCCAAACTCGAATGGTGAACTTCGCTGACCCCATCCACATCTTGAAAACGACAAAATCCTTTTTCAGTCCAGCGGTTCAGGCAAGTCCCCGGTCGCGGAGCAACAAGTCGACCGCAGCTCATGGCTAATCACCGAAGGGAAATAAACACTCTAACGATGGTCCATTGTGTCTCTGTATCGTGTGTGTGCAACCAACCAGCGGTGTGCACAGCTATTAATTTGCTGTCAAGCCGTTTGGCGCTGTGCTGTAAGATTCGTCCCCTTACCTGAATAGTAGAGCACCACCATAAAAGACGGACGCCTTAACCGACCATCCTTGGCGATGAAGTAGCCACCGGAACTGATTTTTGAAAGTCTTGGACGTTTGACGTCTGGCCGGTTCGTAGCTGGACGTGAAGTTGTATCCTAGTTCGTTAGCGTCGTTCTTAATGAGGTAACGCTGACAAACGTCTCGAGGCTGTAACCTCCGCACAGAAATACCAACACGATCTCATCCCACCGTCTCGCTCACAGTCATCGGCTCTTTCCGTCTCCACTTGAGGCAGACAAACTTCAGAACCAGGAAAGACAAGAACAAGTTGGATACAATGCGCACTGAAAAAGAAAACGAGACAACGTTGGCCTCCTTCTTGTCAGACAAATCGATAGCAAGTCTGATTCGGTCCGCTAGAGCCAATCATGACGCGATTCAAACGGGGAAGCGAGGGTAGATTTCTAGTATCAATGGCGACAACACTCAGGCGTCTATGGGACGCGTCCGTGACGCTGCTCGCTGCGCAGAGCCAATTGCAGCCCAATCCCAGCATCGTCCCAACTGTAGAGAGAGTGGTGGAAGTCGGTGGCTCTGCATACGCCAATGCGAGGGGGTGCCCTGTGTCCTGCCGCTTGTGGCGCACACCTTTGCCAATTCGTACTGGCACCCAGTCGTCGAGACGTTCACATCTCCTACTTGTGAAGACGATTACTCGGTCGTGTACCTGAAATGGGCTGCCAGTTGCGACGCAGGGGTGCAATTCGATCGCATTGCGGCCGTTTGGGTGAATGGCGTGGAGCTGCTGCGAACGTCCACTACCGAACCGTCAAGCGAGTTTCGAGTGGCGTGGGAGGTGACCAAGGACGTATCGCTCTATGGGGGCGTCTTCGCCAATGGAGGGACCGTGGTGGTCGCGCTGGATAATATCGTCAACCCGACGTACACCAGCAGCTTCAAGGTGGACTTGTCGCTCGAGTTCTACCGGCCACTTGACTTGAGCAAAGAAACCAAGCGACCGGACCGGGTCCTTCCAGTTTCTAGCAGTAGTAACTCGTACGGGTGGTTCTCAGAGAAACCGACTGCAGCACAGACAGGACCACCCCATCGGGTAGTGCAGTTGCCGGAGAATACCGAGGAGCTGTATCTCGAGCTCTTCTTGTCGCACCACCAATGCGACGAGTTTACTACTCAAATCCGCCCAATAATTTTGCAATGGCGTTTGCAGAGAGCTTGGCGAAATGCGGCAATGTTACCCGTGATGATATTGAGAGGCGTTGGGTAGCGCAAACTATGGGGCTGATGGCGCTTTCCGGGAGGTGCAGGTGCTGGTGAATGATCAAGTGGTGGGCGTGGTGTGGCCATCCCCGTTGGTGTTTACAGGAGGCCTGAGTCCATATCTGTGGAAACCGATCGTCGGCATTGGAGCTTTTGACGCCCCGACGTACATCCTGAACCTGACGCCGTTCCTTGGCAGTTTTCTTGGAGAGACTCATGCTGTTGCGTTCCGAGTAGTTTATGGAGAGGCTTTCTGGTTGATCGATGGGAACTTGTTGATCTATCAAGATGCAGGAGCGGCCCATCCAACGCGCGTGGAAGTGCTGCAAAAGCGCTTAGAGCGATACGTTGAGCCCGCCGTGATCACGCTGCCTGCAGTCGTCGATGTTGGAAATGAAAATATGATCAACTTGAACAGCGTATTTTGGACTTCGGTCGCGCGCGATCTTTACGTGGAGACCAGTGTCACGACATCGACTGGCCGAAAAGTATACACTTTGCAGCAGCATTTTGACTTTACTAACACGCAGATGTACTCGTCCGATGGGCTGGACCAATGGTTTGAAAGCCGAACCCACGTGGAAACGAAGATGGCAATCACCTCGTTATCAGCTGCGCATTCTGCGAACTCAGATCAGTCTGATGAGCCCGCGAAGGTGCAAACGGTGTACGTCTCGCAGGTGGAAGACTACCCTCTCGCTGGGAGCGTGAGCTATCGCTGGGGCAGAAATGATTCTTTCGTGCTAGTGACGCAGTTTGCGAACTCCTTCGCGCGGTCGACTGTGGTGGAAGGATACGGAACGGGTCTGCGATTCGACTACAGACCGTACAATGTCCACTCGGCATTGACAGCGTCTGCCGTGCTTGACACGCGACATGGTGGTGGAAATGGCTCAACAAGAGCAACATATGCGTCAGCTTCTCCTACCGAAGGGTGCTTTTCTCGTGAAATTGAAGCGGAATTTGGCCGCTTGAATGTCGACAACAGCAGCACCGAATGCAATGCGTTTGAGTGAACAGGTCAGCTTGAAACACTGACAGTCTGTGAGTACCATCGATTTTGATCTAATTAGTACTAATATGACAAAGGTTTTAAATTACTAAACAATTAGTATACTAATTGGGCGAGTTGGAAATATAATATTACAAATTTAAACTACTAATAGTAGAATCAAACTACTAAAAAAATACTCCCTCCTGTGGCTCACTTCACATGTTGCCTGGCCCCGCACATCTCTCCAGTGTAGCAATATACTGTTCTGGATGACCGATCATGTGGATATTAGAAGGACCTTTTGATGTAGAGGAAGTTGGCGAAGACGGACGCGAGGGCGACAGCGGTAGGGGGCTGGGACTTGAGGAGTAGATGGAAAGTTGGAAAGTGATTGATGTCAGGAGTAGTGACAATAGCAATAATCCCGAGTAATTTTCAATTTCGCCTTTTCTTACGCTAATTTCATACGCAGAAGAGGTTTAGGCGTACCTATTAAACAGGTGCAGAAGGCGCGACCTCTCGACCACCTGAGAGCGCGAGAAACATCCAACGCTTCAGCAGCAGGTTCAAATCATCTCGACCAGTCAGACCAGATAGTGGATTTTATTTAAATCCAAAATATACTTGATCCTGATAGATAAACTACTAAGTATATAAATACATCATTATAGAGTCGAGATTATGACCATCCCCCTGGTGATAAAGAAGAACCATCATGTTGTTTGTTTTCCAACAGGATACTTTGAATGTTCTATCCTTCGACGACCAGAGCTCGCATTGATAACTTTTGTGGTAGATACTGTTGTCCAGTTGACAGTTGTGGTAAAGTGTTCATTAGTGCTGATAAACTTGGTAATCATAAGAAGAACTGTAGAGGGTTAAACCACTGATAGATCCATTAGCTGTAAACGACTAAACTAAAGCATTGAACATGATTGAGGCGTTATATAAGCTTCCAATCAATTCCAAAGTACAATGTCCGTGCGGTTCATCCATAACTCGATGGAATTACGCTCATCATGTAAGATCGAACAAGCATGAGATGTGGTGGGTAGCACTTCTCCGTACTCAACCAGTCAGAGCTCTAAGAAAACTCGAGTAGTAACGTTTTCTTTAAAAATACTTTTTTCATCAAGTCTACCTACAGTCGAGTTAAAAAATATCCATTTAGTAAAGCAACTCATCGATAGAGGCACACAGCTTTGGTGCTTTATCAGTAGCGAGCTTTGAACAACGTAGCCACATGATATATGCTTCGTCAATTGCAAATACTTGTTTAACTGACCTACCCTTGTACTTACCAAAATTAAGCAAGTACGATTCGTCATCGGATCCATTTGCGAACTTGCTCGCAAGAAATTTAGCAATGTCAGACTCGGGATCTCAATTAACATATTCTGATTACGGAGCCAGCGGCAGTAGCTGGGATCTTTTCGAATACTTCATCAATGCTGAAGCCTTTGTGCTTGCCGAACGAAAGTGTTGTTGACATGGTATCTATATAGTTACCAAAGACAATAAATCAAAATTTAATTAAATCCATATTTTTCTTAAGCTGTGGTGTAGTCCAATACCTCGCCGGTCAGTCTATCAAAGCTTAGTTCCTGTTCACTAATGACAAGCACGATTAAATTTACTCCCTGGCAACCCGCGTTGACACCCTGGATCTAGATCGATTGAGGTACATCACGCTCTGTCAGACGACTAACGTCAACGACAAGAATACGGTTGGTAAGCGACCAAGTCTGATACTCAAGAAGACCATTCACAAGCTCAGGAGACAGGTCACCGTTGATAGCACCAATCTTGGCGATCTCATTAGTGAAATGATGGAAGTCATAGTCGTGACTGATGTCAAACACCTGCTGCGAACCGATACGTACGTTGAAGTTACGAATCGATGAACCCGGCTGTACCGTCCATGGGGCGCTATCGAATGGACTCTGATACTCCTGCACAGCTGCCGATGCAAAATTATTAGTCTGTTTGGCAAACGGGAGGACCACAATGTACTTAGCGTTCTTAACACTCGCTGAAAGCTGTAGGTCAAATGAAGCGTTGAATTGACTCGACGGCTTACCAATGCCAGCGCGCTGGTCAAATCTCTGGGCATATACGTCATTGTAGCGCACCTTCTTGACAGGTTTCGATATAATGGCTTGAGGGTTTTCGAGATGAACGAATGGTACATACAGACGAGATGTCGTGAAAGGCATGTAGGTACCATCAAGCGCAGGTTCTAGCGAATTGACAACAGCGCCCCAAGCGATGCTAAAACCAGCAGAACCAGCAAGAACGCTAATCATAGGGTTTCCACTAGATGAGGCTGAAACCATGACAGGGCAGGTTTTTTCACTTGAAAGCGTAGTAGACGTTAGCGACATTCGCTTACTGCCATCTACAGCAACAACAGACGATCCCTGGTTGACGCGGAAGCGAAGACGAATCTGAGGATTGGCCAAGCGGTCAAGCTCCTTGAATACCGGGTGAAGGTCCGTTAGCTTGACCTTAAGCATGTAGTTCGACGTACCCATGATTGCGTTAGCAGTAGCTGCTCTAGCAACGGATGCACCACGTGCAGTTTGATTCGCGTTGTTTGTAGATGCAGCTGATCCAACAAGCGAAGGCCAAGTTGACGAGAAATCAGCACCCGCATTGGGAGGGTTCGAGAGAAGGCGCTACACGTACCCGTCGTTAGGGATGGTGGCTCCACCAGGGGCTGATGCACCGAATGTTGCGGAGTATACAGCATTGTTAGAATAGCCATCGCCATTAGTTGAGTTCGTGCCAGAATTGTAAGATGCATACTGAGCAGCATCCGGAAATAGGAACGACTCAGCACCATGTTTCTCAACATATTGAGGCGAATAGCTGGTTTGAGCGCGAGTGTTGTTCCAAAACATATTGTAGTCAGCCATAGAGACATTGGTTTTTCCATTGAGTTCTAGCGACATCGAATCAATAACATTCCAGTTTCCGCACTTCAGCGTGGAGCCGAAACGATTAGCAGCAGAGGTCTGAGCAGTAGCACCGTTTCGCATCGAGACCTTGTACGGCAGCATTAAATACGCATCACGAAGGCAAGCAAAGCCTTCCGAACCGTTCAGCTGTGACGTAGCGTCGATAGTAATAACACCATTCTGATACGAGCCTTGGTTAAGATCGATTACAAACGGTACCCGCTTATCAGAGGCTACCTTAATCTCAGGGTCGCTCTTTAGCGAGCTTTGGTACAAGTATTGGTCGGAAAGTTGTGTTTCGCTCATCGTCGAATCTATATCAGCTTCAATATAGTTTCGTTAAAAAATTATTTAGAGCGCCCACCAAGCTCTTTAACTTCCTAATTATGGCCGACCTTGTCAATCCTGTTACTTGCGACCATGACCAGATTGCGCTGGCGGATAGATTACAAGTACACCTGGACGACATTTTTGAATCGAGCGAAATTAAGAAGCCAGTACCTAAGAAAGGTTCGTATCTAATTCTACTTAGACCACCTAATCTTGATGTAGGACACTGGCAGGCTGTTAATAATGGTGAATTCTTCGATTCAATGGGAGAAGGTCCTCAAACCAAGTATGGTATATCAAAGTACAATACCAAGCAGTATCAAGGTACATACGGGGATTACTGTGGGCCGTTCTCCATCCTGTGGCTTTATTCCAAGCAACATAAGAAGCCACAGGTATTTGACAAGATGAAAGACCTCAATTTGACTATTCTAGAATAGAAATTATTTAGCTCAACGAATATAGGTTAACGATATACCGTGATTTAGCTATCGCCAGTGCTGTTCCTGAGTCAAAGCTCAAGCGAGCTTTCAAGACCGGTACACTATCACTGACCAAAGATGAGCTAAGCGGCTCTGGCGCTACGCTTCATCTTCACCCTGAATCGTACGCAAAAAGCTCTCCGAGCTCATAAAGCTGGTAAGGAAACGCGTCTTCTTATCACTAAGAAGGAGATTGGTTATCCGTTCAAGCATATGCAAGGTGGTGGTATGAATGGAGCGAGTATTTGGGGAAAAGTTTGGGGAGGAATTAAATCGGCTTTCAAGTTCACTAATGACTCAGGTATTTTGTCTCGCGTTGCCGATGCAGCTGTGCCTGCTCTCGCTACTGCACTTGGAACCCCTCAAGGTGCGATCCCTGCCAGAGCTGCAATTAAATCGATGACAAGTATTGGTATTTATGAGGACGATAGTGACGTGGGTGGTCGTGTATCAATGGCTGATGTAAAGAATGGTGCTAAACGTGCTCTCGCTTACACAAAACGAAAGGGTATCCTTACTGATGCTCTCGATGTCGGAGAGAAATATCTACTGAGTAAGGCGACCAAATCTGAACATTCAGATCTCATCAAATCCATTCGTGGCGAAGTCCGCCGTCGTTATGGAGTTGGCGTTCCCGTTAAATAGGCTGCGAAAAGACCCGTCAAATTCGCTAAGGGTTCGCAGGAGACAAATGATCACATGGCTAAGCTGCGTGCTATGAGAAGTAAGGCGAAGGCCGGCAGCTCATTTTTAGATTATAAGCTTTGAAACAAAAAATAGACATGCACTTTATTTTTGGTCTGAGTAGGAGCATGATCGAAACGAAAATGTCTCGGAATTTTACTTTTTATCGTTCTGGTTGTAGATGCTGACTGTGATAGTGGTCCTCGAACCATTGCGACAGTTCATCCAGGCATACTGAGACGGCTTATAGGTAACGAGCTGACCAATATCTGCATTACCTCGATCAAAACCAGATAAAATATCACCCGATACGACATACACATTTATGATTAGATCGCAACGAACGATGTATGAACTGGTAGGATGAATTTGCGGAATGCTGTTGGATAGCTGGGCACTCGCGACAGTTGCAGAAGCTGTGGGATATGTGCCCACAGAGAGACCTACTACTGACCCAAAAGCAGCATTATCAATAATCACCCGTGGAACGCGTGAAGTCGTCGGTACGAGCGACTTTCGAGTCGTCGAGGCTCACCGTAGCCCCAGTGTACACGAGCATCTCGCTCGGCAAGCAGTCAATGTAGCCGGCCGACACGGCCTCAGCCCTGCCAACTGACCCGATCACTCGTTTCCCGTCTGGAATAAAACAGTCAGAATCCTCTTCTTCCATGCTCTCGTCGGAGTTGTCAATCACTTCGCGCAGTCCAGGTCGGTGCCGTCGCCCTCGGTAGTCACGGTCGCGCACTACATTAACGTAGTGTCCGATGTCCTCAGCACTTTCAATGAAGGAAGTGTGGTCGCCGAAGCCTCGGAGCATCCCGCGTAGAGCGACGAGCAGTCGAACGACACCTTTTGACGTACGGCATCCTGGCCACCTCCGGCTTGGTACAGTGGCACGCAGACCCTCGCGCCCTGCGCTTGAGTTTGATAAGACCAGTGTGGTGTAGGAAAATCCATATTTTGGGTAACCCTACACTAGGGATGCCTAAGCTAGACCAGTGGGTACATCGCACTCAAGAGGATTAAGAGGGTACACCACCAAGTGGGTACACCGCCAAGTAGATACATGACCAAGTTGATACATCGCACTCAACAGAGAACGGATTTAAACGAGGATCGCACTTAGCTGGACTTAGCGATGGACGGACTCGACGATAATCGACTCGGCGAAAGTTGGACTCGGCGAAAGTCGACTTGGCGAGAATATGTCTCGGGAGAGAGATACCAACTGGGGATAAATCTGGATCTGAGCAAGAGTCGCCGAGAGGTAGGTAAACAGGTCGACACCAAGGGACGGAGCTGAGCGAAAAGTCGCAGAGAGATCTGTAACGACTCCATTTCATTAGATATTTGTAAAAGACCGATAGAAGACCATTGGGAAGAGCCCGAAGGGACTCTCCGAAGACATAGAGATAACAATGAGAGCAGAATCTTCTACGTCCAAAACAGCGTACACTTTTCCGATAAGTCGCTGCGTGGGCTGGATTTTATCTGCCGTCGTTCCCCGAGAGGCATAGCTTGTAGGGGAGCCGTCTGGTAGCGCCAAGAGATCAAGGTCGGCCCGGGGTGGGCACTTCTCGCTACCAAGTGAAAACAAATCTCGTCGATTCGACGGGCCGGTGGGTCTGGACAACCCAGGACACCGTAACCTCCTAGCTGGGCGTAATCTGCGTCTGGTGACCTGTAAAGCGCTCGCGCGCTGCTGTCCATCTTTTGGTGGTGGTCACAGGGTTTAGCACGGAGACCGCCCCGCTCAGGCGAGTCTCTGGAGAGTTTGGAGCTTGGTACTTGTTGGGAACGACACTCAACTGAACCCCGGATGGGGCGAACCGCAAAGGGAACCGACAGGAACCCTGCGCAAGCCCAACATCGCCGACCTGACTCGGCGAATCGTTGTGTTGTTGCGTGGAAGACGAACTAACGACGTTTTCTGTAAATCACAACACCACAACTGGTGCCACGACCCGGGATTCAGGGGTGTGCTTTGTTTTCGGAGGTACCAAGTATAACCAAGTTAAGAGCAACAAGTGAGAGAAGATGGTCAAGGGATCGCCAAGTTTGAACGACGCAAGACCGGCGACGACCGGAGGATCGCCACTCGATGAGTCGAACTCGACGAAAGCCAGCATTACCGTCGCGGACGCGCGCTCCGTCCAGTTCGACGATTTCTACGATTACGAAGACCATGGGAGCGACGAGGAAGAAGAAGAAGAAGGATGATGATGAAGGGACGGAGTACGACGACGTGAAGAGAGTCGTCGATCACCGTGAAGACGTCGACGAGTTGTCGCTGCAGGTGACCCGCACGGGTGCTTCTCGCCCAGTCGAGCGGAACCTCGCAGCAGAACTCGACATTGACGATGACGACGAACAAGACGTGGCCCCGGGTGACCGACCGCCGCTTGTTCTCAAGGCGACAAAGAATGTCGAAACACCGAAGGCGAACCAAGTCCTGGCCCGACTCGTCGAAGAAATGAAGACCAACAGTCGGTGGATCAACATGTTCGCTCCAATGTACATGTGTCAAGCGAAGTGGGACCAACTCAGCGAAGAACTGGGCCAACACGTCAATAGCCAAACGATGGACCAACTCGTCGAAGAGACAGCGATATTACTCCGAGCGATGGGGTACCGGTTCGGCCATAAGCCGTCGAAACCGGCGCTGACCTCTTGAAGTGTGTACACGGTCGGAGTCGAGCTGATGAGATGGAAGCGCAAGTTGAAAGACCTGTTCGGGATACAAGGTGGACCAAAGGGACAATTACCCAAGGCTCGCCGAGCTGAAGAACTCGACGAAACCAAACTGGCTCCACCACAGCCGTATGTCACTGAGCCGTGCGTTTTCCTTGAGCCGAACGAAGACCCAGCGAAAATTTCGACACCAAAGACACCCGAGACGAAGCGTGGTGTATTCCGTAATACTGAAGGAACATCGTATTTCGCCGATTCGCACATGCAAACTCCGAATAAAGCCAGCGATCAGCCGGCTCGGCACCCGATGGCAGAGTTCATCACTGGTGAAGAAGCCGCCAAGCTCCGTCGTTTGATTTGATCGGATGCCGCAGCAATCGCAACCTCTGGAGGCGATGATCAACTCAGCGATGAAGACGACTACCCTGGGTACCGCGATGTCGATGAGTCGCCGCACGACTTCATCCGCCAGCTCAGCTTTGAATGGGCCGAAAGCGACCGAGTACAAGTCTTGTAAATCAGGACGCACGCACCGCTTGAGAAGATCACGACTTTTGACGGGAAGCGCTACCGTTCAGAAGATGCGCTACAATGGATCAAACTCTTCAGCTACGAGATGAAGTGGACGTGCAAACGACAAGATGAGTGGTGTGAACCGTTCTCGCTGAGTACGGACAAGGCGCTGCTTGTGCATGTATAGTAGCTTTTCCAGGACCTATTAATACGCTGACTGAAAATGAAAGCAGGAAGCTCAAGACATCCGAGCCCAGTATAGGTGTAGCGGAGAAATCTCCGATCTCCCGAATTCACCAGGAACGCTAATCGCTTACGCTCTCAATCTGCACACCAAGGAGCACGTGAAAACAAGCTCTTTAGGGGTGTTTCATTCGGGGCAGGTTATCTGAGGCAACTTTTACTCTCAAAGTTTATACAAAGGTTTGTTTATGCATTGCTACCGGTAATATATTAGAAGGCCGACCACACTAAGGCTACACCAAAACCGCCAATCCTATCGATTGCGATGAAGCGAGGCAGCCCCAGCGCAACCAGAACGAGCTCGGCGACGAGGCTTAGACTGGTCAAGCAACAAAGTCCACTCGAACGACGTGATTGCGTCGAACTGCGAGGTCAGCGCGCAAGTGAGCGACGCCAGTGACGAGGGGGACAAGCAGCGATGGAGACGGCGCAGGCGGCTGGACTACGGTTGGCCAAGGAGTACCAGGGCAAGATCACGGTCCAGGAGACGGGCGGCACGGATACAGGACGAGATCAAGGAAGCGTCGAGGGCAGTGTGTGCCAGGTTGCAGAGGGCTGCGCTTGAAGTCATGGGCAAGCCCTGAAAGAAGACGGCGGCCGCCGACGCAGCGTTCGAGCTCGACGGGCAAATTTCTCACGGGCCACCGTCTGCCCATGCCCAGAGTCCTGCTGGAGACGACCGTCTCGGCGGCCAAGGGCGATTCGCTGCTGCGCTGGGACCTGTGGTGGAGCTGGATACAAAGCGCTCCCCCGTTTGCTCGTGGCACGAGTCGTACCCCCGCCAGTCATTTAGTGTAGCCACATTGATAACCCCTTCAATACCGATATATATGGTTCTAGTAATGTGCATAGGAGATTAACTGTCAGAGTTACCTCAGCTGCCCTGAGTTCAAAGTCAGGGCAACTGGGGTAGATTTTAGGCGATTCTGATTGGCTTAGAAGTTGCCCCAGTTAACCTGCCCCGAATGAAACACCCCCTTACCAGATAGTTGTTGCGAAGGTATAATTATTACCACTGACCTCAAATACATCAACATTTTCCAATCGGCCCATATTTAAGTAACTAAGGTTATATAGGACCAAGGATCTCTCATTGAGAAGCCCCGTTGCGCGTTAGGCGTGCAAACGAGGAGAGAGGGATGTTCTATTCTCCAACTTCAGTCCCGCTTCCTGCCAGTGAAGATGCACACAAGAGCTGAAGCGTTGTTCGAAGTATTTCTCCAGTCGGCGATTGACCACGAAGACCTCGGCGTTCAGGCGTGGGTAAGAGAGTTATTGCAATTTGTGCTGGAATTCTCTTTGAACGGCATTCTTGCAACAAGTTGCGCTGTCAAGTGCTGGAGTAGCACTGCAGCTCATGCTGCTGGAGAAGACAAACTCGAGTAAAAGCTACTTAAGTATAACACGAGAATTGGCCAACTGAATGACGCCAGTTGGGAAAACGTTTATGTATTTGTGGTCGGTGGTGATAACGTTATTATTTTAATTAAAATATTAAAACATGTAGTGCTTCGGAACACAGTTCATTATTTTAATAATTTTAAAATACATGTACACGAGAACTTAATAATGCCGCGAAACTGGCACTCATTCTTTGTAGGTGAATCGAAGCGCCAATGATCCGGGGACGCAGTGCGGCCAAAGTGACTCGGACAACTTCTCTCGGAGCTTTTAATAGATTGACAAGCAGGCAATGCACAGGTATTGCATGTACTTCGAAGTATACATGTTGAACATGCAAATGTACATTATGAGCTTATCGTTTGAGCGACGCTCAATGAGCGTCCCTTCAGCGCTTTAAGCGAAGACCAGGACGGTTTCCTCTGCGACCTTTGTTGTATTCCAGCCAGTTCTCGTTGCAGCAAATCCGATCCACCGAGGGCAATTGCCTTCAATGCGTCACGATGATCCTATGCTCCGGCTCGTGGATCGCCTCGTCCCGTTTAACATGCCTCCAAGCTTTCTTTCCCCTTACAACCGCCGGAACAACGAGGCAACACGGTGGCAGATCGCTGGCTGTGCCGCAAAAGCTTGGAGCGCAACATTTTACGGGCCGCCCGCCTCACATTCGTGCACTCCATTTCTCAGCGGTTCGTTCACGTCGTGCGTTGGTAACCGAGCTTGTGTATAGCGACGGCCGGCGGTGCTGGTGGTGGAGGCGACGGACCTAACCACTTGGAGTCTGAGAGCCGTTTAAGCGACGACGGGAAGAGGAGGCTGCTGCCGTCTGGCGAACGGCACATGATGTGACGGGGAGATTGGTTGCAAGGGCTGTGGGCAGAGAGCAGGGCGGGGTCGCAACGCACACGGAACGCTGGATTGTATGGCCGGGAGGTGGTGGGATCCTCATTCTGCAATTCCCCGACTGTCACCGACGCCGCGCACTTCTCCAAGTTCGCTGCCGTCCGTTTCCCGTCGAGAGACCAGCCAGAGCCTACTTCTACTGACCAAGCACGTCGACGAAGCTTCGGGCTCCGCACCAGACACATCCAAAATGGCTGGGGTCGCATGGAACTCGTACATGTCCATGGCGACGCCCACCGACGTCAAGAACTACACGAGACGATGCGGCAATCGATTCAGCGGGCAAAAGTAGCCCTAGCCCGATGTCGAGGTCGACCCTCCATGTCCCGTGGATCGCACAAAAAAATATCTTGATTTACTAGAAGAATCGTGATTTTATGGGTGGTCGTACATAGTCAAAATGCTATAAATGACGTGACCCACACGGCAGAGCCCGTCCACACACACCCTACGGTACCTGTCTGACCCTCAGAGACGAAAAAATAGTGTCCCGGTCCCTTAAAACCATACAGTATCATAAATCATACCAAGAAGTAGACAACACCCGGACTTCCCCGGTGGTCACCCACCCGAGCACTACCCGAGCTTGAGGCTGCTTAACTTCGCAGAGCGAGCGGGATACGGTGA
>JAAKBF010000101.1:185000-243445 GCA_012656075.1 Phytophthora hibernalis
CAAGTGCTCGCCTACGAGGGCGAGCTCGACAACCGACTACTAAGGAAAGAGCAACGGCTATATATGGAATGGTTTAGCCGACAGCCTCCCGCTGTCAAAAGGTCACAGTACGCGACGCCGACGGCTATAAAACCAAGACCCGTCAAATCAAGAGAGGATGATACCCGTGAATCGCTAAAAGTCGACGAGCTTGACGAGGATTCAACAGGTGTATCTAACTCAGCGAGCGGAGAAGCAATCATACTGATGCCATTAAGGGAGACTCGTCGAAAACCGACGATTCGACCATCTTGGCGAAGCAAACTGACGATTCTCTCATCGATACAACGGAAAGGGAAAGAAGCTAATGGCAGCAGCCGTCATTGGATCAGCAAGGCTCGGCGATAACCGCTATCCATAGCGAGGGCATGAGAAACGATGCAATACCCAAATCGAGAGGGGTGACCGGTGGGACCCTGGCGAACGTGATCCAGATCGACACACTCCTAGGCTACAGGAACCAGGACTCGTCGAATGTGACGAGTTGGAAGTGTCAGACACTCCGTTGAACATGGACCAAGCAGAAGACCTTCGGTTGTGGCTCCACGCAGTCGCTGAAGAACTCGAGATGCGCCTGTGGTGTAGCGGGATCAGCCAAAATGTTGTTAAGGCCAGATCCGACTTCCCACTGTGCCCAGACACCAACTAACGGAGGGGTCCCCGATGAACCGTGATCTGCTGAACTTGGTCTCACCTTGTGTACCCGTTGGTGGGCTGAATCTGCTCTCTCGGGACTCCGAAGAGTGTAGTGACAAGAAGTCTTGAACGTCCTGGCGGGACGCGGGGACGGGGTGGAGTAGCGCGGAAGTCTTCACGCTACAGCCGAGTATATGGCTCGATCGGGTGTTGTCGAGAGTCGATCGAGGGATTGGATTTGATCCGAAGCCTGGGGATGCCTTGTGGGGCGTTGTTTTCCTTTCCCTTTCCTTTCCTTTCGGTGCTTGCCGCTTCCAATAGCGGGACTTGAGTTGACGAGAGTTCGAAGACGATCGTCTGCCAAGCAGTAATCCAGTCAATGGAGGTATGCACTAGAACGATAGAGACTTAGGCGTAGGAAGGTCGGCCAATGTGTTATCCGATCCTTACGCTACAACACTGGATCTACTAACGCTAGTATGCAAACACCTTATGGGGCCAATGTTCTTCCCGTCTGGAAGGCACTTGCGATGTTCAGTGCTAATTCGAGTCTCATTTATGGTTATGTCTATCTCAGCCAAACACTTAGTCTGAACTCCACTAAACAACCGCTAGATGCCTTGCGTGTCACCTGCCGCCGCTCTTACCCACCCTTCCCGGTGCCTTCGTACACTCGTCGATGTCGACTTCGCCCGATCTTGAAAGACAGCTGGTCGATCGGCGGATCCTCGATCGAAGAGCGATCGGGGTGTTACGATCGAGGAGCGATCGAAGTGTTACAATCGAGGGGCGATTCCGACGCACCGATCAAGGTCGATCTGGAATCATCTGCGGTACCATCTTCTTTATCTCACTTGATCTCGCCCCTTCGACATCAACCCATGACGTGGACGCATAGTCCCCGTGAGACACCCAAGCTTCTCTGGCGGAGTCGGCGATCGTGCTTTTCTCATCTTCGACCCGTCTTTCTCGTAGCCGGTCCGCCAATCTTATTAGGCGCTTCGCCACAACCGCCCCTCGTCCGAAGTTGGGGCCGTACAGCGGTTGAACTTCGGTCGCTCATTCGCCAATCTTCTCCCTGCTACCCAAGCCGCCCCAAGATGAGCGAATATCCATCCGAGACTTCGGAGCGACTTCCGAGCAACACCCCGCCTCGGTCGCGATCACCTTCCCCGGGCATGGCTTCACGCTGATCGGTCGCCTCGACTCGTTTTGCATTCGGCGCCCCACGGCAAGTTGCATTCCTGGAAGGGAGCTTCGCCAAGCTCGGACCACCCGAGATCAGCTACTGCAAGACCGCGCGGAGCAAGACCAAACAATGACCCGGATGTCCAACGAACTGCGAGGTCTGGAGCACCTCCGTCAAGAATACGACGCAGAGATCCGATGTCTGCGTGCCGAGATCGACGCTCGTCAGCAGGGCCTGCTAGCGTCGGCGCGTCGGAAGAACTCCAAGATTTGCGCTTTCAAGTCCAGCAACAGAGTTTGGATCGGAACGCCGTCTCGCCCGTAAGCAGCAGGAGCTGGCTCGGGCGGAGGGGACAAACCGAGATCTGGCTTACCAGCTCGATCTGGCCTCCGACACCGTGGAGGATCTCCGGGCGCAAGTCGACTGCAACGAACGTGAGCTGTTGTTCGCTCGCGACGACCTTTCTTCCTTCCAGATCAGTCTCGACCGATACCGAGGGACGCTGCGTCACGCAGAGGACGAGTTGGATCGAGCCCAGACGGCCGGATCTCAGTCCGATCGCGTGGAAGTGGATGCTCGAGTGCAGTCAGCCCGGACTCAGCTAGAGCAAGCGGAGGTGGAGCGTGACCACGCTCGATCGGAGGTGTCGCGACTAGAATTTGAGCTTCAACGAGCGGCGGCTCGGTTGCGCTATGCAAGCGCAGCGCCTGCCCAGCGCGACAGCGCCCGCCACTCCGCGTCCTGATGGATCTGACCCAGTTGTGATGCGATCGGTCCTCGATTAAATTGCCAGAACGCGCGATCAACTCCGCGCGGAGAACGAGGATCTGCGTCGTGAACAGACCACGAGTTGGTCGCCGTGACTCGCAATCGTAACGTCGCAGTAGCTGACCCCGCACGACTGCGTACGTACCCTTTCTGTCGTTGGTAGCCCCATTCTTCTCGGATCTGACTTTGTCGATCTTGATCACTATACAGGGACGGAACTGACGGACGCGCAGCAGGAGCTGGCAAATGCTCAGAGGGTCGCCTGTGCCCTGGATAACGAGAGTGCTGATCAACAGGCTGCCTATCGGCAACTTCGCGGCATCAGCGATCTCATGGGACTGGGGGCACGATCAGCACTTCGCAATCTGTGGCACACAGCCCATCTAGCCGGGTCTCCAAGCGGCGGCTGACCACTGTCTGCTTCTCCTTCACCGTCCTGCCATCTGGCTCCTTCTTCGCCGCCTCGCGATCTGCACGGGAAGAGAGATCGGAGTCGGTGGGCGTCTCCTTCGCAGCAGCCGGACTCTCGCGAGAGGCGTGAACACTCTGCACCTCCAGCCAGCCGATCACCGACACCCCACGTTCCGACGTCGAAGAACCGGAGTCGATCGAGGAAGAACCAGAGTCGGTCGAGGAGATCCAAGACGACGGCGGTGATGACTACGAATTGTTCGGGACCCCTACGGAGTCCGTCCCATCTCATGACACGGAAGAAAAACACGACATCGAAAAGGAAGAAGAGGCAACCGAAGAAAAGGCCGACGAGGAAGAGGAGAGGGGGAAGATGTCACTCACCGACGAACAGGAGGAGGAGGAAGGGGGAAGATGAAGACGAGATCGACGATCAGGCCTTGGCAGCTTTGTCTCAATCTCGCTCTGAAGCCCGCCGTCGATCCGCTGGGTCTGTAGGCGAGCCTTCTCACCCGATCGAGGCCCCTGCTCCGATGGCCCCGAGTCTCCTCCTTCTGGATCACCGAACGGGTCGCCGAACGGATCGCCAGGCGGATCGCCAGGTGGATCTCCTCCACCATTTCCAGGGCCTCAAGGCGGACTGACCCCGCCCCTGTTCGATCTATCCACTTCCATCCCGGGATTCGATCGTCCCCGCCACTTTAACCAAGCCGATGTCGAGCCTTGGTCGGCCGCGATCGTGAACCAGTTGCAGCTAACCGGGATGATTCGCCGCACGGTGCTCGGTCACTTCTCGATGCCAGAGGGCTGGTACTTCCCTATGCGTATGCGCGGAGTTCGTGGGCCTGCTCCTGGGACTAGCTATCTGGGCATCCTTTTCACCGGCCCGAACGTCACTGCTTTGATGAATCCCATGCCATGGGAAGTCATGGAGAGTACTGTGGACGCGGTGACCTTCGACGTGCGTCGACACCTGGATGCCCGCACTGCATTGGGCGAGTGGGTCCGGGCCTATCTGGCGTTCGAGGAGCAGTATCTCCAAGCGTTCTGGGAGATGACCCACTACCTGCCGATCACGACAGCGCAGATGGACGCCGATCCTGTCCTCGCGGATTATCACACCTGACGCCGACGGCGTCAGATCGACGCAGGTGTACACTGGCGTCAACTCTTGGACGAACTGTTACCTTTGATGCGAGATGATTGGGCTGACGTGGATTTGCTGCTAGATCCGCTGATCTTTCACATACCGCCGACAGCTCCTGAGACGACCTAGTACCCAGGTCAACAATCTCTTGCCAACCACCGTGCACCACCTGATGATCTACTCGAGGCTCTGGACGAGAGCCACGACGCTGACCACTGGCGCAACCAATTCCGCGATCTTCCTCAGGAATACCCTGCTTCTCGAGTCAACCGCCTGCGGAACAAGTTCGTCCCGTAGCCGCACCCGTCAGTCGATCCCACATGATCTCGCACAATCTCGAATGTCGACGACACGACCGATCGGGATTTCCCTCGATCCATTAAGTTACGCCTCCTGGCGGTTGCCATTCGACATCCGGAGTTGTAGTCCGAGATCCGACCGCTTTACTTCTCAATTCCACACGTTCTTTTCCTCTTGAGCCCCGATCTGTCTGGTATTCTCCAACTTCTTGACATAGTTGCTCGATCGAGCAGTGTCTGGCTCCGACCTCATCGTATGAGGCGGGATCCGGCCTAGACTTCGGAGACTCATATACATGCATTTGTTTAAACTCATACAAATATCCTTTCCGCAGATCTGCAGCCTCCCTGCAGATCCGTCTTCCAATTACACCCTAAATGCCCCGAGGGAGTCGATCTCACTCCTCCTCGTGAGATTGCATCACTCCGAACCGATTCCGGTTCACGCAATCGCGAAGGAACTCGTGCAGGATCGTCCCACAGTTGAGATCGGCCTCGTCGATCCAGCTCGGGTCGTCATATCCGTTCCAGTGCACCAAGAACGCCCGGTATGCGCGCACGCATCTGGTCCGTCGACCGGTTCGCATGTCGGTGATCTTCTCCACTTCATACTCTCCGTCCTCGAGATCCGGCGTCCAACTGTCTTCAGGTAGCAGGGCCTCGTCGAAATCTAGTCGATCCGCGTCGGGATCTGTCAGTTCTACCTTTGGCCGATCTGGAAAGTCAAGGACCAGCTTCAACTTCGAGACATGCACGATCGGGAACAGACGATAATCTGTGTCGGCTGTCTGGAGCTTCAACGAGTACTCGTTGACCTTTTCCGCGACTCGGAAATGACCATGCCACAGATGAGCCAGCTTTCGCGCGTACCCTTCCTTCACTCGATCCAAGTACAGCCAGACTTGAGACCCAACGTCGATCGAGTGCGGTCGGATCTCGTCGTTGTGCCGGTCGGCCCGATCGGCTATCGCTTGCCTCAGACGATCGTTGACCTGTCCTCTAGCTTGGGTGTAATGTCGTTGCACTTGGTACCTCCACTGTCGAGCGTCTCAATCGTGGTTCTGCCCACAGGTATGACCGCTTCCAGGGTCGATCTCGGGTCCCAGCCATGCACTAAGTAGACTGGAGTGTCTCCACGAACTCGATCTTGAGCGGTATTGATCGCGAACATTCGGCATATTCATCCCAATCTCGTTTATCCAGATCTTGAACGCACGTTTTCAGCGCTCTTGTCGAGGTCTGCACCATTCGCTCTACGGTTCCGTTGGCTTGAGGTCGTAGTCGCCCTCTGACGTTGCCTGAGGATCTTGTTAAACGATCGGAAGAAGTCTGCCATAAATACCGGTTCTCGATCGTGTCGGATCACTTCGCTCGCCCCAAATCGACGAAAACGCATTCTTCATAGGATTCGGCGATCGTTTGCGCCGTTCTGGATGCGCTTGCTTTCGCGATCACATAGCCCGTGAACAGATCGACCCAGATCAACAGCTCCGTATTGCCCTTGACCGACTTTGATAGCGAGGGTTTGTGATCCATCGCGATAACCTGAAAAGGGTACGTCGCTTGGATATTACCCGAATATTCGCCCCTGATCGTGGGTCGCCCCTTGCCGGTCTCGCAAGTCTACACACGCTCCGACATAGCGCTGGACACTCCGAGGCCCTCTCCAGTGGAAATGGCGCCGGATCCGTTGATATGTGCGACCGATACCTTGATGACCTCCTTCTAGGCTTGCATGATAGTGATGCAAAACGTCTCGGTGAAGCGTTTCTGGCACCACCAGTCTCATCAATTCGTCTCGATCGACGCTCGATCCTTGCCCGGGGGACAATAGAACAGCAGATCTTGGTCGTCTACCTCATAATCCGTCGCGATATTGCCGTACGATCGCGCTTCCTCTTGATACAGATCTGATACGTTGCCGATCAAGTATTTCTTCAACCCCGCGATCCAGACTTCCTCGTCTTGGGACTGTCTGATTCGGTCCACTCGAAGACCGCGAATATATTCCTCTCGCAACACCGTCGGGTAGATCTGGACCTGTTGCCTGACCGCGTGACTACGGGTGAGATTTTGACCACCGACTCCTCTGATCGAACAGTCAGGATCTCGCCCAACCGATTCAAATCCTGCCACTCCTCTTCACCTTCCACGATCACGCCGTTTTGACGCTGGAGAGCTGCGCTAGCGAGACGGTCCGCGCTGGCGTTCCAGTCGCGCTTGACATGCAACAGCTCATGTGTTGGCTATTCTCGGAGTCGATCGAGCGCCTTCTGTCTCAATAGTGTCAGACCAGGTGCTTTACAATCGATCTCCCCTCGGACTTGTCGGATTACCAGGTTAGAGTCGCCACAGATCACCAGTCGAGGTCTCCCAGAAGGTCGAAACACAGTAGGAGGCCATTATACTCAGCCTCATTTACCGTCATGCCCTCACTGTAGCCAGATCGAGCTTTCACCACCATCCAGCTAGGCAGACTTCACACCATCGCACTGTAGGCGCCACCTCCGCGCTTGACGCGGGCTGATCCATCGAAACTCACCACCCACAGCTCTTCTCCGGCCTGGATCAGTTGGGATCGAGGCCTGAACTGGGCGTCGGGGCTCCTTCTTCGGGGCGATCGGGATCAAGGCTTCGTCCCCTTCCGATCTAGGGGTGATACTTGCTGCGATCGTCCCGAGGATTCTTTCTCTTTGTACACTTCACGATCTCCAACGTCCAAGGTGACATGAGCGCCGCCCACTGTCCCAGCCGCCCCTGCAAACCGGGTGACTTAAACAGCCAGGCCAGGGTGGAATGGCGAGCCAAGATCCGGATTGAACGGCCGACCAACATGTTGTAGTTCAGATCTAGGATCCGCAACAGCACCATCACTTCCTTTTCCACCACATTGTAGTTGAGCTCGTTCGACTTCAGCGTGCGACTGGCGAAGGGGACGGGATAATATACCCGATCATGCTCCTGCACCAGGGCAGCCGATATCGCCCAGTCGTTCGCATAGACAATTATCACCGGCTGTCGATCGGGGTCGAAGTGTTTGAGGACTGGGGTAGACGCGATCTTCCGCTTCAAGTCCACGAAAGCCCGGAGCGAACGAATCCATTTCTCATCAAACCCGACTGGAGCTGACTCGTCTTGATCGGTCTTCGTCTGTCGTGACACGCCTTGGTCCGACTTCGTCGGATCGAGGACGCGCTGGAGGTCCTGACTCTTCTTAAGTTCCGCAAAGTCCACCTCGCGTAGTTCATACAGAACAGCCGCGTACACCGCGTAGTCCTCGATAAAACGGCCGTAATAATTCAGACTGCCCAGGAACGACTGCATCGCTCGCAACGATCTCGGGAACAGCAGATCGGTCAGTGCCTTCAAGTCCTTCGGGTGAGCTTCTAGTCCGTTGCTCAACACTTGATGTCCTAGGTAGTCCACCTTCCGCATGCCCCAGAAACTCTTCACGACGCTGATCGACAGGTTCCACTCATCACACGCTTCTAGCAGAGCTTCCACTCGGCCACAGAACTATTCCCACAACCCAGCGGTCACCAGGAAATCGTCGATGTAAGATCGACGCCCAAGCACCGACGGTCGACCAGCGGCCAGGGGCTCCCCACTTTCAAACAGGTCGACGAGACCTTCCGAGTTACCAGATCGAGAGATCTTCATAAATCCAGATAGGGCGTTGTCGATCAGACGTTGGTAGATCTGTGGCGCATTCTTAAGACCGAATCGCATCCGGTTCCACTCAAACAGCCCGAAGGGGTGATGAAAGCCGAGATCGCCCGCGCCCGATCAGTCATGGTCACGACCCAGAATCCACTAGCCATATCCAGAGAGCAGTACCAGAGCACTTTGTCTAAGTTCTCTAGCAGCTCGTTTATCAGAGGCATGGGGTAGACCATCAACCTGGTCAGGCTGTTCTCCACCCGGTAGTGATGCGTATATCCACTCCATTCTTCTTGATAATGATCACGATCGGGGACGCCCATGGTGACGGCGAATTCTTGATAATAGTCGCAGATAACAATCCTTTGAGCAGATCTGACACCTTCTCCCGGAATCGCGGCGTGATCTTGCGCACTCGCTGGGCGATCGGCTTGGCACCACCTACGTCGATGTCGCAGACCACACCCCGCGCTGCGGGCGGTAGAGCATTTCCCTTACCGAGCAAGAGGTGGTGTTTCCTCCAGATAATCTGTCGAAGCGTCTCGATCTTCACCGGATCGGCGCCTTCGGACATGTATGTCATCGATCGTCACCTCGTCGGTCGTGGTCGAAACCTCGGGCAGCACAGTCAGATCTCCCTGCACATCCTCCGCAAACAGTTCGCCACCATCACGGACATACACCTCTTCACCTTCTTCGGGTTCCGCTGACTTCGATCGCTCCGGTCCTAACGGTACATGGCCATAGCGATCGATCGCGGTCAGAGCTGGTCTTGGCCCGTAGTTAACAGGCGTCGCCAGATCTGCACCGACGTTGCCCGACCTGCCTGATATATCACCTTCGGCGTCCGACTGTTTCGGGCAGTCGGACGAAGTTGGCTCAGGGACGTCCGCCCCTGGTCGATCGACCTCGACCGGCTCGTGTCCTGGTTTGTTGTCCACCACAGCGACAGGATCTACGGACTCCTCAGTGGGACTCTCCTTCTCTGGTCGATCAGAGACGGACTGGCTCAGCAGCGGTTCTCGTGTCGGACTTTCCGACTCCCTCTCATGCTCCGGTGCCGACTGCACTGGTATGGCAGCTGGAGTACATACTTCTCGGTCGTCTCCGTCCGTCAGACTTGAGCTGTCGACCTCTCGGCCTTCGTCCTTAATGACTACACCGGACAACACCTTCGGGGTGACGCCCGATCCTCTACTCAGGATTGCGCGCGGGGTAGGATATGTCGGATGGTCGACTAAGGGTCCTTGTTGTTCAGGATCATCCGATCCTTGCAGGTCAGCATCGGTCGTAGCTTCGAACGCCAAACTCTACCACTCAGCATAGCGACGTGACCCGACTGAGACGTATCCTGGCCATCGATGCACGCGATCTCCTGTCAACCACATTCCGACTCGCTCATTCCTCGGCATCCGCAGCATACCGGTCCCCACATTTGTGATATGGAGATACGGAGTCCGACCCCGTCCAGAGATTACCGTCGGTACCCAGTCTTGTCCTCGCGTCACCCAGAGCTTCTCTTGGTCCGACGACGCACGCAGACGCAATGGCAATTCCACGGACTCGCCCACCTCCAGTTGTAGGGAGTCATCTATGTGTATCAATCTCATATTTCCGCTATAGAGTTGTCGACGTCCACTTAGCGGGATCCTGACTTCATCCGGTAAGCACAGTGTCCCATTGGCGAGATCGAGCCGGATCCCGGCCGGGACCATGAAGTCCATACCCAATATCGCCTCTTGTCCCGACAGATCTCCCACCTTGATATCGAAGACATACACCAGATTCCCGGCGAGGGTGATCTTGACCCTGGTCCATCCTTCTGCGACGTACACATTCTCTCCAATAAATTCCTAGGCACTCTTGACTCTCACTCTGATCGACATAGCACAACCTTACGAGCAAAGGTGGTATCCACGATGGACACCTCGGCACCTGTGTCTAGGAGCAAGATCACCTTCTCATTGTTGATCTTGCCAGTCACTTTGGCGTGTCGGAACCACTTTCCTGGCGCATGATGCTTCCAGTATCCGCGAGATTCTCCAGGTAGGAGATCTGTGGGCGATAGGGACGCATCCAATAGGTGGAGTTCACCGACGCGCGGAGTTCCCGGATTCGGGGCGACTACAGTAATCTCACCATCTGCAGGTCTGAACCACTCTTCCTTCTCTTGTTGCTTCCAATAACCTCTAGGCTCTCCGGAGTGGAGATCCAAGGTCATAGTCGCGGCATCCGATCGGTCGAACTCGTTCGATCGACGAAGATTCCAGACCTGGTCAGTTCGCTTCTCGTGCAGATCATATGTATTACCGCGTAGATCTGGTCGACTGTAAACTCGATCTACCGATGTCTGGTTCACCAATGCATAGATGCAGTAGCTAGAACGCGCGGCTCGTACGGGATTCCAACCCGACGAGCGTCCTAGTTTAACATCTTCTCAGCAGTCTCACGCAACATGCCCGCATGCTTCGTCGGGTTATACCACTGGCGGATCTGGTTGTAGAATTCCTCCATCGGGCATTTCCCCATGTCATTCAGCTCTCGCATCCTCGGCACACGATCAGGCAGTGGTCCGCGGGATGACCCTTCTTGCCGCATTTCTGGCAGATGAGACGTCTCCAACAGCTTAAATCCGTATGCTTCCGGGACCCACAGTGCGAGCATCGCCCTCGATCCGGTCCGTCGCGGCGGACTTGATTCCGATGATCCGGGAGAGGCCGATCGGGCGCCGTCTGGAGCGGTCCAGGTTGATCCTGGACCGGGTGTGGTTCTCCGGCAGGGATCGATCTCTTCGGCCGAAGCGAGATAGATCCGACGTAGATCACCTTCGGAATCCGATCCGTCCGACCCTATATCCGATCCCGAGTCTGCACGTTGCGCTTGGATCGCTTGTACCGCTCGCTTGGTCGGAACTGCCGGTGCGGGATTCGATGTCTTCTGCCGATACTTGGATCCGAACGCAGACTTCTTCTGTCTGTTCTTTGCTCGTTCGCGATCGCGGAGGACCTCCTCCAACTCATCGGCGTCAGCCAGTCGGAGCAGCGTTAGCTGATCTCCTGGCTCCTGATCACCCAACGTCTCGATGTAATGTTTCACATGTTCCCGACGCTCCTTCGAATCTCCGTCCTTGACCTTAAGCTTAGCCCGCAGACCAGCGACGTTCAAACGGTAGAGATACTCTAGAGGCGACTCGTCCGATCGTTTGCGAGCATGATAGTACTGCCAGGCGACCGACACTTCCAGCCCATAGTATTGAACCTGGAAGCTGAAGAGCAGGCCATTCCACTTGCCTCTGGTCGATCGGCTGAGCTGTCTGTACCAGTTCCTGGCTGGTCCTGACAGCAGATCGGCAAACGTCAGGCACTTCTCACTGTCCGAGGCTTGATCTCGCAGGAAAGCTGACTTGACTGTGCTGATCCAAGATCTAGCACGATCTTCGTCTTGATCTCTGCCAGTGAACTCCTTCAGGTCTAAGATCGCCGAGATTCGAACACGTTGGATCATGGTAGATCCACCCGATCTCGCGGTGGCTGAGGCCTTCATGGCTCGTCCGACATTCGGAGTATCCAAGGCATCCGGATCGTATTCTCCGGAGTGACCCCGGGGGATCCGACCGACTCCATGTCTACATCTTGGTGTCCCGTGTACGTTGCTTGCTCGGGGACCCTCGGTGCGGCGACTGCCTGTTGCTCGCTCAGGAATCGAGCCATAGCCGCTTGGAAGTAAGCTCCCAACTTAGCGGTGTCGTCTGCGGACGTCGTAGCGGCTGAAGCTGCACTGAACGTTCTCGATCCTCGATCCTCGGTCGCCGTGGCCTAAGACGTCTTATGCAAAGGTCGATCGACCGCCTTCGACGCTCGATCGGACTTCGTCGGCACTAGATCTTGCCGCGTCGGGGTCTTCTGAGTTCGACTTGGCGGCGACGACGTGGGCACTTTGCCCAGAGGCGACGTTGTCTGGTTGGTGGTCTTCAGGCGCGATCGCAATAGCGCTTCGCCGGACGGACCTAGTGACATTCGCGGCGGGACCGTCGGGCCTTCTGAATCTGGTTCCGACGTAGCCGACTTGTAATGTGAGGACCCCGTCTGAGCTCCAGAGCTATCAGTCAACGTAGATGGCTGTCGACTGGCGATCCTCGGGGCTTCACCGACCAGCGACTTCACGATCTGGAACAGGGTATGCGTCGACGTCTGGATGGCGGTTCGGTCCATATCAAATAGCTGATCCGGATCAAACGCTTCCGCTATCAGGCCGGCTTGGCCCAGGAAATCCATCAGGCTCTGCACCGCCTCCAATGGATTGGTCGACGGATCTGGACTCTTAACTGGCCCACTCAGGTCCCCGATCCGGGTGATCTGCAACGATCTCATCACTGGGTTCTGAGATAGGAAGTGACGCAAGACCTTCTCGTGATAAATCTTCTCGATCGCCATCGTGTTCTTGCTCCAATTTAACTTCCTTCCGCTCCGATCTTCGGTGTCCGATTCCGGGGCTTTCAGCTTCTTCTTTGCAGTCTTGCCTTTCTTCTTCTTCGGCATCTGCTTGGGAACTTCGGAAGCCGCGACACCGGTGAACGCAGGGCGTTCGGTCTTCGCGATCGAGAACGCGGGAGTCCCGGACGGGACGAACGTGTAAGGTCCACGTTTGACCTTCTCTTCTCTCACGGCCGGGGCCGCGAAAGCAGAGAACACATAAGGCTCAGTGCTGACCTGGTCTTCTGTATTCTTCTGCAGATCTTGATTCGCATCGAGATCTGCGGGGTCCTCGAAGGGACCTGGGGGAAATCGAGGTTTCTCTTCTAGATCCGGATCCGGATCTATATCTTGTCTGTCGACAGACGTCCTCCCAGGACTCTGTGGATCTGCGGATCTCGCTTCATTCAGCGGCGTCGTCGTCGATCCGATCTCCGATGACGCTTGTTCCCCTTGTTCAATCTTCAGTTGCACTTCTTCTTTATCGGACTCACGGTGAAATCCTGAGTCACCACGAGATACGGGCACGCGCACCATTGTGGTGTAGCGGGATCAGCCAAAATCTTGTTAAGGCCAGATCCGACTTCCCACTGCGCCCAGACACTAACTAACGGAGGGGGTCCCCCGATGAACCGTGATCTGCTGAACTTGGTCTCACTTTGTGTGGCTGAATCTGCTCTCTTGGGACTCCGAAGAGTGTAGTGACAAGAAGTCTTGAACGTCCTGGCGGGACGCGGGGACGGGGTGGAGTAGCGCGGAAGTCTTCACGCTACAGCCGAGTATATGGCTCGATCGGGTGTTGTCGAGAGTCGATCGAGGGATTGGATTTGATCCGAAGCCTGGGGATGCCTTGTGGGGCGTTGTTTTCCTTTCCTTTCCTTTCCTTTCGGTGCTTGCCGCTTCCAATAGCGGGACTTGAGTTGACGAGAGTTCGAAGACGATCGTCTGCCAAGCAGTAATCCAGTCAATGGAGGTATGCACTAGAACGATAGAGACTTAGGCGTAGGAAGGTCGGCCAATGTGTTATCCGATCCTTACGCTACAACACTGGATCTACTAACGCTAGTATGCAAACACCTTATGGGGCCAATGTTCTTCCCGTCTGGAAGGCACTTGCGATGTTCAGTGCTAATTCGAGTCTCATTTATGGTTATGTCTATCTCAGCCAAACACTTAGTCTGAACTCCACTAAACAACCGCTAGATGCCTTGCGTGTCACCTGCCGCCGCTCTTACCCACCCTTCCCGGTGCCTTCGTACACTCGTCGATGTCGACTTCGCCCGATCTTGAAAGACAGCTGGTCGATCGGCGGATCCTCGATCGAAGAGCGATCGGGGTGTTACGATCGAGGAGCGATCGAAGTGTTACAATCGAGGGGCGATTCCGACGCACCGATCAAGGTCGATCTGGAATCATCTGCGGTACCATCTTCTTTATCTCACTTGATCTCGCCCCTTCGACATCAACCCATGACGTGGACGCATAGTCCCCGTGAGACACCCAAGCTTCTCTGGCGGAGTCGGCGATCGTGCTTTTCTCATCTTCGACCCGTCTTTCTCGTAGCCGGTCCGCCAATCTTATTAGGCGCTTCGCCACACGCCTCTCAACGGCTGACGTCGTTTTGGAAGGCGGCTCAGAACTCGCCGAGTTTGAACACTTGTCGAGCGATGAAAGTCTAACAGATTATGCTCATGAGCTCGCCTTTTGCCTGACCTGATGGAATCGTTATCAACGATGCTAGACTACGAAGGTGACAACGTTATATCTCCAGCGCATGATGTTCAACAGTAGAAGAAGCTCGTCGAAACCTTGAAACGTCACGAGAATATCATGATCTCGAGCGGAATTGCGCTTCCCGGCATACGGAGTGGTCTGCGATATCGACGTCCAAGAGCACGAGCCGATCAAGCAACGATCTCGGCGAGTGCCGCTAAAAACTTGCACAAACTCTGTGAGCTTTTGAAAGCTCTGCTTGAAGCAGGGCTCGTGTCATTTTTGAAGAATCCTTGGGCCTCGCCAATCGTGATCGTCATGAAAAGAATGGTGTCGATATTAGGCTTTGCATCGACTATAGGCTGGTGAATGCAATTACAGTCAGCATGGAATATGCAATGCCGCTGGTCGACGATTTGCTGACGGAACTCGAGAGCTACTTGTGGTTCAGTTCCCTCGACGCTACTAGTGGATTCTGGGCCGTATTGATGACTCGACGAGCTCGCGAAATTTCGGCTTTTGTGTGTGCCCTAGGCCACTTCGAGTGGCTGCGCATGCTGTTTGGGCTTAAAAATGCGCTTATGATCTCCCAACGACTCGTCGATAATGCTTTCTGGGGTTACGTGCAGCCGAGTGGTGGCTGGGCGACATTCGCCCAGAAGATGCGGCTCGCCGAGGCTGCAACAACAGCTCAGCGCTAGAAACGACCATCCCGGCTAACACAAGGGGCCGATTCGATGAGTTTAAGCACCAAATTTGAAGCCGACTACCGATCTCTCGACGGGTCTGACCCGCTGCAAGAGCTCATCAACAGCGCTGAAAATCGGGTATAGCCACGCCCTTGCAGGAGATCGCCACGTGGTACCCATAACACCACCGATTCGTGGTTGGAGCAGTGAGCAACCCTCGGTGACACATTAGTCAGCCGGATAGTCGTTGGTTGTCCTCGCTGAAACCTCGTCACCGTCGGCACGAGATTCCCGATCCGGCGAATCCACACCTCGTAGGTGTTCAGAGATGGACGCCGCCGATGTAGCTTGAACTCTTCCCATCCCGTCCGGCGACTGACAAATCCTCGGTCGGGCCACCGACCACTTGTAGGGGCATGTTCAGTACGGGTGAACCGGACGAGTCACAGCTAATTCCAGTCTTTGGTCGACGATCGTTCGTCGACGATATTCGCTTTGGAGGTAGGTTAGACAGTCAACCACCGGCAGTCGAGCGGCGAGAATATCCGACACCTCGGAAGATTCTTTCCCGACCGGCGACATACCAAGATGAGCGTCGGGTGGCCCGTCCACCGAGTGTTGATGAGTGCCACAGTCAACTGAACGAGTGCGACCAACCGACAGTAACCGTTACTTTGGCAACATCGGACATAGTGGCTATGGACATGGAAGTCGAGAAATGTGAGGGTTCAACCATGTCCGAATCCTCAGACAGGGGTGACGGCGATGTAATTTCCGGCGAGGCACCGGAAACCGAGGTCACCGAAGACTCGGAGGCACGTCTGGAGTCGGTGTTCGTAGCGCTTCTGGCGGGTGTTTGCGCTAACACCGCTGTCGACATTGATGATTCCCAGGTGGTGTGACCGAGTATGTGGCAAATGAGATGGAGTTGACCGACCGCGCCCATGAGTTGGCATTCCTGCCTGACCTGACCGAAGCTTCGGAGACGGTTTTGGATTATACAGGACCCAACGTAGTGAACCCGAAAGCCACGTCCGAGCAACAACGAGCATTAATCAGGGTGTTAAAGCAACATGAACAGATCATGATTTCGAGCGGAAATGCTCTGCCACCGCCGGTCTATGGCGTGGTATGCGATATCGACGTACAGGGGTATCCTCCGATTAAACAGATGGCTCGGCGTACACCGCTGAAGCATCTGAAGAAGCTATACGAGTTACTGAAAGGCTTGTTGAAGGATCGTTTGGTGGCGTTCTCGGGCAGCCCTTGGACATCCCCGATTGTGATCGTGTTGAAGAAGAACGGCGTTGATATTCGCTTGTGCATCGATTACAAGATGGTGAACGCAATCACCGCGATTATGGAGTATGCCATGCGGCTGGTTGACGATTTATTAACCGACCTGAAAGCCTACTTGTGGCTCTGCTCTTTAGACGCTGCTAGCGGATTCTGGGCAATAATGATGACGATGAGAGCTCGGAAAATCTCGGCCTTCGTTTGTGCACTCGGCCACTTTGAGTCGCTGCGTATGCCGTTTGGTCTGAAGAACGCACCGATGATTTATCAACGAATGATTGATAACGCTCTATGGGGGTTCGTTCAGCCCAAGGGTGGTTGTACCCAGTTCTCTGAGTTGATGCGGTCCGCTGAAGCTGTAAAAACAGGGGTGACCGACGGTTCTGCACGACTGTCCGAGGTTTCGACAGCTTTTCCGACCAAGTTCGAAGCCGACCACGAGTCCTCGGTGACGCTCGACGCTGTAACCCAATTGGTGAACAGTCCTGTCGCGGATATGTTCTTCACGGGAGAGACAGATGAGTCCTCGTTGGTGCCAGAGTTCGATCAGCGGTCGTTCGTTGACGATATTTGTTTCGGCTCCGAGACTTTTGACTCCTGTCTAGCCATCCTGGACCGACTGCTTAAACGGTTCGCCGAGTGTCGGATCAGTGTGAGTTTCACGAAGAGCATTTTCGTACAAGGCCGAGTGGATTTTTCTGTCGCATGAAGTGTCAGTCGACGACATTCGGGGCGATCCGAAGAAGTTGAAGACAGTGACGGAGCTGCCGTTCCCGTAATCGAAGAAAGGAATGCAGTCATTCCTCGGTGCGTTGAACTATTACAGCCGATTCATCCAGGACTCTGCAGGCTACGGGGCCGCCCTGTACCAACTCAAGGATGAGGACTTTACACCGGCAGGGAACCTCCGCGGCTCACCGAAGTTTCGCGGTACTACAACAGAAGGTTGCAGACGCGCCGATACTACGGCACTACGACCGATCCAAAGAGGTGCACGTGACGTTATTTGCTAACGGGTGGGCTCTGAGTTCCACTCTGATGCAGTATCATGACGACAAGTTACACCCTGTGCGGTTCTGCGGCCGTGTACTGAAGGACGCAGAGATGAATTACCACCCGGCCGAGAAGGAGGTGTTGGCCTTGTTGTTACTGTTGAAATGTGTTACACCCAGCTGGTCGGACGGACTATCCATGTCTACACTCGGTTCTCGACACTGAAGTGGGTGCATAAGTCGAAGACATTGTTCGGTCGTACGACCCACTTCGCGGTCATGTTGTCGCCGTGGCACCTGAAGGTCTACCGAGTCAAGGAACGCGATTGTGCTTTTGCCCAACTACTACAAGCTGGGCTTATCAGCTTTGTTGAACTCGAAGAATCGTTAGCCTCGGTGACACCACCGTCTCGAGGGTTGCCGACTGCTCGAATGGATCCACACTTGCTTTACGCAAGCCTACCGAGGACTTACAATGGCGTGGTGATGGCTCAGCCAAGACGGAGTAGAATGGCGGGTATGGTAGTCGCTCATGGATATTATGGAAATTACCAGAATGGACGGTAGCGACGGCAGCGAGTGCTTATCTCGAGACCACCATAGTAAACCTCGCTGAGTACGCCGGCATGAACAATGGTGTCTTGACCGCGCTGGAGCACGGCACCGATGATTTAATTGTGGTGGGAGACTCGAGACTCGCAATCCAGCAGTCCCTAGGGGTGATGGCCTGTCGGAAGGAAACTCTGATGGCCCAACTCAACCATCACCGAGAACTCACAGCCAAGCTTCGGGCGGTGAAATATCTCCATGTGATCCGAGAGTTCAATGCAGCTGCGGACTCGTTAGCTACAGAAGCTCTCAACAGCAAACAGTCAAGCGAGGTTTCGACCGAAACCAGGAAAACAGAGTTAATCGAGCTCAACCGAATCGATGAAGTCATCTACGAGCCTTCGCCGGAGGTCGCCACGCCAACACTCGGTGAAGCGACCACCGACGGGACAGCGTCGGTCAACCTAGCCCAGACTCGTGTGGCCCACCAAGCACCCTGTAACAAATCGTTTTTCGATTTTGTGAAGGATGTGCCGGATTACATAACCGCCACGACCCGCCGACAAGCGAGAGCACAGAAGAAGCGTGTCCGTTTTGCAAGCGAACCCTCGGTGATGATCCAGGACGACGTTACACGACGAAACAAAGTAGGTGAGGTAGCCTCAGAGACTCAGCACGAAGCAGAAAGCGAGCTACCAACGACCGAGGCAAGCATCAGAGCACCAATGCAAACGATGTCGACCCGGTAACCATTCAAGAAGAACGAAGACGAAGGATCTCCGCCGCCCAGGACGAGGAACTGAGGCGGGTAAACCTCAAAGCCGTTTTCCGAGGTGAGGAAGTTAGACTGAGTTACAGTGCGGCGAGAGATGCATGGAAAATGGCCGACAAGTTTGCGCTAAGCGAAGACGGTGTGCTGTAAATTATCGGAGCGAACCGTCGGTGGACTAACGAAAACCAAGAGGAGACCAAGATGCGACTGGTGGTACCCACAACGATGATTCAGGTAGTATTACAGAGCTGCCATGACTCGTTGGAAGGTGGCCACCGAGGTATCGGTCGAACACACCACCGAGCGACAATGGATTATTATTGGATCGGACTGTACGCAGACGTTGAGCGGCATGTGCGGTCCTATCCAGACTACAGCTCGAGCAAAAGTCGGCCGCAGCTCAGAGGGTACTCTCCAGGGAATGTACTGGTCGAGAGACCATTCCAGTTGGTGTCGATGGATTTCGTCATACCATTGCCGAAATCTCGGCGAGGGAATACCGCCCTGTTACTGTTTCAATGCTCGTTCACAGGATTCGTCATGGGGAAGGCCATGTCAGATACCACCGCATTAAAAGTCGCTCAAGCGTTCAAAGAGTGTGTCTACCGGAGGTTCGGAGCGCCAACGATGATCTGTCATGACCGAGATCCCGGTTTCATGAGCGAGGTTTTCCAAGCATTTGCTGAGATGATGCAATCTCGGTCGAGGGCCAAGTTAAGTTATCGTCCGCAAGGAACGGGCAGCAAGAACGATCAGTCAAGACCGTCATGCAGTTAGTGCGAGTGTATGCGGAAGATCCGCTGCTACAAGACTGGGACGAGATCGCCGAACGACTGGTCTTCGCTATCAACAACTCCCAAGACAGCACTTGGAAGGATACCCGTTGTACCTCGTTCATGGGTGGGATGCTCGGTCCACACTGCGAGCAATGTCTTCGTCGCTAAAACGAGGATCCCGAGGGCAAACCGATGCACTAGCATGGCGCCGAGAAGTGAACCGGCAACAAGAAATCGCATGGAAAATGGCGATGGGGTACCAGAAGGTCGAGAAAGCTCGGAGATCCCGCGAACACAACGAGTCGCTTAACCGACGTGTAGCAGCAGCAGTACCGAGGATTCCAGCGAATGACAGCGAGAACATAGTAGCACCGAATCGCGACGGGTCAGAGGTACCATTGGATGCCGAAAGGCAGGGGACAACGACGGGAACGAAACCTCGGACACCGGGCAGGAAGAGACTGGGGCATCACCCGAAGCTACTGAAGAAGCACCGAGGTCTCAATTCAAGCCTGGGAGCAGGGTGTGGCTCTACATGGAGCGCGTGATACCAGGATTGACCAAGAAGCTAGCACACTGATGGCACGGGCCATGCCGGATCAAGAAGAAAGTCGAAGAGTTCGCATATGAACTAGAGCTGCCGGATATCGGTTCTGCCCAGTGGTGCATGTCTCGCGGCTCAAGGCGGTGAACGAATATGGCGACCGACCGAGGGGTCGGCTGACAGCTGAGGTGACCGAGGATACGAGGATTGATTTTGACGAGGAGCTGTTACCGGAAGATAACTGGGAGCCTGATAGAGTGGCAGACGAATATGAAGTAGAGGCTATTCTGGACGATCAATCACTCACCGCTAACAACGAGCACCAATCGCGCTGTCAGAGAGTTCATGGTGAAGTGGGTCGGCCATGACGATCCTACCTGGGAACGAGCATCGTACTTGTCGTGCGGCGGGTTGCTTTACGACTATCTGCGGACCCGACGCAGCGAACGACGACTCCAGATGGTTCAGGTCGCTGACGAGGACCAGCTCGAACCACTACCGAGGATTGAACTGCCTACGGGGTTGGTACAGCCCGTAGAAGCGGACGAAAATGATACTGTACCAAAATGGAAGTCACCGATTACTGAACGACCAAGTCTCCTGGGAGGCTCGGTTTGGGGACGAGATGAACTGCCTACGGGGATTATGCTGCCCGTAGCGTCAGACGAAGATGACTACAGCATTATAGTTTTAATATATGATGTGAACGAACTCGAAGTGGATTTGGATTAAGTGAAATTACAGGAGCCTGGACTCCACCCGTAATGAGCTACGGAGCTCGGACCGAACGAGATTTGCAAGAGGAATGAATGACGAAGCACGGAAGCGCACGACCGAGGCCTAGGTGTCAGCAGAGGAAGCAAGGTCAGCCAACACATCCAAATTCGAGATCTGGCCAGACGTTTGGAACTGTCGGTTGGCGTTGGAGTAGCAGCAGGAGCGGCCGAGTCCTCGGCTTGACTTTCACATATTTCTTCATCGTCAGTAGGTCCTGGAGGAGCAGTCACCGAAGCTTGACCTACCCAGGGGGACACGACCGAGGCTTGTGGTAACGACGGATCCACCATGATTCCGGAAATTACCTCCGCCTCCGTCATACCACGGGGCGCGAACAAGGCACCGGAGGGTTGCACGGCGCGAACGTCTTGTTGAATGGATGACTGGAAGGTGCGTCCACCCAACAGTTCCGCCAGAGCTGGCGCGAATCCAGAATGGAGAGCTCACCAACCCAGTCCTCGGACGTCGGAGCCCACTCGATCACCTCGAACGAGTATTGAGGTAGCTGGGCTTCAACAAAAGCTCGGTCTGTGCTTCACGAGGCTTGCCGGGGCGTTCTACACACAACTTCCAACACCGATACACCATTTGCTGGCGTAGCCGGTCTGCCCGGAGATTCCGAGCATTGTTGTACTCAGTCTAGGCGGCACGGAGAACGCCGACCGAGGGATCACCAGCCCCAAGTCTCTGAGCCATACTCCGAAGGTACGCTTCAACAGCAGCAACCTGAACCCAGTGGCGGCGCTCCCACAGTGCTAGGCCCAGATCTTCCTTCTCGGTCCGGTCCGTGGAGATTCCCTGAAATTGGCGCCACATCTTGATGGACCGAGCCAGGCCGGTGGCGCGAGTTGAAATCTTGGTGCCAAGCGGGTGTTGGTGAATAGCGAAACAACAGGGTCGCTCCGGCATCTTCAACCGCATTTGCTGACAGGGATGGGCTGGATCGGTCCAATCCGCAATAGCTTGGATGCCGGCCACCGAGCACGGGGATTCGACATAGGTGGAGTCAGGCTACTATTGTGAATTTGGCACCAGGACGCCTGGGCACCCGGAGCAACGAACCCAGGCATCAAATACGGCCCAGCCATCAGAGCATGGCGATGTGACGGTGTCCCTGGCGCAGTAGGCACAGCCGGCGCGAAAGTACTTGAGTCGGTGCCAGGGACCGTGGAAAAGGTAGCCGTCACTTGGGTGTGTGGCCGCCGGAGACCCGACCGAGACCTCGGTGTATGCCCTTGAGCGGCGGCAGCAGGAGGTGTCGAACCATCGGTGGGTCCCGACGGTACCACAATCGCAGGAACCGGAGTAGAGACCACCACCGAGGTCACAGGCGTCGTGACCGAGGAGGTGATCGGTACTCCACCCGACGACGGCAATGATGCGGAGACCGATTGCGATACAGGAACAGCCGGCACGCTCAGTGGAGTCGGATCAGGCGGAGTCGAGACCGTCGGAGTCGATGGAGTCACGACTGAGACGACACTGGCGGTGTCGGGGTCACCGAGCTTTGGGTGAAGCCGGAACAATTGGTGACCCTGAGGTCTGAGAAGACTCGGACGAGGACGTGGAGCCGATGATGAAGTCATCGGACGCCTCCAGAGTCTCCAGTTCCCTCTGGGACCTCAAAGTGGCCAATACCGACGCACCGCGGGTGGGCTGATCATCACGACGAGCCGGCGAAGTCACGGCTGAGGAAAACTACCCATATGCGAGGATCGCGGCCGTCCAAAGATCGGTATCGACCTCATCGCCCGACAAGTCAATGACTTCGGCCGTGGTCGAGGACACCGAGGATCCAGAGGCCGGTGGAGATTCGGGTGGAGGACTCGGTGGAGATCCAGGCGGAGAACTCGGTGGAGATCTAGGCGGAGGACTCGGTGGAGAACCGGGTGGAGGGCTTGGAAGCGAGCCACTCGGCGGGGACACAGGCGGCGACGCAGGTGGAGAGCCAGGCGGCGACGCAGGTGGAGACCCAGGCGGAGACGATGGAGCCGGCGACGAACTAAAAACTGAGCGAGGGGCTCGGTGGCGATCCTGCAGGAAGCCCAGCTTTGGAGAGGTGATGGCGTACTGACCGAAGGTTTGGGCGCGTGTCCGCGAGCTGGGGCACCCAAACTCTTAGAGGGACGACCCAACCGCTTGCTAGCAGGAAGGGTCGACTTCGGCGGTCCCGACGGAACGTGTGGAGGATACGTCGGCGTCGCCTGCGGCGGCGGAGCTTGGGATGCTTGCTGCCGGAGACGCTTGCGCCGATTCCTTCGACCCTGGGATACCGACGGAATGAACGGCAGATCGTCCGAATCTTCGGAGGCACCACCCGCAGCCGACACTGCCTGCGCTGGAGGCTTGAGCCCCGGCTGCGAGGCCTTGGTCTCTTGATCGTCGTCCTCCGAGCTCTCCGAAGACACACTCCGACTGCGCTTCGACGTGATGCTCGGAGGAGAGAGCCCGAGCAACTCCCAGTCGATGTTGTCCGCAGTAATTCCTGAACGAGGGAAAGAAGAGCTTAGAAAGACCGCTGGGGCAAGAGGAGAAGAGCAGAAGAAGCAAGCACCAACGTGTCGACATCGAGTTCGTGGAGAGCAGCGTGGCGACGCAGAATAGAGTTCGCCTGCTTCAAGCTCGCAACCTGAGCTTCGAGAGATTGGACCTGTGGAGAAACGGCACCGACCGAGGCTTGGTCGGAAGCATCGAGAGCAGCCCGATGCTTGGCCACCTGCTCGTTATAGGCCACCAAGCCATCCTTGAAACGCTCACGGTCCTGGTGGAGGAGTTGCTGCGTCGACGACACCGAAGCCTCGGCCGTGGTCGCGCGAGCAGCCCAGAGCCCCACGATGTGGTCGTGGTCGGCGATAGCAGCGTTGGCCTGATGCAGGTGCGCAGCCGCCTGTTCATGCTCGTCCTTGAGGGCAATGTATGACTGACGGAGGTAGTCACGGGTACGACTCTCGTCGCTGGTAGCTTGGGTGCTGAAACGCTCGAACTGCTCGCGTTCTCGCGTCTCTGCCTGGAGACGGTCCTCGATGTCAGCGAGTCGATCCTTGAGCTCCGCCACCTCGTTACGAAGGTCGTCGACGAGCTCAGCCTCACCCGGTGGAAGTTGGGCGGGAGCCACAGCGGCATCCAGAATCTCACCGAGGTCTAAGGCCTGCTCTATCCGGCTGTCGAGCGACGAATCGACTAGCCGAGGGCGCTGACGGGCAACCCCAACTACGAACTGACCCAACTGGAGAAGACGCTGCTCGACCAGAGCAGAGACCGAAGGCTCGGTCGAGGCAACGGAGGAGGAGCGACACCGGAGGTGTCGGTCTGGCACCCTACCGAGACAAGGCGAGTGTCCCGGGCACCCGAGGTCCGGAGACCGCCGCAGGAGTATCGCGGAGCTGATAAGCCAGGACGGGCGAAGCTTCTGGTGACGACGGAGGCGTTGGAAGCGGCGAACCTTCGGCCGGCGGAGGACCACCGGGACGTTGTGGAGGCGGTACTGAAGGCTCGGCGGGGCCAGGAACGTCGGCAGGAGCGTCGGCAGAGTCCGGCGATCGTGCCTGTGATATAGAAGGAAGGTGAAACGACGAGTCAGAAGGAGCGCAGGATGTGGCGGTGGTGAAAATGGAGCAGCTAACCTCGTCACTCGGAGTGATGACCACGGAGAGCGGCGGCGGTGGCGTCGCTAAGAAGACGCAACGGATGAGCCATGGTGCGAAGATGCGAAGCACCACGACGCGCACTACTTGTGGAAGCTTGCGTTGAGGCGGGGCAGTTGTGGTGTTGGGTTTGGGGCACTCGGTCGCCAGTCGGCAAGGTTGCCCTTGCTGAAGGAAAGTGACAAACGTGCCCTGATTGGCGGGTTACATTCCCCGCGTCGCAGTGACCGCGGAAGTTTAGTGACCGAGGTCTCGATCGGGTATAATAAATCCCCGGCCGAGGATTTAAACCCTCGTTTGTACCCATTCCAGTTTCGTACCCTCGGTCTTATAGAGCCGGGTACATGATCACATATTGGGATCTGTTCACACTGGATATTTGTATTTACGTATAGGACTAGCTATATGATTGACTACAGAGGCTCTCGTAGCCATAGATCAACATAAATAATTCAGCAGTCTTCCCCCAAGTCACCAAGGGTCAAGTCCGTCTTCGGTACGTCTAGCTAGCTTATCTTAGGGTCTGGATACGCTCGGCTTGTGGGATGCTGATCAGCGAGCCTAAGGTACATTGAACCGAGGGTTTGTTGCTGGTCAGTCCAAGAGGTTAGAGTGGCCGAGTGTTGGGAGCGACGAGAAGCGTCGTTTACCTTATATTATAGTGGAACCGAGTGTTCCATACATATTTTACTACCCGCCGAGGTTTTACCTCGGCAAACCCGTATTAGGCTAAACAGCCGGTACCCTTTCTTCTGAGGGACTGCGGGGGTTGGCGCGAAAGCGCAATATTGCATACTAACCCTCGCTCGTGGCTAGTGATGCAGGTTAGTGGGTTGGCCTAATACAACCTAGGTGTACAGAGGGTTCACATCCAACCCGGCGTAAGGGATCGTTCCTGGTCTTCAGGTTTGATCCAACGCTCGTTGATCTGACAAGGTGAAGCGAGTGTTGTTGGTGGGACTCATACCATTTGGTAGTGAGAATTTTTGCGTGATTCTACATGGCACGGGGTCCTGGCAGCCGACCCGTATTTCCGGGTACGGGACAGTAGAAAACATTTCGGGTGCTACGAACTAGGGACCGAGTAGCCCGTACTAAACAAGCAATAACACCTAACTGAATGCAATTAATCCTCTATGCGTACGGATAATCATCGCGCTGAGATGCAGGTTGCGTTGAAGCAAAACCGAAAAGTGATACTGCTCAGGATCGCATTTAGCATGTGCGCGCTTTTGTGTGGTTTCCAGGTCAAATTTTTCGATGATCGACTAGTAATATCGAGATACTATAACAAAACTGCTTTATTATTCTATAGTTCGATAACTACTATTGTTGTTTGCATATATGTTTACCTCTATTTTAGAGTTCTATTTCAGACTTCATCATTTCTAAAACCGACTTGTCGCCCTGGGTAAAACAGAGCCTTATTTTCTGCTTTATTTACTACCTACTACAATTTTACGAAGTGCGTAAAAGCGACCTGCCTCCTTCCTTGCGGAAGCTCCGCGGAGATCGCGCCGCCGGCGTCGACTAACCTGCTCTCTATATTCGTACAACAGTCTGCTGAAGTGTCGTACTACGTGCTACGTCTATGCGGCTATCCGCGAGGCCTGCAAGTGCTCTGACGCCACGCGCAAATTGATCAGTAAAACCCGCAAGGCGCGCGCCTCTCGTATCGTGTAGGGCTTCCATCGGCATACGACGTTCTCGTGGGTGGTTGTGGGGCGGTCTAGGTGGGGGCGTAATAACAGCGAGGGCAACTGCACGCCGCCCTCGGGGCTCCAGTATCACATTGTTCCGTTTGGTCTCGGGCACTGGATCGTTACTTTCATAGAGCGGTATGCTGCGATTTTTCTTTATTGGCTAGTACTAATGATTCTAGTTATCTGCATACTGTAACAAGCTTTGATCTTCTAAGACAAGAAACATTTAATGAGCGCGTTGGCGTAGAACAATAATACTCCGCTTTACAACAGCTCTTGCGATGGCTTTTGAGGTAAAGTGGCAGATTGTCAAGGGCGATACGTTTCGTTGTTGACTTTGTCAAACGATGATCTTGTAGCTCCTGCAAGTATTATAATACAAATAATATAACAGGGGGTGTTTACGTGCTTCGTCAGCCAAGCGGGTTGTCTCCTTAGCTGGTTTTCTATCCAACGGTTGCCTGATACTTAATCTAAACTGCTGAGTTGTTCATGTCTGTTTTGGATGAATTGGGTCGGAAATTTGAAAGGGCATTTCCGGATTCACTGGCCTTAATTCTAGCGTTTGGCTGTAATTCTCTTTTGTACTGGCATACAACAGACTTTTAATAAAGCTGACAAGTCGTAATTAAGACTTCGCATTTTTGCATAACTCGGTTTAAATAGCCCGTTTTGCAAAAACATCTGCAAAGCACAATACTACTAGCACACTACATGAAGTAGTAGATTTGACGTCACTAATTGAGAGCTACTATAGCAGTTTGGAAGAAAATCGCACTATTAATACTTTCAAACTCTACCAGAAAAAGGCCAATGCAAGAAGTACCGTGAACCGTCAGTTTCGCTTCCATTAAAAGCTACAGTCCATGGCGTCGTCGAGCCTGCGCTTCCAGGGCACCGCGTGGCTGCTGTCGGAGCCCAAAGGCACCTTCTACTCGCCCCGCTATAGCCACGCGTCGCTATCCGTTCGTCTTCAATTGCTCCCATTCTGGACTGAGCCGCAGCCCATTTTGCAAGTGGGTCAAACAGACTTCCTGGTGCTCAATTGCAGCCCCCAAGACGCCGCTAAGCGCAGCGGAGACCCGAAAGAGACCAAGAAGCTGCTCCAAATGACGGTGCGGCCGCTGGACGACGTGAGACGTGTCCAATTGTACCAAACGGCGGCCAGGGTCCAACTTCTGGAGCTTTTCGTGGATGTGGAGCACACGCGCCAGCGGCTGCTGCGCTGCTTGAGTGGGCAGGAGGAGCAGGAGGCGGGAACGAAGCTGTTGGACGAGGCCTTTGAGGCGCTGGAGAGAGCGCAGCAGAGTGAAGACAGGGAGACGGCTCTGCAGCTGTATAAGGGGGCGGAGAGGGGCTTCTATGAGGCTCAGCAGGTGCTTCCTGATGACAAGTCGAGGGAGCTGCTGAAGGTGCGGAGAGGAGACTTGCAGAGAACCATTCGAGAGCTAGAGACGAGAGAAGAGGAAAGGGCGGGGGTTGTACAGCAGACGCTTTCAGTGCCTCCTGTGGTGGAGACGGAGGTGCGGACGACACCACCTGCGATGGATATCAGTGCGAGGTTGGAGGAGCTCCAGCGGTTTGCGGCGGAGCAGGAGAGTGGTCAGGAGAACAGTACGCCTTTGGCGACTCGGTTCGCGGCGTTGAAGAATGAAAAGGCTGGACCTGCGCCTCCGGTGGATGATCTGGTGGAGAGGTTGAGGCGACTGCGTGGGGACAATGCTAAATCTGGGGAGAAGGTTGCTGACGAGAAGAGTGCCGTGGGCCGTATTATTGAGCAGGTGACAGACGAGATCGCGTTGGGTATTGGGTATGATGAGATTGATGTCGACGAGGAGCTGGATAGCGACAGTCTGAGCAGTTCCAAGAGTGCGAGCAGTGAAAGCAGTAAGAGTAGCCAGGAATCCGGGGTCTGAAGAAGAAATGAAGAGGTGATGACGTCCAGATCGAAGACATGGGAAGCTGCAAACCACTAAAAATACGGTGTGAACTGTGGCATCTCTTTTGTTGCTGCTTCGGCCTGACGCTGAAGAGACTGGAATGGAACATGCTGTCCGCCTTGACGGCGAGAGACTTCTATCGGTGCTCGAATCGACAGTCCGCGATCTGGAGCTGCTAGCGACAGTCCCTGAGAAAGTGACTGCCAACCCAGACGCAGTGCTTCAGCCTGAAGTTCGCGAAGCACTTCATCGTCAAGTAAGCTGAGGTGTTTCTCTGATTTCCGTGCATGGACCTCCTCTCACACTTTTTCAGTTTGTGATTGAACGTGCGCTCCTTCATTTCATAGTGCAGCAAAAGTCCGAAGGTGGTGATCGCCCGGAGACCGAAGAGGATGATGGCGAAGACAGTGAAGAGGAATTGCAGCATCATACTGCGGCGAGCTCGCTCTTGCCTGGCCCGGTAGCTACACGTCTGTTCCCCAAGAGCTTGCACCAACTGCTACACAAACTGAAGGTGCGCTTCATGGATGGTGGTACTTGTTGCTTATTATTGGTCTGCTAACCTTTTATATCGCTGCTAAACGCGCTAGGCTGATCGCACGTCTCGGGATGCGTTGCGAAAGCTCAGTGCCACCAGCGTCTCGCCAGCAATCTCACGGCTTACACAAGCCTGGATGCAGTTGATCATCAACACTGATACTGCGTTATCTACGAGTTTCGAGCAAGACGAGCGCTTTGCACTTACACTCCGTGATAGCATGCTTCGGCTACGTGAGGTAGAGGATGATCTCGACCGAGCAGCTTTCGAGCTTGTCCGGGCTCGCGAAGCGCATACAACCATGTCACATAAGTTTACTGCTCAGAGGACAAGGCTCGAAGCTCAGCTTCATGACACGAAACGCTCCGCAGACGACATTCTTGGTCCCACCGCGCGCGATCGAGAGGAGAACCTCCAGGCAGCGCTGTCTAACTTCGAGTCGCAGAATTCGAACGCGCATGAGCAGCTTGAAGCAGTCCAGCGGACGGTAGTGCGAGTGACCCAGACCAGCCAACAAGCGGAGACCGACGAGCGAAAACACACGCAGCACGATGCGACGGAGCTTCATGAGCTAATCAAGCGCTACGACGACGACATGGACAAGTTGGATGCTGAGATTGAAGATGAATACTCCGAGCTTGCCCGCCTGGACGCCGAGAATGCCAAGTTTGAGCTGCACTTCGCTCGCGTTGACAAGAACCGCCGGAACCAGGTGGAGGAGCAGCGCGCGATCGAGCTCGCGGAACGATTTCGTCGGAACCGTGACGCTAACTGGTTCCATTTCATCTTGAAGATCCAAGCGGTGGTGCGAGGCTTCCTCACGAGGCGACGTGTGCGTCTCGAAGCACTACGTAAGCGAAGCAGGTCCAAGAAGAATGGGAAAAATGGCAAAAGCGCACGAGCACAAGTCAAAAGAAGGCAGCCAAGAAGACCAGTGTCAAGCCTCGCACCAAGAAGCCTTGACGAGAGTTCATATACCATACGCGCCAGCTTATTTCTTCTTCTTCTTGCCGCCGCCCTTCTTCTTCTTTTTCTTCTTCTCCATTTCGGCTTTCGCCGCAAACTCGGCGGCTTTGCGAGCTGCTACTTGCCGCATTCGATCCTCCTCAATCTTGAGCATGCGTTTCCGTTCCTCTTCAAGCAGTGCGCGGTCTTGCTCCCGTTCCAACTTACGCTTGTCCATCCACTTCTCCTGCAGATAGAAACACACCACAACAGTTAGTTCAAGTCTTACTGAGCAAACATTGAGCGTCTGCCGCCTCCGTACATCTTCTTGTCTCTTCGCCTCTTCATCCTGCCGCTCGCGTTCTTTGTCAGCAGCTTTCCCCTGCGCCTCACGGAACTTTTGCTGCTGAAATTGCGCCTGCTCGAATAGTACGCGGTTCTTCCTGAGCTGCACATCGAGCGCGACGCCATCAGATGCGCCGATACGGTTGTTTCCAACGTCCAAACACACCACCGTAGTATTGCGAGCGATCCCAAGAGCTAATTGCTTGCCACCTTCTGCACCGAGTCGTGTTCGCCATAGATTGAGAGTACGCAGCGTCTTGTTCTTGCTGAGCATGTTCCCCAACGCCGCCACACCAGAGAAGTCCTTCTCTTCGTCCGTTAGCGGATTGCTCTCCAGGTTCAGGTACTCGAGACTCTCGTTCGTACTCAGCGCTTCGGCCAGGTCTTTCGCCGCTAATGGTCCTAGGCAATTGCTCTCAAGCTCAAGACGTCGAAGTGACGTGTTGCGTTTGAGTAGCAGGGCTAGCCATTTACCCGTTGCATCATCGAGCGCGTTGCGACTGAGATTCAGCGACCGCAACGAGTGCGTGAATGCCAGAGTTTTGCAAAGTGCTCGAGCACCGATGCTGCTAACACGGAGATCTGCATGCTTCGGTGTCTCGTCGGCTTTAGCGAGGCCAAGCCATACCTCAAGCTGCGGGTTCATGGCGATCTCCTCAACTTCTTCACGCACTTCCTTCTCACGCTCCAGTCTGCGTCGGTGCACAGTCTCTCGGAGATAGCTTTTGCTGCGAATTGAACTTTTGCTGGATACGCGACTCCTTCTCCGACGCGTGTTCACGGTTGAACTCCTCCTGCAGTCGAGCCGCATCATCATTGTAGAAGCCCTTGGGCTGGATGCCGCGATCGATCATCTGCATGCAAAATAAATAAGCACACCCGCTTGCGAAGTCGATCAATAGAGTACTTGTACCTCTCGACGGATCTCGTTCTGGGCAAGGGCAAAAGCGTCGGGAGGTGCGCTGTCATCGGGTGTCACTCGTGCCATGATCGCATCTCGGTCTATAGCCGACAACCGCGAGATGTCAATGTCGGCATTATCGTCCAGAGCCGGCTCCTTGCCTCCAACGCCAAGGCCCGACGTCAGGTCCAGCATCTTTGGCGCCTTGAACCAGCAGCTCTTCTCTTCAGGCGCCTCTTGCTGAATGAACTAGCAGGAGCAGTCGTCTAGCGTCCTTTCACAGAACTGCGTCAGTCACAAGCAACAGCAAGATATTCACGCAAACCATTTCTCTATGGCGCAGCAGCGATTGCAGCTTCTTCGTCTATTTATCTCCACCAGCGTCGTTACTCCTCCTGCTTCGCAGTCTCCTCGTCGAGGGTGTTGGTACGCTTAGACATGAGGTACTCTGTTGATGGTGGGGTCGACGGCAGCGGCGGGATCTCCTCCGTCTCGTCTACAGCAGCAGCAACAGCTTCGGCAGCCACAAGCTCGGGCTTACTGTCCGGCGACTCCGGTGCACCATCAATTGCATTAGCCGCATCCTCCTCCTCGATGGGGCCCTGGCCGAACTCGTTCGTACGCTTGGCATCCACCGGGTATTTCCAGCGCTGATAGAGGTAGATGAAAAAGATTAGGTCGTCGCGGAAACAACTCAGGCGATGCATCCACGGCATCTTGATGACGAAAGCAAACAGGTCATCGATGAACGTGTTGAGCGACTTGTACACCATGGCACGCCACGGCAAATGCGCCACCGACTTGAGCTTGTAGTTGATGTACAGCTGAGGCGTCATCATGATGAAGCCGAACGCGTAGACAAAGCTCGTCAGACTCGAGACCACCCACGAGTACCAGCCCTTGTGCACGCCGTACGCGAGGGTGTAAGCGGCCTGGCCGATAATCAGCGGGTACAACACGTACGACAGGTGAGCCACCGCCACGCGGTCATGCTCGGCGGTTGGCGAGTCCTCGTAGCTTTCCACCCCCGACACGACGAGCTTGTTGTCCGCGTCGCGGAGAAGACAACAGCCTTCTTAATCTTCCACACATCGATAAGCAAAGCAATGCCCGACTGGACCAGGATGAGCCACGACGTGTCGTTGTCCATCAGGTACAGGAAGATCACGAGCTGGAAGAACGTGTTGAGCACAATCGTTCGCAGCGACAAGCCCACGAGCGACTTCTGGTTCTTCCAGAAGCTCACGTCGTTCTTGAAGGCCAAAAAGTCGAAGAGCGAGTGCAGCAGCGACACGGCCATCGTCACGGCCAACAGGTACGGGTTCGTCTCAATGAACATGCTCTTCATGTTGTCCGTGTCGCGCCTCGACGACGCCCCCGTGGCTTCCTGGTTGCGGAAGTTCTGCTCCATCTGCGTGTACAGCGCGTACTTGTACATGGGCAATGGGTAGAAGGAAATCTCGAGGGCAGCGCCGTCAGCGTATCGTTCACAGGGATCAGGTGTTCTTCCAGCAGCCAGAACTCGTTCAGAAAGAGCACGGGGGCGTACAGTCCGGCCTCGTTGTCCACGTCCATCTCCTCCGCCACAAATGGCGGGGGCTGCTGTCGTGGCGAGTACGTCGAGTGGTCCAGTACCACGTTAATGGATAACGAGGGTTTCCACATGGACACGTAGTCGTCATTGGCTGTTTGTTCTTCTTCCGCCTCTTCCACGTCTTGCTGCGTCTCCAGTAGGTTGCGCTTCTTGACGATCTTGGGCGGGGGTCGGAAGGCCATGAGCTCCACTGAGCGGTGCACGCAGCTCATGACGTCAAACGAGTTGTCAGCCGGGTTGGGCGAGTAGCCGTCTTTGGTCACGAACACGTGCGCAAAGAGCGATCCGTTGGCCAGCAGATGGTCGTCCACCGACACATTGAAGCTGTGCGTCCAGACACCGTCCTCCCGCTCGGTGTTGGACGCGGCTTCATACGCGAGCGCGTCCTGGAGCCAGCGCAGCGTCTCGTGCTCCTTCTCCACGGCGGCGGCGTCCGCAGCGTCTGCAAACGAGAAGTGACGCTCAGGTGTCACGTACACGCGGAGACTCACAGGGTCTCCCAAGTGGAACGAGTTGCGCCACAGCTGCAGCTGCTGCAGAGAAGCAGGTTCGGGCTTTCGGCCACGGCGTCCTGCGCCTGCTCCTGGGCGGGGCGCGATGCTGCTGCTGCATGAACATGTTGGTGGCGGAGGTGATGGCGTAGTAGATGGCCAGCATACGCAGCATGGGCCACAGGCGGTCCAGGAAGGACTCCTGCGCGGGGGCGGCGGCTTCAGCCATGGCGGTCAACGAGCGTATTTCCTTTTCAAGAGTGTAGTGGTTGAAAAGAAGGAAATTGAGCTCGTTTTGGCCAATTGGAAGCGTTTCTGGTGTTGACGTATCATTTGACGATTAACAAGATGGTGCTACGCTGGACAAGCACGAATATATGAAAGGCTTCTCTTGTCTTAAGACAAAAAGGCTAAGGCTACTCACATACTAGGCATTAACACTACGAGACGACAGCGACACGATCCTCCTATCCAATACCCAAGCCGCTGCAACGCGACGCTGCCAAATCTAAAGCGAGGGGTGGCCGCTTGCTTGGACACGTGTACGTCCGTCCTCTCGTTCTTCGCCAGCAAGCGACTTGATGGAAATAAATGCCCCCACCGCCGCCGCTGCAGCTTGCTGCTACTACTTAGGAGATTAAATCCACACGCCTTCGTCTTCGTCTTCCTCCTCCCCAGAGTCAGAGTCTGAATCCGAGTCCGAGTCGTCCTGCGGGTGCAGGCGGTCCACCATGGACATCCGCTCCTCCGCCTGACTCGTTAGTTTCTTAAATAAACTAATCTGCTCCTCGCTCAGGCCGTCATCGGCGACCTCCTCGTCGTCGTCGTCCCCGGACATGCTAATTGACATGCGGGCACGCTCGATAACGCTGTGAGCCTCGTCCAGCTGTCGCGCCAGCGCAAAGTTTTCTCCTCGACCTCGCGGAGCACGTCCTCCTCGGTGTCGCTCATATGCATCTGATCCTCTGCCTCCTCGTCTGAATTCACATCGGCGTAGTCGTTGCCACCAGACGAAGATGCAGTGGCCTCGGCGGTCGTCGTCTGTGAGCCAGGAGTCTCCAATGCAACAGCCGCTGCTGTTGCTCCTACCGTTGCCATTGCCGCTGCTACCACTTCGTGGTCATGGTCGGCGACAGGAGACGGCATTGGCTCTGGCGAAGCAGGCGGTGATACATACACCGGCACTGGAGGGAGTAAGCTTGAATCCGCGCTCACCGAGCGGCTTAATGCCAACGGTGTATCGATCTCGATCGGGGATGCAGAATTTGACTTAAGCGGGCTATCATGCCCGTTCGAGTATTCAGAGTCAGGGGTGGTGAGCAAGTTACCCATCGACGAAAACGGAGCCAGTGCTGGGTGTCTGCTGTCGCCCGAAGTCTCGGCCATTGTGCGCGCACGCTGGGCATTTAGCTTCTTAGCCAACCCAATGTTACCCTCCGCCCGAGCACGCTCTTCTTCTTCAAGAAGCGCCTGCGCTAGTTCTTCCAATCCACGACGCTCGCGCCGCGAACGGTCAGCGTTGTTTTGTGTAGTGGTCGCTCGGGTAGCATTGACCCGGAGCGACGAAGTTCCTTGATCTCCATCAACTTACGCTCGGCTTCAACGCGTGCCTTCTGCTCTTCCGCCTCACGGTCTTCAATAGACATGTGGTTCGCAGCCCGCGACGGAGCCTCCTCTACTTCAACCGTAGGCACTGGCTCGGACGACGATGGTGTTACCCCAACAGGCTCGTTGACCACTGGTGTAGGAGCTTCGACAGAGGTTACCTCTTCCTCTGCGGGTGTAGGGGCAGATCCAGAAAGGTTGAGGAACTTGTCCCAACAGTCCTTGCAGTAATATTCGCCGTCTTCGTCCATATCCAGCTTGGATTCGTTTTCCGTGGCACCACATTCGGCGCAGAACTTCGCCGTAGGCACCACCACAGGAATGCTCATCACATTCTGCAAGTCGTCCATAATCTTCTGCACGTGTTCATCTTCCTCGATCACAGGCGGCACAATGTCCACATCAGCGTAGGTGTCACGCTTGAAGCCTGAGATAACACCCGCTAGTTCGTGAATCACGTTGTTCTGGCGCTTCACAACTTCCTCAGGCTTGTGCTTCACTGCCATCGCCAACACACGCTCACGTGACTGCGCCTCGAGGATCTCTTCATACTTCTTAGCCTGGTTCTTCACCTTCTCTAGCGCTTCTTGTAGCACCTTTGCCTCCTGTTCTGCACGTGATAGTGCCTCCTTCGCTGGTGTGTCACGCTCCGCCTTAGCCTGGTTGGAAATGCAAAGCTTGGCCTGAACACGCAGTAAATGTGCCTCCTTTGTGCCATCTTCAATAGCAGTAATAGGAATACCAGCAAATATGGCGTGGTCCAAGTCCGATCCCTGCGACGCTGCCACCAATTCTTTTGCTACGTCCAGCGGAATACGTTTCTTCCGCTTCTGTCGTTCGGGGTCACTAGGGTCACCGCGGCTAGTCCGTTCAGTCCGTTCAGGCTTCACGGGGGCGAACCCACAGGCTCAGGAGGAACCACATTTTGCTCATACAAAGGTACGTGCTGGCGGCTCGATACCTTCGTCACTTCCCGCTGTGTGCTCGGGTTGGAGCGCACAGACGTCACTGAAGCCACCGAAATCATTGATTCGCGGCGGTTCTTGCCCGGCCGGAAACGCAGCACCGCTGGCTGGCGAGTGCTTGAGCATCCGCAACGTATCCTGATACGCCTCCCCTTCCACTGGTGTGCCGTTCACCGACACCAGTTCGTCGCCCACACTGGCATTCTGCAGCCCGCTGGCATTGCCCTTGCCCGTGAGTTTGCTGAGCACGGGCACGTCTCGGTGTCCAGGCTTGAGTTTGAGTCCCAGATCCCCTTCGCGCCACACAATGTCATACGACCCAATATCGCTCGGGATTCCGCTCACACTGCGACTGCCACCGGGGATTCCTGTGATGAGCGTTTGCGCGAGATGCGGCGCCCCATGCGCTTGAACTTGAGCACTGCGGGCTTGCGGATGGTCTTGAGCAGGGAGATGGTGCTTCGGAAGCCGAGTGACTTGGTCTCCTGGCCGTTCACAGCCACTAGAACGTCCCCCACGGTGGCTCTCTCCATGCCCGTGCCGGCGCCTTTGCCTGTGATCTTGCGGATGCAGGGCACGTGGCAGTCGTCGTCGTCGGGGCGGAGGATCATGCCCAGCGGCCCCTCCGTCCACACGACAGTGTACTGCTCGCGTCTGCGGGTTGTGGTACTGGCGCTGGACGGCGACTTGCCCGTCTCGGCCCACGTGGTGGCTCCTGTGGAGCCGCGGCTGCGGCGCACGGAGCTGCTGCGCGACGGGTCGCGATAGGCGCCAGGCCCACCACCACCCGACGTGAAGGCGCGCGGCACACGGAAGCGCAGCGTGGCTGGACGCGGGATCTTCTGCAGCGTCTCCACCACGTGGTCGTAGCCCTGGCGAGCCGTGTCCATGCCGTTGATGCTCACGAGCATGTGGCCCACCGCCACTTTGGCCATGGCAGCGGCCGAGTCCTGGCGCGTGATGCGGCCCACGACGGGCGGCATGTCTTCTCCCAGGTCGGGACGCAGCGTCAGGCCCAAGGGGCCGTCGCCCCACATGACCTCGTACTCCATGGCGTCGAGCGTCGATTAGCGCCGTACTCTACCAGGGAATTCTTTTCTTTTCGTTCTTGCCAGCTTTGCAAAGAGAGCTCTATATTACTAATATAGCCACGTACTCCGAATCTCGGCTCCTAATCTAGGTAGATTAGATCGCCTAGATTAGTGCTACAGTGCTACGGCGGACCGGGCATCAAAATGAGCGTGCTACCGGTACAAGCATGACGCTGCATTGTTGCAACGCATTCGTTAGTCGACTGCAAAGGTGGATGGCCGCACGATGCGAAACGCGATCCACTGGCCGAGGTCGGCGCGACACTCTTTCTCGGTGGAGTTGGCTGAAGGTTTTCTACTCACAATCCCAGGGATTCCTCGGCCGCTTTTGATATTAATAAGCAACGTCGGAGAGAATGCGTCTTGGCCCCAAATGTGCCAGAAATCGCTGCTGCTCCTTGCTCTTGCAGCGAAGATAGCGATGTTGTCGAAGCCACCAATGCCTCCACAACAAGACACGGTAGGCTGTTCCTGTTACGAGGTGGCGAGTGAAGCGATGCCGTCCATGCTGGCTGCGGTAAACGAATATAATCCGTACTTAATCAGATTGCAAAAAAAATTGCACGCATTTAGTGTTAACATGGTGTGGTACACCGACGTTGCGCGCTGAAACAGCTCCACGTCAATCGTCATCCTCGCACGTCCGACGCCATGAAGATTCGCTACCTGCTGCTGCTGCTGTGCGTGTGCCTGGCGCTGCTAGATTTCCTGCAGTCGCCGCCAAGATGGACGACGTGTCGTTCAAGCCGCCGTTCGAGGTCGTGGACGCCGAGGGCCGTCGCATGGTCAACACCACGTGGTCACACGGCGGTAACACAGACGTCAAGAAGCACTTCATCCGCCTCACCACCGACCGCCAGAGCAAGCGCGGTCACCTGTGGCAGAAGAGCCCCGTGGGTCGCGACGAGCTGTCGGTCATCCTGACGTTCCGCGTGTCTGGCCAGGGCAAACGCTGGTTTGGCGACGGCCTCGGCCTGTGGATCACCGGCCAGAAGGTGTATACGCCCGGCGTGAACCACGGCTTCACGGACAAGTACAAGGGCATCGGCGTGGTCATCGATACGTTCAACAACCAGGAGCACAAGGGTGGCCACAAGGACGTGAGCGTGTTCGTGAACAACGGCACCAAGACGTACGACGAGATGTACCACGACAAGCGCGCGGGGTGCAACGCCGCCGTGCGCTACCATGAGCAGAGCGCCAACTTCGACCCTGTGCACAGCATCTCACGCATCAAGGTCAAGATCGACAGGACGCGCCTCGTGGTGGAGGTGGACGAGGCCGCCTCTGGCCTGTGGATTGCCTGCCACGAGATGACTCTGCCGTTCAGCGAGGACTGGCTACGCGAGTCCACGATTGGCATCACGGCGTCCACAGGCGCGCTGGCCGACAACCATGACATCATCCGCTTCGACGCATACACGGACTTCACGGACGCGACGACGGGCGCCGTCGACTCGGAGATGGTGATGAACTCGGTATCCAAAGACTACAAGAAGTGGATGGACTCGCCGAACTGCGGCACGGACTGTCTGATCGCCGTGCTGCAGAAGGAACTGTCGAATTTCCGCATCGACGCGGAGCACCGCTTCTCCGATCTGAAGGAGAAAACGGAGAACACCGTGGCCAAGCTCAAGAAGCAGGAGGGCGAGAACGAGCGTCGCGTGCGTGAGATCGAGGCCAAGGTGCGCAGGGCATCGACTCGTCGCTGGAGAACACCAAGAAGGTGCTGGGCGACGAGGTGAACGAGAAAATCACCAAGCAGCTGGAGGAGAACCCGGACATAGCCAGCGGTGGCTGGAAGACGCCCTTCGCTCTGCTGTTCATCGGTCTGGCTGCGGGCGCCGTGTACCTGTACCGCAAGTACCAGTCGTTGATGAAGTCGCATTTGCTGTAGAGCCACCGGTGGGGTCGGCTGGGTGTCTGGTTCTCAAACGTCCAGACAGGTAGCCTCAATAGTGTCTTATGCAAGTAAACTGCACCATGTTGTTGCACACGTCGCAGGTTTTGCGTCAAAGATCGCAGTGTGGTCCACCCACGGTAATTCTGATCCCCTTTCTAAACCGATACCATATTTGTCTGATGCGATGTCACGTGTCGGGCATTCGAGCATTCCTTGCTTCTGGACCCGCTTTCTAATGTTTCGCCGAGTCGTGACGCTGCTGTCTGCTGCGGCGCTGGGCTCGCTGGTTTCTGTGTCGGCCACCCCGCTGGAGGAATTGACCTTTAAGCAGCCGTACGAGGTCGTGGACCCGGACGGCCGCCGCCAGATCTCCGACAGCATTTTGGTCGGCGGCACCACAGACGTCAAGAAGAACTTCATCCGTCTCACGCCCGACCGCCAGAGCAAGCGCGGTCACATCTGGAGCAAGAGCTCATTGGACAAAGACGAGCTGGCCACCGTCATCACCTACCGCATCCACGGCCAGGGAAAGAAGTGGTTCGGCGACGGTATCGGCCTGTGGTTCACGCAGGAGCCCCAGTGGAAGAACGGCGACAACCACGGCTTCACGGACAAGTACTACGGTTTCGGCATCATCTTGGACACGTTCCACAACGTGGAGCATCGTGGTGGACATAAGGATGTGACCATCCAGGTGAACGACGGCGAGAAGCGCCTGGATGATCTCAACGACGAGAACAAGATCGGCTGCGACGCCGCCTTCCGCTACCACTCAAATAGCGCCAACTTCGACCCAGTCTACAGCTCATCGCGTGTCCGCGTTAAGGTCAAGGGCAACGCGCTCGAGGTGGACGTGGACCCGAACAACTCGGGCGCCTGGACCGAGTGCTACAAGGGCAGCCTCCCGTTTGCCAACGACTGGCTTCGTCGTGCGACCTTCGGCGTCTCGGCATCCACGGGCGCACTCGCCGACAACCATGATATCCTACGCGTGCAGTCATTTGACAAGGTGGACGACGCCGGCCTGGGCACCGTCGACGCCGAGACGTGGTCGCATAACTACTCGAAGGACTTTGTGTCGCTCATGGAGAGCGATGTATGCGACCAGTCGTGCAAGGTGACGATCCTAGAGAAGTACGTGACCAACTTCCAGGTCGAGACGGAGCACTGGTTCGAGATGCTACGCGAGCAGACGGAGAACACCATCAACAAGCTCAAGGAGAAGGAGCGCCAGAACCAGCGCAAGATCCAGGCGCTGACGGACCGAATGACGACCATGATGGAGCAGAAGATCGGCCAGAAGATGGCAGACGTGCGCTCTAAGGTGAACGAGAAGATCGCGACGGAGGTGGAGGGTGAGCTCACGGTGGCGCGCTCCAGCTGGCGCCTGCCGTTCTTCATTATGCTCGTGCTGATCGCCGTCGGTGTCGGCGTTGCCTACCAGAAGTACCGCAAGCTCGTCAAGAGTCACCTGTATTAGGACTTGCTACCAGTAGTCGTTGGATGTTGGTCGGTCACAGTGTTCACCAGCATGGCACCAGGACATGGCGCCTCCGAGTGGAAAGGTTCGCCTCCATAACTGAGAAATAGATACACCGTTCACTTTAATTAGTCGTGCTTCGAATACCGGTATAGTCATGCTTCTGTACTTTTTCGTGACACCACGGCCGACAAAAATTTCCCGAAGAGTTCAAAAGAGCACAAAGACAGTGGATTTGAGCAGATCTCGCCGAGGCGAAGCCAATCATCATCTTACTTTCAATAAAAGTTAATATTGTTGTCACAAGATCAATTCAAAAGTTCGACTTTCTCCGATAACGGGCCTTTAAACAAATCTGTGACGTGTGAGTCACACTTCACAGATTTGGTCACACTATGACCTTATTTATATTCAGTCCAGAGAGTCTGAATCCTTGCATTTCTGATACACTTCGTAATACGATTTGGAAACTTCAACAAATAAGCTTTAAAACCCTGGTATATTTAATAGCCGGATATATTATTTTGTTTGTGGCGGTTGACCCATCTGCAGAAGATAAAGACAACACACCTCTATGATATGATATCACTTATAATCGTATTTTACCTGCAGCAGACAACACACTACCGTAAAGTTCGGATTCAGGTAAAAACTAAACTCACATACTTTGAAATGACTTGGAAACCGTATGTATTTTCTTTTTACGCAAAAACTAAAATTGTCCTAAATTTTTTATAACAAACGACGGTATGTACCGGTAGATAAATTCCGTGCGTTTGGAATCATCATCATAAACAACTAGTAGGCGAACCGGTCCGTCTGTCCCGTCGCGCTGCCGAGCGATAGCGATGGCGGCTCCGATTCGCAAAAAACAGTAATTAGCCGCCGAAGGCGGTCCCTCATTGGCTGAAAAACGGCCTTCCAAGCAGCCGAGCGCAGCTAAGGCCCCTCATTGGCTAAAACCACGGTAAGTTGGTGTGGATTACATTAAATAGATGTGGTGTACATGGAATCGTACTTAGGAATACGTAGGTTATCGCTCAGCAGAGCGCAGCGAAGGCCTCATTGGCTAAAACTACGGAAATTTGATGTGTGCTACATTAGGTTTGTGTGTGTACATGGAATCGTATATAGCCGATATATAAAGGTTATAATGTCATTCTTAAACCAAATGGACGATAGGTATAGACGAGATAGAATGAAAAATGATAGCTGAAAGACAATAATATGAGAGACTATGGTATGAAAAGCGATAGATGAGAGACGATAGTATGTGAGACGATAGTACATGCATAAGATACGATAGTACGAGAGATCAGATTGTTTGCGAGAGGATTGGTGGGAGGTGCCCGGGTGGGTGGCCGTCGCTGCGTTGCGTGCGCGAAAGGCCCCAACCGCCACGTGTTCTGGCACCGCGCGGAGCCTGCTCCACCCAACGACCGCCAGACCAGCGCCAGCAACGAGCGGAGTTGGTGGTCGCCACGATGGGCCCGCCGCGAGCACTGATTGTGCCACCTCGCGAGGACCGAGAGCGACGCCGACGCAGACACCGTCGCCGTATGCAGCCTCGCTGCCGCAAGAAATACCAGAAGGAATAGACGGTATCACAATACAGGGTTTCCATTGGCTAAAATGTTCGTTTGGGTTTACATAGTAGTATACAGATTACCGTGAGACGATATGGTAGAGATGAGAGATCAAACGATACCGAGATGCCATAGGAAAAGAGAGACGATATCATAGGTAGTGATAGGTAGACGGTAGATTGGCGAAATTCGACGATAGGTAGACGTTACGTGGATGATATGAAGACTCTAGCCGAGAGGCAATAGTAGGCGATATGTAATATGTGATAGATAGATAGACGTAGACGATATCTGAGAGGCGATATGTGTATGTGGGACGATAGTACATGCACGAGGGACGGTAGTACCAGAGCGATAGGAAGTGTGAGAGACAGTAGTATGATAGACGATAGCTTGAGACGCGATAGTATGAGAGATTTGCTGGAATGGACGACAGGTCGAGCGGTTGGGAGAGAAACCATAGATATGAGTATCATAGACGATAGCATATGAGACGATAGTATGACTGGCGATAGACGATATCATGAGTGAGTATACGTAGAGACAAGATAGTATGAGGGACGGTAATATGAGAGACGTAGTATGAGAGACGATAGTATCAGAGTCAGTATGAGACGGTAGTATGAGAGACGATTGTATGGGAGACGATTGTATGGGAGACGATTGTATGGGAGACGATTGTACGGGAGGCGATTGTATGAGAGACTATAGAAAGACGACATGTATATCTATGAGAGATGACATGTAGACAATATATGTAGGCGCAGTCGATAAAATGGTAGACGCGGTAGGTAGACACTGTAGGTAGATACGATAGATATGAGATAGACATGATATGTAGGTGGGGAAGATAGATATAGAGGGACGCCAGGTAGAGATGATAGAAAGTCAATAGACACTGCGTAGAGAGAGCCAATAGGTAGAAAGAGAGGATACCTAGAGACGGTAGGTAGGTCGACGATAGGTAGAGAGGGTAGGAAGCGAGACACGATAAGTAGAGAGGAACGATAGGTAGAGGATATAGCGTAGATGTAGACCTTGGACGCTATGTAGGAACGATTAGAGTAGCTGTATATGCATAGTATTATTAACACTTTGGCGTATTGTAGTCTGGATAAACATTCGCCCCGTGGAGCGAAGCGAATGATGCGGCCCACTTAGCTGGGACAAACCATTGCCCCCGCGTAGCGGCGGCAAACGCCTAGTCATCATAAACAACTAGTAGGCGAACCGGTCCGTCTGTCGGTCCGTCAGTCCCGTCGCGCTGCCGAGCGATAGCGATGGCGGCTCCGATTCGCAAAAAACAGTAATTAGCCGCCGAAGGCGGTCCCTCATTGGCTGAAAAACGTCCTTCCAAGCAGCCGAGCGCAGCGAAGGCCCCTTATTGGCCAATTTTATTTTAAATTATACTTTCCTCTGATTGGTCGTTTTTATAACCGATTTACACTTTCCCCCATTTTGAATTACGAAACCGCCGACGCCGCTTCGAGGACGAAGTACGCTGCGTGTATGCATGTTATACAGTAGCTATAGCAACCACCACTCCTCGCACAGATAATCCGATGTTCCCGGGGCTGTTTAGGGGCTGTTTAAGTCCCAGCGGGTTAGTCCTGTTGGGAGAGAGCTGTGCTAAGGGGTTTTAACCCACCGCCCCTCTGAGCGAGAGCACATGGCTCCTGTCTATTGACCACCAACCCGACTGCGAACCGGTTGAACTGGCCGTACTGGGTTATTTGGCCCATGCGGCGTTGCCATTTCTATGCGGAAAAAGGATATCGCACCAAGACCTCAGTACTGCTCGGCGCTCTAACCCAACTATCCGACTGCACCATTTGCAAACGACTACCGCGCCAGGCTGCAAAGCCTGTTGACTGTGGGAAAGTGATCGGGGACAAAAGACGGGAGCTGGCACCACCGGGCAGTACGCATATGCCATACAATCATTCGGTGCCGTTCGATGGGTGTTTTACACCGCTAAAAATGGACCGAATTGTTGGAGATTTAGCTAATTGGGTGCGTGTTGCCTGGGAATTCCAAATTCCTGCGGCGCGTCCGGGTGTAGCGACCCCTCAACCCTTTGATGTCCGTCCCTATACATATAAAAAGATAACACCACAAAAAGAAACAACCCCTGTAACCCTGGCCAAAAGGTTGATTGCCTGTGCTGAATAAGCCAGCGCATTGAGCCGACCGCCGCGTTGTCACCAAAGGTAGTGACTACAGAATAGAACAACTGAAAGCGCGGTGATATGTCGGTTCAGCACAAGAGATAGCTTGCAGCACCCGTGTTGTAAGTCGTGCGATAAAGGAAGATACATGAAGAGGTTAAGGTGCAAGAACAAGTAGAATAGAAACATGGGTCGGGCTATATATATTGGTTTTGCCGTCGCTACACTTGGGATTCGTTGCGGGGTTTAGGATTTTCGTGCGACGTCGCGTCCATGCAGTTGAAGCTCTTGCGGTTCGGTTTGCTGTTGGCGGTGGAGAACATTCTACTGGATTGATGCCGATACGTTCATCCGGATATCACTACATACACTGCGGTGTACTTAGACTTAATGTCTAACGCGTCACGTTACTCTGTTTCGTGTTCGCAGACAGTTATGCCTCGCGTCAAACGAAAGCGCACTCGGGAGGAAATTGAAGAGGCTTTGCGTTACAACGCGGATGTGAACGCGACCCTGCGGCTCCAGAGGATGCGATAACTCGGCGTAAATGGAAGCAACGTAAATCGGCCAAGGAGCCAGTGAGATGGCTGCTCTTACCGTTACCGCGGGACCTCCGGTTGCTGCTGTTTTAACGGTCGCTGTGGTTAACGATGAGCATATTACCACCGCCGAGCCTCAAGTGGCTGACGTCACGATGGTCGCTGAGGAGGAACACCCTACGGTGGAGCAAGAGGGGAAGACTGAAGGGGATGATCCAGCTGCGCACCGACGCCGGGTAGCGCCTGAATACGACGAGGACAGAGCCTTTCCGCCCTGGCTACAGAACAGACTGCGCCGTCGGTTCCCTGTCGGCTGCCTCTAAACGTGCTCGGAAAGCGGAGGCAGCAAAGAATCGGAGAGCGAACGCTACTGCCTCCCAGAAGGAGCGTACGCATGCGTCTAATACAGAGCGAAAGCGAATTCGTAGGGCCAACGCTTCTGAGTCGCAGAAGGCCCGTGCACGAGACACGGCCTCGGGGTACCAGAGGATCAAGCGAGCCAGGTTGAGCGAGGGTCAACGAAACTCTATCAGAGAACAGGAGCGCCTTCGCCAACGTGAGCGCCGTGCACAGCGGAGCAATTCGGAGCGCGACGCTGAACGACTGCGGAACCAAGATCAGCAGGTCGCGACGCGCATGAACCTGAGCCATGAGGAGTCGACCGTGGTTAGAGCGCAAAATAGGGCTCAACACGTTGTCATGCGGCTTGGACTCAGTCAAGATGATCGCGATGCCGTGTTATCTCAGGACCGCGAGCAGCACGCTGCAAGGCGCGCCAGGGAAACCGAGGAAGACCGAGATCAGCATCGTGAACAGTCGCGAGTCCGCCGTGCCGCCCCCAAGCATCGACGGGCTCTTACGAACCACGAAGATTTCAGTGCTGACATGGTCAGAAAAACATTGTCGGAGGACGATTCAAACTCCCTCCGACCATCGTCTGTCCGTACTGCAAAGCTTGGAAGTAGCCCGACGAGTCTGACAACGTATGCTGCTTAGAGGGCAAAGTGCAACTCCCTCAGCTTCAACCGGCACCTGCGGGGCTCATCCAGCTGTACGGGGACTCGAAGTTTCGCACCCTCATCCGTGCGTACAACCAGGCATTTGCCTTCACCTCCATTGGTGCATCATCGAGCAATGGAACGTTTGGCAATGTGAATCAGGACATGGACGTCGCGGGAGGACAAGGCGTTTATACGTATCGCATCCAGAGCGCCATGGGTCATTACCTCGGGTCTTTATTACCATACAAGGATCCTAACACAGGTCAGCCGACTGCACCCAAATTCGCGCAAATCTACATCGTGGATCCGGACATGCAGGCCCGTGCGACGCGACGAAAGGGAATTTTCGCCGATCTGGACACAGATGCGTTGAGGTACATCGAGGATATGATGACCACGCACAACCCTTTCGCGCAGCAATTTCTAACCTTCGGGAGAAGCTTCGCCAATTCCCGCCGGACAGTTCTCAGTTGATGGACGTCGTGTACTGCCTACATGAGAAGCCATCACCCACAACTTGCCCACAGTGTCGGAAGTGGGGTCACTATGATCGAAGACGGAAATCTCGCCCAGCCGCGTGATCTGCTGCTCTACGCCAGGGATCACAAACTCCTGCGTCTGTTCGAGACCCATTAACACGTACGACCCTTTGCAGTATCCACTGCTATTCCCGCACGGTGAACTCGGTTGGACTTTTACGGATCAATACGCGAACGGTGCCGTGGTGAGAAAGAAGAGGGCGATGCCTCTACGCGCGCATGCCGCGTATCATCTATTCCAGAAAATCGACGACATGTCAGCGCTCCACCTTGGCGGGCGCCTTTTCCAGCAGTGGTTGGTCGATCAACGGGCCAAGTGTGAGCAGGAGCAGCTGCGGTGGGTGGCAACGCACCAGAAGGATATTCGTGCAGACCAGTACTACAGCGTTCGGGATGCTTACGAGAGTGAGAACACGGTGACTCTGGGTGAGGGAGAAGCATTGCTTACCGAGTACGATCGTGGCAGTGGCGAGTTGGTGCACCCTGATCGGCGTCCTGGACACGATCACTTCCTGGGTCAAATCGGCAAGCGTGTCATCCTTCCGCAGACCCACGTCGGGAGTCCTCGCTACATATACAAGGCGTATCAAGACTCTATGGCTATTGTGCGTGAATACGGCAAACCAGTACCAAGACCTGCAATCCAAAATGGGATGACATACTGGAAAAGATACCTGCTGGACAGACTGCTCAGGATCGTCCGGACATTGTCGCGCGCGTATGGCAACAATATCTTCGCGAACGTTTAAAGGATTTGGATGAGGGAGCGATCGGTCGTTTGGCCGCGCGGATCTACGTCGTGGAGTTCCAGAAGCGAGGGTTACCCCACGCTCACATTCCTACTATTCTGGACGAAGAGGACAAGCCGAAGACAAGGGAGCTTATCGACAGATTGGTATCGGCAGAGCTTCCCGACAAGGACATCAATCCGGATTTGTATGCGACCATCCTAGACACCATGATGCATTGGCCGTGTGGTGCGAACTCGGGTCGTCCGTGTATGAAGGATGGGAAATGCACGAAGGGGTACCCGAAGCCTTTAGTGGATGTCACTCCAGCGAATGAGAACGGCTACCGGGTGTATAGAAGGCGGAGACGAGCAGAAGGCGTTCTCATTTACAAGGGCAAGACCTACGACAACGCTACCATCAACCAATGGGTTGTTCCGTACAACCCGTATTTTTCCCAGAAGTTCGACTGTCACATCAACGTCGAGGTCTGCACGGCTATTACGGCGGTGAAGTATCTCTATAAGTACGTCTATAAAGGGTCCGACAAAGCTGTCATTACTATAGAAGCCGTGCGGGATTTGAGTGAGCCGGGTCAAGATCCCAACGAGGTGCTGAGATATCTTAATGCGAGATACGTATCACCGGTGGAGGCGTGTATGCGTCTGTTGACCTATTCGATCCAGGGTCGCACGCATGCCATTACGCGACTTACTGTTCACTTGGAAGGCGGACAGTTTGTGGTGTTCAGAGCCGAAGAGGACCCCGAACGTGTCCTGGAGCGTGGGAGCCGTACCATGCTGACCCAGTTCTTCGCCCTTTGCGCGAGCGACGCACCTGAAAACCAAATTGCCAAGAGTATGCTGTATCAAAACATCCCGAAGGAGTTTGCGTGGATTGATCCGGAGAAGAGATGGAAGCGACGGACAAGATACCAGGCAGCTATAGGACGTATGATTCATGTTTCCCCAAGGGATATGGAGCGCTTCTACTTGCGTGCGCTGCTGTGCCATCGAAAAGGTCCGACTTGATATGAGGATCTGCGGACAGTCGGCAATGTGGTGTGTAATACCTTCCACGAGGCAGCCTTGGCAATCGGACTTCTTGATGACGACAGAGAGTGGATTTCCTGCATGACTGAAGCCGCTGCGTTCAAGATGGCTTACCCCTCCGCCAGCTTTTCGCTACGCTGTTGGTGTATTTTCAAGTTTCGAACGTGCGTGGGCTGTGGGATCAGTTTTACGATGAACTGTCGGCCGACTTTGAGCGTCAACTCGGCGCACGACACGGGCAGGAGGTCGCCGACAACATCGTGTTTCTCACGCTCAAGAGTATTGTCGACCTCCTGAAAAATTAACGGTGTGAGCCTCGACTTTTACAACACAAGCCTTCCCCAGCTGAGCGATTTCCCGACATTATTGGTCACCTCCGAGGGGAGAACAACCTCATTCGTCGCGAGCTGGAAGGGTACACGCGCTCTGTTCTACAGGATGTTGCGGACCATAATGGCGACCTCAACGAGGGACAGCGGGCAATTTACGACCAAGTCGTTGGCGCTGTTGAAACCCCTGAGGTTGGTAAGACACTGTTCTTCATCGACAGTCCGGGTGGTACTGGGGAATCCACGCCGATCAAGCATATCCTCGCCAACGTGCGTCTCTCGGGCAAAATTGCGATCGCAGTCGCGTCCAGCGGCATCGCCTCTTTGCTTCTTATGGGCGGTCGTACGGCACACTCAACATTCAAGATTCCCCTGAAATTGGATGAAAAGTCTACGTGCTCCGTTACCAAGCAGTCCCACCTAAGGGCGTTGATCCAGCGAGTCAGTTTGATCATATGGGATGAAGCGCCCATGACTCACCGACATGCTTTTGAGGCGGTGGACCGCACCCTTCGTGATGTGATGAACAACGACCGAGAGCCGTTTGGAGGAAAGGTATTGGTTTTGTCTGGTGATTTCCGTCTGATTCTGCCAATCGTCATCAAGGGAACACCGGCAGAGCCGATCGACGCCTGTCAGAAGTCCTCCCAACTGTGGCCGTACTTCCAACAGGTCCGACTCACGGAGAACATGCGGGTTCGGACAGCCGACAACGACAGTTCAGCTGAAGAAATTGCAGCCTTTTCGGAGTTTCTTCTACAGGTAGGCGAAGGTCGACATGAAGTCAATCCCGAACTTGGAGGGAACTTCGTGAAAACCCCGCGCGATATGTTGATCGACAACCCGCCCGCTGACTTCGACGCCGACGCAGAGATTGCTCCGGGTGCTGTACCTATTGGTATGAAACGGATGATTGATAATATGTACGCTGACGTGAACGACCCGACCATCGCCACTGACAAATACTTCGCGAACCGCACCATCTTGACCACAACCAACGCGATGGTTCACCGTATCAATGATGCAGTTGGGCGACGCTTGGACGGAGAGGCTTGTAAGTATCTCTCGGTCGACTCGGTTCAGGATGACGAGGCGGTTACCTTCTTAGAGACAGAGGTTCTGAACACGATCGACATTAACGGGATACCACCTCACAGAATGGTGTTGAAGAGGGGCCAGCCGATCATGATGATGAGGAACTTGAACCCGGACCTGGGGCTTTGCAACGGCACGCGCCTTAGAGTGAAGGAATTGAAGCCTCACGTGATACACGCGACCATCATGACTGGCGAGCGTCAAGACCAGAACGTATTGATTCCAAGGATCCTCTTCGTTAGTGACGGCAACGCTCGCGACTTCCCATTCCACCTGCGCCGCAAACAGTTCCCGGCCCAGCCCGCGTTTGCCATGACAATCAACAAGGCTCAAGGACAAACGGTGCTCAACCTGGGACTTTACTTGGCGACATCATGATTTTCGCACGGCCAGCTGTATGTGGCGATCTCCCGGGTCACTGCGAGATCCAAGATCAAGATACTGCTTGAGTATCCAGACATGGAGGAAGAGGACGGAGCATTCACCCCGAACATCGTGTACAGGCAGATTTTCAGCACAGCGTAGGGCGGAACACATTAACTGCATTTACACAACTTTGATAATAGTTCAATTATTGTCTACATGGTGTAAATTTTCGCCCCGTGGCGCGAAGCGAAGGGGCGGCCCACTTAGCTGGGACAAACCATTGCCTCACCGCCGCGTAGCGGCGGCAACCGGCTAGTCTAGAACAAGCAGTAGAGGAACCGGTCCGTCCGTCGGTTTGAGTGTCCGCTGCCGAGCGATAGCGACGGCGGCTCCGATTCGCAAAAAAATTGGTTGCCGCCGAAGGCGGTCCCTCATTGGCTGAAAAACGGCCTTCCAAAGCCCTGAGCGTAGCGAAGGCCCTCATTGGCTAAAACCACGGTAAGTTGGTGTGGATTACATTAAATAGATGTGGTGTACATGGAATCGTACTTAGGAATACGTAGGTTATCGCTCAGCAGAGCGCAGCGAAGGCCTCATTGGCTAAAACTACGGAAATTTGATGTGTGCTACATTAGGTTTGTGTGTGTACATGGAATCGTATATAGCCGATATATAAAGGTTATAATGTCATTCTTAAACCAAATGGACGATAGGTATAGACGAGATAGAATGAAAAATGATAGCTGAAAGACAATAATATGAGAGACTATGGTATGAAAAGCGATAGATGAGAGACGATAGTATGTGAGACGATAGTACATGCATAAGATACGATAGTACGAGAGATCAGATTGTTTGCGAGAGGATTGGTGGGAGGTGCCCGGGTGGGTGGCCGTCGCTGCGTTGCGTGCGCGAAAGGCCCCAACCGCCACGTGACTGGTGATAGACGACAGTATGCGAGACTGTATGTAGAGACGAGATACGATAGCATGAGATGCGTGGTATCAGAGACGACAGTACAAGAGGCGTAGTATGAGATGCGTAGCATGAGAGACTATAAGACGACAGGTATAGATATGAGAGGCGACATGTAGACAAGACAGGTAGGTGCAATCGATAGAAAGGTAGACAGGATAGGTAGACACGATAGATTTACACGATAGATATGAGATAGACATGATATGTAGATGGGGGATATATATATAGAGTGACGACAGGTAGAGACGATAAGAAGACAATAGACACTGCGAAGCGAGAGACAATAGGTAGATAGTGGCGATGTTTAGTGACTGTAGGTATAGAGCGTAGGAAAAGAGACACGATAAGTAGAGAGGAACGATAGGTAGAGGACATAGCGTTCATGTCGACCTGGGATGCTATGTAGGAACGGTTAGAGTAGCCAGTATTATTAACACTTTGATTGATTGGTAATTAGATAAACATTCGCCCCGTAGAGCGAAGCGAATGATGCGGTCCACTTAGCTGGGACAAACCATTGACCCACCGCCGCGTAGCGGCGGCAAACGCCTAGTCATAAACAAGTAGTAGACGAACCTGTCCGTCAGTCTGTTGATCACGTAGCGGCTTCCGAGCGATAGCGACGGCGGCTCCCATTTGCTATAATGCATTGAAAGCCGCCGAAGGCGGGCCCTCATTGGCTGTAAAACGGTCTTCCAAAGCCCTGAGCGTAGCGAAGGCCCCTCATTGGCCAAATATAAACACTGTCACACTGACTACGATCGGTAGCACGATCCCGACCATATCCTGTCTTCCCATTGGCTGAAAGGCAGCCATTTCTGTGGGAGCACGAAACAAACCGATTGGTCAATAACCGCTCGGTCGGCCCCCTGTGATTACACTAATTACAAAACATAACGAAACCTGGCGTGGGGACTGCAAATCGGTCGTAGTGGCATGTGCTTTTGTAATACCTTTCCAGATCGGTGCCCGGCCATATTAGACGATGCTGGTGCCTGGCATGGGTAAGGAAGACCACAGCTGAGAGTTGAGACTGTGCATTTAATATCGATACTACGCATACAACGCGCTCTACACGGCACTTTGCCAACGTATTTACTCTGTTTACTGTACTCGCGGCCATGTTGGTGGTTAATTATATTATTTTTGCAACACCGCAGTATACTATACACTATACGCGGTTGTGTGCGGTACATTGTACCACATTATACCTAGAATACGGTTGTGCGCGATTGACTATAACACCGTTTACAGGACTGTGCGGTATACACTACATACAATCTACACTCTATGTAGATGGGCGCTATATCCACTATACACCGACACATTATACACTATACACTCACACGCTATACAGTATACAGTGACATATTATACATTGTATTGGCACAGCAAAGGCTTCTCATTGGCTTAAACTATAGGAACTTTATGTGTGCTACATTATGTTGGTGTGGTGTACATGTAATCGCACATAGCCGAATTACATAGCCGAATTGTAAAGGTGCACAAGCCACACCTGCGGTTCCTGTAGCGCCGGATACGGTCTGTAGATGGCAGATAGACGATATATAAAGACGATTGTAGACGATATATAGCTAAGAGACGATAGTATCAGAGACGATAGGAAGTATGAGAGATGCTAGTATAAGAGATGATTCGATAGGTAGCGATAGGTACACGGTAGATTGACGAAAGGCGACAAGGTGGAGACCTCTTCGCGGAAGATGTGGAGAGGCAGATGGCCGTCTTGCCGGAGGTGGTGACAGCGACCGACGAAGTAACGATCGAGGATATCCAGGTGGGCGATCCCGAAGCGAACACTCCCGAGGAAATCGAACGTCTGCGGCAGATCATCTGGCGACGGCGCCACCTCCTGATTGGGAAGGGAAACGCGCTCCCACCAGTTGCCGTCGGCGCAGTCTGCGACATCGATGTCGGAGCAGCAGCTCCCGTTGCGCAGCGCGTCCGACGCGTTGCCCACAGTTCCGCGAGAAGCTGTTGGATCTGATCAAGAGTCTGCTCTCTGCGAAGATGATCAAGCCATCGACTTCGCCATGGGCGTCTCCGATCGTGATCATCATCAAGAAGAACGGTGTTGACATCCGGCTCTGTATCGACTACCGACTAGTAAATGGCTGACACGTTTGATGGTGTACCCCATGCCGATGATCAACGATCTCTTGGAAGACTTGGACAAGGCCCTCTGGCATTGCTCCTCGATATGGCGAGTGGCTTCTGGGTAGTGTCTATGACCGAACGGACTCGGAAGATCTCTGCCTACATCACGCCTTTCGGTCTCTTCGAGTGGACGCGTATACCCTTCGGCCTGAAGAACGCTCCACAGATCTACCAGAGGCTGATCGACAACGCGCTATACGGATACCTCCGAATCAGCGCTGACCAGGATCCTCTAAGCCGGTCGACGTGTTCGAGACATGTGAACCAGAGCCGAACCCGAAGCCGTTGATACTGGGGAGAAGATCGTACATCGACGACATCATTGTGACAGCAAACACTTGGGATATGATGTGCGAAAAGGTCGAGAGGCTGTTGGACGCTTGCGAACGTTGGAATCTGTCGATCAGCGTGGTCAAGTGTTTCTGGGGCCAGCGAAAGGTGAGCTATTTGGGTCATCGGGTATCCGCGGAAGGTTTAGAAGCCGACCCGAAAGATCTTGAAACTCTGGGCAATCTCCCGTTTCCGCAGACGCTCCGATCGATGCAATCCTTCCTGGGAGTCTGAATTATTACAGCCGCTTCATAGAAGACTTCGCGATTTACGCGGCGGTCTTGTACGAGTTGCGGGAAGCAGATATTTACGAGATGGACGTCAGGAGAAGAATGACTCCGGAGGACAAAGGGCTGGGGGCGTGGAGCCACCAGCTGGGGATGTCGACCGTTGGACCCGAGCAAAGATTGCGTTCACGATGCTGAAGGCTAAAATCGTGTCCACCCTGATCTTGAAACACTTCGATCCTGAGCGAACTCCGGTAATCGTAATCTATGCGAGCCAGTGGGCGATCTCGGCGGCACTCATGCAGGAGCATGATGGCGTGTACTGGCCAGTGACGTTCACCAGCCGGACGTTGAAGTCCAACGAGCTCAACTACGGAAGCGTCGATAAGGAAGTTTTGGCACTCTTGCGGATGCTTGAAGTGAATTACACCTTGCTGACCACCAGGTCGATCTTGGTGCTGTCTCGACATTCGACCTAGCCTGGCTAGTCAACTCGACCGGTTTCCAAGGCCGACTCGGTAACTGGGCCGCTACTGTCCGCATGGACTTTGGAGATCAGGAAGTGTACAAAAGGGGAAGACGAGATCTTGGGAGTCATCGCGGCAAGCATCACCCCTCGCGAGGAAGTCGACGAGACGTTGATTGCGATTGTACCAGTGAAGGAGCCTCGGCAAACGATCATTATGCCACCGCCTACGGTAGAAGAAGAGGAGAGCCTGCTAGTCGCGAGTTTCGATGAATCAGCACGTGTCAAACGCAGCAGCGGAGCGTACAGCTGGGCCCACCTCCGCAAATACCGCGCGGCCCTGCTTCGCGGGCACCCCGCACGGGTTTGCTGCGTCTTCGCGCACTCGCACACGCTCTCCGTTGGGCTTTCTATATCACATTCGCCCCTTCACAAAATTACTGTGCAGGTAGACAATGTCTTTTCATGAGCTTCCAGCACTTCAATAGCAACTAATATTGTTACGACCTCAAGTGCAAACAAGTGTATGTACCGGATAAATATAAAGAAACTAACCGAACAAGATTTCCTCGCTTATAAACCTATGACAACTACCTGAAGGTCTCTTGGAGGCATCTCTTGTACGTTGATATGAAGATGTGAAGATGTTGCGCCGAAAAAGTCGATAGTGCTAAACGCTCGTTTGGACAGTGGTGCCACGAGTGATGGCTGCCGGACCACGTGTCCAGAACTAAATCAAGGGTCTTTGCGGTGCGCAGAATCACTTGAAATTAAGCGCGTCCAAGTTGCATGCCAGCAGTCGGTAGTGTATCTTGCGGGGTTCCACGCTGTTGCATACGGTGCAGTTCATCGTGTTTCTCTTGGAGATGTCATTGTCATTAAGGGGTTATGCGCTGCGATCAGCACGTCCGCCTCTACTGCACCAGCAAGAGCTTTCTCGCCACGGAATGCGCTTCGGCATGAACGATGGCAGGTCAACGGAAATGTCGTCTTGTAAGAGGATTGCAGTCGACCTTATCACTACTGGTCTGTGTAACTCGCAAAAAACGGCCGAGATTTCAAAGACGCAACATATGTTTGTGGTGATCAGCGCCAATGCAGTGTTTTCAAGATTAAAAGGTGCTGCCGCAGTCATGTTGTGTCGTCACAGCACGGTTGAGAGTCCGTTAGGACCTAAGGGGCTAACGGTTAATCGTTCTCGACTGCCATTCTGTGTACGTGATCGAGCACATAGACAGTACACATCATGTGTTTTTTATCTCTATCTCGTAAAATTCGAAGTTTGCGAAAACTTTGATTGTTGCCACGCTGCTGCACGTCACGTATGTTTGTCATGTGGACCACTATACTATGTGGACTACTACACCTACCAGAATCAGTGTCCATGTGTGGAACACCATCAACGACAGCTCTGCACCGTTGTCAGAAAGCAATTGGCCTGCTGATGCCCACATCACGCCCAGATACAGTGTTGAAAGTGTTGTAAGTTAGTATGCTCAGGGTTACTGACCGGATGAAATCTTACATTTGTCGATTGACTGGTGCATCTTTTGACGCTGTTGGACGGGTTTCAACATGATGTTTACAACACCGTGTACCGCAAGCGCTTTGAGACGGCATCGAGGATGCCGAATAAAATAAGCTTGCATCTACATCGCAGAAGGAACCGAATCGCCCTAATAACATTTAAATTTACTGTTTGACGAAAATATGTAGACTGGGCTCACGAGTGATGAAAAGCAAGTGCATACCTACACACAAAAAGTAAAGCTCTCAAAGCGCACGAATCGACGTTTTAATCCATACTACCAGAAGCGCAGCCGTAAACCTCCGTACCAAGCTAAAGCTGCTGCAGTACGAATCAACAGTACCGTGTCTCGCTTTCGAGCAGTCACTATCTGCGGAAACCAAAGCTTTGTAAGTTCTACCCCCCTCATCAAGCTCCCCCGCACCCTGCTTCTGATTCTCAAGCCGCTATTGAAGTTTTGTCGAACAAGCAAGTGGTGCTATCTGAGAGGAGCAATATCATGGCGGTACCCAGAGCTTTGCCCACCGTTTCTACTGTTGCGCCATGTCTCGGTGCTGCTACTTCTACTAAACTATTTCCTGAATACGATGTGGTGCCATGGTCAGCCAACGTGCAACACCATCACGAATACTAAAACCCAGACAAGATCCGACTGGATTATACGTTCCCGCTCGGACAGTGTGGCTGAAGCAATCCGTTGCGAGATTGAAACGTGCAGCAACGCCCGGTATAGTCTGATATGTACGCAATCAGCGTGTCCGTTCGGAGCAAATCCTAAGTGCTGCTAAACCGTACTAAGAGAAAGCAAAACTATTCAGCTTAATAGGATTTTGAGCTACTGGTCGGTATGGCTTGGTGGCGTCTGTGCGGAATCCGCGCGGGACATTATCGGATGAGTACTCCGACAACCTGGAATATAAAACTAAAACAAAGAAAACTGAGCCCAACGACGGGTTCCGGCTTGGCTTTAAAACGCGAACCCAGAACGGAAGGCAAATTCAGATTGACAGTCGTGAGCGACGTAGGTGTGTTGCCTGGGCAAACCACTCATGTGCACCTGCTGCGTGTTATCAAGTAGGACATGGTCGAGTTTATACAGTAGTGACGACTACGGTGTGCGATGTGGGGCTTGGCGAAGTGCCGTCTCGGTGTTTCTATTGAAGAATCTTATCCTCATGTGCAGTTGTGCCACCTTTTTGAACCACCAACGCCTCTTTTCATTTCTCATCTCGCACCCCAGGGAAAGGTAGATTTCACTTTGAGGTATTCCGTTTGTTGCTTACCCAGATAACCTGTAAGTATGTAGACAGATCCCAAGACCCCGCGTATGATCGGCGTACGTTGCGTCCAACGACAGTACAAGCAGAGGCGCATCAAGTGTTATCGTCTAACCCTTTTGTGAATGCTGAGGCAACCCAAGTGATCGCTAACGTACCCCGAGAGCAACTGAAACCATGCAATCCCAGTCAATTACATTCATGATAATATAACAGTGATACCGGTCACACTGCTACGGTTCGTAGCGCGTCGAGATCTGCTCTGATGAAGCTCTATCATCAGATAGTTCAACTTGCAGGCAAGGCTCAACTGGAAACGGACAAACGAGAGCTGGAGCGTGAGCAGCGCGATAAAGGTGGTCGTGGAGATGCTAGCAAGCGACAACAAGAGATAATGGCTCTAATTGTCCCGCTGATGAAGTGTCATCCTATCCATTAAAAAGTGTTTAGTGAGTATCTAAAGGTCAATGAACGATCATTTCTTCTGGGTAGACTCAGTAGCCGTTTGTATGATTCCTGAGGGCCGTCCATTCGAAAATATTGAAAAATGGTTCTTGTATTTCATTGGTGGGTCTCTGAATGTGAATATACTTGTGGCTACAGATCGCCTTTTCGCACTGATGATAACGAACGGTGGCATTACAGTTCCAGTAGTGCTTGGTCATACAAAAATATGAACGTAATTTCCGTATTTTATTAGTAGATTGACGCATCGCTCTAGCTGTTTTGCATCCCGTACGGAACCATTGACACGAGTGTGATGGATAACTCTAATATTGTGAATGGGGCAGCCTACGCGTGTAGAAGGATTCGGGTAAAACCTTTGTTTGTATTTTGTCAGTACGTATACTGTAGCGTTAGCTCGATATTGTATCCCAAAAAATATGTTTAATGTTAGCTACGACGTGCTAATACGGTTATTGATTCATAATATCGTTTAGGGTACACACTATTTACAAGACTTCATTACCATGCATTGTATGACTATTCATGCTAGGTGCAACACGATGTATAGCTTCGTAAGCGTTAAATTGAGAGGTATTTATCATTCTTGTGTCGACTCATACCGTAGTACCATTAAACGCTCTTAGCTAAGGACCTCCTGTAGCGTCAGACGAAGATGACTACTGCATTAAAATTGTATATGTGTGTATATGATGTGAACGAACGCGAAGGGATTTGGATTAGGGGCATTACTGGAGCCTGAACTTTACCCGTACTGAACTACGGAGCTCGGACAGCGTGAGATTAGCAAGAGACATGAATGGTGAAGCACAACAGCACAAGACCGAGGTCTAGACGTCGGCGGAGGAAGCTAAGTCAGCCAACACATCCAGGTTCGATGTTTGGCCTGACACAGAACCCGTCGGCGGATGTTGGAGTGGCAGCGGGGGCAGCTGAGTCCTCGGTTTGGTCTTCATCCTTCCCTTCACCATCCGCTGGTCCTGGAGGAGCAGCACCAAAGCCAGAGGGACCCACGGAGCCACGATCGAACTTGGAGCCAAGGACGAATCCAGCATGATACCCGAAATCACCTCCGCCTCGGTCATGCCACGAGGTACGAATAGCGGTACCGGAGAATTGCACGGCGCGAAAGCCGTGTTGAATGGGTGACTGGAGGGCGCGTCCACCCAACAGTTCCGCCACAGTTGAATAGCATCCAGGGTTGCGAGCTCGCCGATCCAATCCTCGGACGTCGGGAGCCCACTCAATCACTTCGAACGAGTATTGGAGGTAGCTGGGTTCCAACAAAAACTCGGTCGGGGTCTCACGAGGCTTGCCAGCACGTTCGACGCACCACTCCCAACAGCGATATACCATCTGCGGGCGCAAACGGTCCGCTCTGAGGTCCGAGCCTTGTTGTTCTCAGCCCATGCTGCCCGTAACGTGATGACCGAGGGGTCATCACCGAGCCTCTGGATCATGCTGCGGGGAAACCTTCACGGCAGAGACGTGGACCCAGTGGCGCCGCTCCCATAGTGCCAGGCCGAGGTCTGCTTTCTCGGTTTGGTCGGTGGACAGGCCCTGGAATTGACGCCCCATCTTGACGAACCGAGCTAATCCAGTGGCACGAGTCGTAATTTTTGAGCCCGGCGGATGCTGGTCGATGGTGAACAGCATGGGCTCTCCACGGCGACTTTGAGCGCACTTGCTGCCAGGGTTGACCCAATCCGCCATGGTCTG
>JAAKBF010000102.1:0-183826 GCA_012656075.1 Phytophthora hibernalis
TGAAGAGAAGCAAATTCGCGAAATAATAGCGTGGCGTGCGAAGAAAGAAGTTGAGGAAGTCCCTACTGACAAAGGTGATTTGTTTTTGTCAAGATGAGTTAGAGTCTCAGTTGGTGTACGAGATGGAGGGACGAAAAGCTAGTCTCGAATCTGCTCATAAGAGGCGATGAAGCTTCAGCGACTAGGTCAGTATACCATTCTCGAATACGACGACCACTTTCACAACGTCCTACCGGTAGTCGTCTCGATGCTAAACGAGTTGCTCGGCTAGGGAAAAACGTTTGGCCATGGCTAGCATTGAGCAAGCTCTGCTAGCGAAGGAGAATCAACTGAGGCAGGAGAGTAAACGTGAACGGGACGCTATGCAGTGGAAACTTTTAACACGTGAGGTATTTCGTGAATTGTTAGGGGATACCATCAAAGTGCTCTGCGAAGAGCGGCTTCAGGAGACGAAACACGAAGCTGAAGAACTTCTTCGTTTGAAAGTTTGCGAAGCTGCAGTTAGTTCGAAATGAAATGGCACGACGTGAAGAACTGACGCCTTGCAGAGGGAGATGACTTCTACACGAGGCTCGACGCAAGGAAATGCTGGCCGAAGAACGTTTGTGTCGATTCACGTCGAAGAAATAGTGCTTTGCATGCAGGAGAGAGGAAGGCGATGACAAACGCCGAGATGGAGATGAAGGAATACATTCGACAGCTTGAGCTCGAGGCTATGAAGTCGAAGTACTCGAGAATGGTCGAAGATAGGAATCGCGTGAATGACAAAGCCGCTCGTCGTCTTGAGATTAAGTTGGGAAAGAACGAACAGCATCGCTTACATCGTGAATGGAGGCAAATGAAGACCGAAGACGAGTTGTCGATGCAGATCCGCGAGAAAGAAATCGCCGAGGCTTTAGCTGAAGCACTGGAGCGTCAGTTTGAAAATACCTCGCTGATCAGTTGGTACACGGCAAAGTTACAGCCGAAATCGAGGCTAGTCGTCTGGCTGATAAACTGCGTGAGGCTCAACAGGTTGCAGCGGAAAATCGCAGAACCTTTGAGATGAAAATGGTGCAGGAACGAATGATCGCGACAGTGGAGACATTCTACACACTTGGGTAGAGTGGATGGACGCTATTGAAAAGGCAAGTTTGGGAACACCGAACACTACCACTTGAACAAAATCTAAAGCTAATGGAACCTGAAGTCTAGCGAATCCAAGAAGAAAGGGAGCATGTTGTTAATGATGCCAAGTCAAGAGAATACGCTGACAAGTGCAGAAAGCGGATTGAAGAAGCAGATACGTCGCTTTCTCGTGCTATTCAGGATAAAGAACGGCTGTGCTGAAGCACAAACAGTACACAAATTGAATGCTACCATCGACTCGGAAGTGCTTCACAATCGAGTGCAGCGCTTTAGAACGTCCTATCTCCGTGATCGGCTCACAATGACTACTACCTCACCTATGCTGAAACAAAGTCTGCTCCGCGAGGTCAAGGAAGCAATAATTCCATCGAGACTTTCAATAATGCACGATCACCAGAGACGTGCCCTTCAGTGCCGGTTGTGCCGACAGAAGTACTCCGAGCAAAACAACCGCTACTCGATGTGTATACAATTTGCGTGTGCTCGAACCTGTGAAACCCGACAAAATGCATCAGCAAGAGTCCTGCAGCTGTAATAGCTGCTCGACGACTGAGATGTTCCAGCTGAGAGCGAGAGAGCGCGTCCCTATTAATAGATCTTGGAACACTGATATATTCCATAGAACAGGTTTACCGCAAGGAAAGCGTCTCATGATTGGTTGGAAGTCTATGTGACACGCCGTCTTTTCCGTCCAGATTCTAGAATGGGAAGCCTCATTCTAGAATCTGCCGTGGAGGAAAGATGGTGAAGCTCTTCTGTGCGACCGTTGGTGTGGCAGGAAGCGTTTCCAGTGGACATCGACACGAGTCAGTCGGTGGGAGACCTGAAGAAGGCGATCAAAAGGCGAGAAGATGTATCAGTTTCCTGCTGACGAGCTGCAGCTCTTCCTGGCGAAGAAGGATGAGGGCCGGGGCCCGTGGCTGACGGAAGAAGAAGCGATGAGCGGGTGAGTGACACCACTGACCTGAAGCTGCTGAGATCGGCGCGAGAGGAAATTGGTGATGTTGGACTGTCAGAAGACGATGTGCGACTTCAAGCCACTAAGGAAGAGAAGTTGCAGCTCTGAAGGGTCCTGTTCACGTGCTGGTGGAGATTCATGATTTTCACCAAACAAACGGTTTTGTTCCAAGAGTTGAAGTGCTCGAGAATATCCCGAGGTTATTACGTCCCAGGATAACAGGTACAGGACGCTGCCGGCTGCGTTGATGGATAAATGTGGTCTGAAATCAGTAGGGACTTGATGATGTTCTGCCGCCCTGGCGTTCACGAGCTGTTGACATTTTGGAAGATGAAGTGGTTGAGAAACTGACGCGAGGGCACATTGTGGGCCCCCTGGAACAGGCAAATCTGTGTGTACATTGAGTTTCGTGGCTTCATTGAATCGCGACGAATGGAACGTTGTTTGGATTCACTTGAGTACTCATATCAATTCTTGCCTGGTCATGGGGCCAAACAATATTGGATCATTGAGGATCTAAGATTGTTTGAGGTGCCACGTGTTGCTCACAAAAGCTTTTCTTGTGCCTCGATGGATACAGGAAACATCCCGTCACGAGGAGTTTCGTTGGAAACTAAATGCGCAGCTCAATAAAACGGATCGATTTCTGACTTGTTCTTCGATGGCTACGGTGGGGAAAAGAACACAGAGGATGATGATAAAGCTAAGGTTAAATACTTTTGCATGTATTCATGGACCCGCGACGAGTATTTGGATGCCATCAGCAACCAAACGTTTCGATCCACGGTCGAGCAAATTTGATGCAACTAGTATCTCTGAAGTAAATGCCGAAGACGACATCGCAGACGTAAGCGAAGACGAGATGTGGACCCACGCCGCTGATTTAAAGTTCTACTATGCTGGAGGCTCGTGCCGGTTCATGTTCGAATACCCGACGTGGAGAGTGAAAGAAGTGCTGGAAACAGCGATTGAACGAGCTGAGATTAAGACGAACCTAATCAAGTACTGCAATGGTGCTTTCCATAAAGGTGAAATCAACACACTCTATGGGATGCAGCGTGATGGCCCGAATTTTGGACGATTCCCGCTTAGCTCATTTGTGGTATCACTGTTTGCGAAGGAAGGTGGTAAGGAAGTCATTGAGCAATTGGCAGCTCGTCTCAACGCGTCAAATAATCCTTCGATGGACGGTTATCTGTTTGAATGGCTGTTTTCGCTTCTGTTCGAACGCACAACGTGAAATTATACGCCGACCGTGAGACCTCAGATGAACTGCCCCAAGCGAATGTCCTTCCGTTTGATCCGACAAAAAGATTCAAATTGATAGGCGAGATCGAGCCATACCGTGGAATAATCTCGTGCTGCCACTCGAACGGCACGTACGATATCATCTGCGAGGACGGGGACAAGATGGAGGGCGTGGCTGCTGAGATGATCCAGCTTCAAGGTGCGAAGCGTGGTAGTACCAGAGGCAGACGCACAAACCCGACGCTGAGAAATTTTAAAATGGGCGACAAAGTAGAGATGCAACCAACACCACTGATCAAAGGAGATAAAAGCTGGTTGCAGCCAATCGCGTGGAACCAAGGAGGATACGATGCCGTGTACTTCGACGCGGAACAAGGAAAAGTCATTTTATCCAGGTGACCCGATCTTCGCAGCATGATTTCAAAATGCTGTATTTTTACCGAGTGCTACTCAAACTGCAAGAGGCAAAAATGAGGATTTCGAGTGTGGTTGTCTACTTTGTGGTCAAGCCGGCTAATTGGATGGCCTTTAAAATAGGCAACGTTGAGGATCGTGGTCTTTTGGAACTTGTCGATCCAAGTTGGACCTGCCCAGAAGAAAATCACGTGAAAAAGCGCGCATTTGATGCAGCTCCAGTAGCCTAGCCCATTGGGAAAGAACGAAACCCTGGAGTATTGGGCGATCTCGCTCGTGTTCGGCTTACAATTTTCGAATACCGGTATTACGCTTTCCTTACTGCATCTGATATTAGAACCTCGATGAAGTGTAGTTGAAATCGCAGTAGTTTGCATGCAAGGAGCTAGGGTGGTTATGGACGCATTTAGCTCTTAAATGAGGCAAATTCAAACGACAATCAGCTCCTTGCGGATCAAACAATTGAGACGACACCTCTACGATGGCAATGCCGATCCAAATACCATTACGATCGCTTTATATTTCTATCTTGAAGCCATCTTGAGCAGCAGTGGTGTAGACTACAGTTCGAGATTCCTTGAGGTGGGTTGCTAGCTCCTGACACACACCGAACACTCCGATAATTGCATGCGAAACCATTTTCTGTTGCTGTACGCAATTCCAAACGGTCATCCCAACATGAACGTAAGTACTTATCTGACGATGTTTCTGCCGTGCATACCACCGGAAGTCGCCCTCGGCACCATGCACTTCAAACCTCGAAAAATCAAATCCTAATGTACGATCAGTATGATATCCAACGAGACGACGCAATCCTCCGCTTGTCAATTCATACAGCCACCACGCAAGATCCGCTGTAGTAACCGCTTATTGATATCATCCACTGGGCAGGGCTTTTTCATCAGAAAGTTGTTTTCTTCTTGTTTATGGGAATTCATCACGAAATACGCAGTACTTCAAGTACATGCATATGTTAACAAAATAGCAGTTCCAACACTCTGGATATACGAAGTAATAAGATATCACCTCATAGCGCAATCGAGCGACTCGCAGACGTGTCCACGGGTATCTTCTGGGACTATTCCACGAGGTAAGCTTTGTTCTGCTCAGTCTGGTAGCTGTTGAAAACTACTAACTTCAATTGAGTGCGTTACTAGGCACTGAACTAGCTCCGAAGGGTGTGGAACTTAGCCGCTGTCGCACGCTGCTTGGCAAGGTCTTTTTCCATCTTGGTGACGACGGACTTGGTTGCGAACTTCAGTTTCCCCACCACATTCCTCTCTCGCAACTCTAAAAGTTGCTGGTTAATCTGATCAAGAACGGTTTGTTCCTTAGCTGTCTTTGACTCCACAAGGCCTCGTAGTTCAGGGTTGTTTCGAACTGGAAGATGAAATCGTCGAACGCATCCTGAGCTACCATAACGTCCTTCATCAGTCTCATCACAACACAACCAACGTATTGTACGGTGCATCATACAAGAAGCAGGTACAGCTGCAGGACTCGCTGATGCATTTTGTCGAGGTTTCACAGGTTCGAGCACACGCAAATTCGTATACACACGAGTAGCGGTTGTTTTGCTCTTCGGAGTACTTCTGTCGGCACAACCGGCACTGAAGGGCACGTCTCTGGTGATCGTGCATTATTGAAAGTCTCGATGGAATTATTGCTTCCTTGACCTCGCGGAACAGCTTTGTTTCTTCAGCATAGGTGAGGTAGTAGTCATTGTGAGCCGATCACGGAGATAGGACGTTCTAAAGCGCTGCACTCGATTGTGAAGCACTTCCGAGTCGATGGTAGCATTCAATTTGTGTACTCGTTTGTGCTTCAGCACGGCTGTCTCCTTATCCTGAATAGCACGAGAAAGCGACGTATCTGCTTCTTCAATCCGCTTTCTGCACTTGTCAGCGTATTCTCTCTTGGACTTGGCATCATTAACAACATGCTCCCTTTCTTCTTGGATTCGCTAGACTTCAGGTTCCATTAGCTTTAGATTTTGTTCAAGTGGTAGTGTTCGGTGTTCCCAAAACTTGGCTCTTTCAATAGCGTCCATCCACTCTACCTCCAAGTGTGTAGAATGTCTCCACTGTCGCGATCATTCGTTCCTGCACCATTTTCATCTCAAAGGTTCTGCGATTTTCCGCTGCAACCTGTTGAGCCTCACGCAGTTTATCAGCCAGACGACTAGCCTCGATTTCGGCTGTAACTTTGCCGTGTACCAACTGATCAGCGAGGTATTTTTCAAACTGACGCTCCAGTGCTTCAGCTAAAGCCTCGGCGATTTCTTTCTCGCGGATCTGCATCGACAACTCGTCTTCGGTCTTCATTTGCCTCCATTCACGATGTAAGCGATGCTGTTCGTTCTTTCCCAACTTAATCTCAAGACGACGAGCGGCTTTGTCATTCACGCGATTCCTATCTTCGACCATTCTCGAGTACTTCGACTTCATAGCCTCGAGCTCAAGCTGTCGAATGTATTCCTTCATCTCCATCTCGGCGTTTGTCATCGCCTTCCTCTCCTGCATGCAAAGCACTATTTCTTCGACGTAGAATTTCCGACACAAACGTTCTTCGGCCAGCATTTCCTTGCGTCGAGCCTCGTGTAGAAGTCTATCTCCTCTGCAAGGCGTCGAAGTTCTTCACGTCGTGCCATTTCATTTCGAACTAACTGCAGCTTCGCAAACTTTCAAACGAAGAAGTTCTTCAGCTTCGTGTTTCGTCTCCTGAAGCCGCTCTTCGCAGAGCACTTTGATGGTATCCCTAACAATTCACGAAATACCTCACGTGTTAAAGTTTCCACTGCAATAGCGTCCCGTTCACGTTTACTCTCCTGCCTCAGTTGATTCTCCTTCGCTAGCAGAGCTTGCTCAATGCTAGCCATGGCCAAACGTTTTTCACTAGCTCGAGCAACTCGTTTAGCATCGAGACGACTACCGGTAGGACGTTGTGAAAGTGGTCGTCGTATTCGAGAATGGTATACTCGACCTAGTCGCTGAAGCTTCATCGCCTCTTTATGAGCAGATTCGAGACTAGCTTTTCGTCCCTCCATCTCGTACACCAACTGAGACTCTAACTCATCTTGACAAAACAAATCACCTTTGTCAGTAGGACTTCCTCAACTTCTTTCTTCGCACGCCACGCTATTATTTCGCGAATTTGCTTCTCTTCAATCTCCATTTTGCGACGTTCGGAGACTTCCATCTCTCGCTCTATTCGCACAAAATTGTGTGTTCTGTCATCTTCATCGGCCATAGTAAAGCACTCTTCCTCCCTGTACATGGCTTCGTAGGCTAGAATCTCGTCCATGGGAATGTAAAGTGTTGCTTCCCAGTGTAATGGTGTCACCACGCAGCTATCCTTCACTCGATAGTACTTTACCTTGACAAACCCATACTTTGTTCGCAGAATCGAGTTCTGCGTCCGGCAGTAAAGTCGATTCATCAACTCGTCGACTTTGTTGCGTTCTCCAACAGCTTTCTCAAGTCGTTCCTTTGAAGTCACAACCTGTTGAGCGACGAACTCAAATTCGGCTTTAATACGTTGGAAGACAGCGTTCATCTCATCACTACTTTTGATAAGCGCAGGAGCGTGACACTCGGAGAACTCAGCTTCTTCTTCGACACCTTCAATCGCGTAGTATGCCGCCTAAACAGCCGAATGAGATTAGTTGTCCTCAACCTACATCAGAGTTCAATGGAGCGTACCTCTCGTTTTTTAGTTGCGGTTAGTCTCGTTTTCGCTTCCTTTAAGTTCTTCAATACTGCTTCATCTTCTTCAATCAGAGCCACAGTTCGCGCATGATCAGCTTCGATTAGAGGTACCTTCCTCAGTACGGTCTCATTTTCGAGCTGGACGTTCTCTAAAGGGCACGCTACACATTCAATGATAAGCGTGAGTATTAGTGTAGTCATTGCCAATCACTTCATATTACCTGTATCCCAAGTCGATTAGTGCACTCTGCATGCTGGCCGAAGATCTGTTGAATGCGAAAATTGAAATTGCGAAGCCGTCCATAGAAGAGAATTTCGTCCTGGTGCGATGCCCGATGAATATCCTGGACCAATCGTGGATACAATGGGTCCGAGCTGTCAGCATTTCCGAGCAGTGTCCCGCGATTAATTCCATGGCGGTAGTTAAAGTCGCCAATAGACTTGGGGTCCAAGCGATCATACAGCATGGCTTCCTGTTCTTCTATCGATCGAGCCTCTTTCTCAAGCCGGAGACGTTCATTCTCAACCTTACATAGATGGTCTGCATCTTTGAACTGAAAGGCGATGCCACCACTCGTTTGTGCGCGGTGAATTCGGACATCCTCATCGCGTTCTGTGTCTCCTCCTCGAGCTTGGTCGGGGTGGGGTCATCACACGATTTGGACATTTCTTTCCCACACTTCTTGCACTTCAAGCCGAAGTCATACTTCGTACCCCACGCTTTCAGCTCGAGATGCTCGCACTTGAAGACTTGTTCAATTGCAGCTTGAAAGCTTCATGATGCGGAACGCAGAAAGCGGGCAGATAAAGGCTATGGAGATAGTGAGCGCGGACAACGCTGCACGGTAAACGTGTTGCGTGTGCATCTTGCGCCATGGCCTCCTCTCAGAAGAGTCCTCTTGTCTTGCTTGAAGTGACAATATCAAGAACGCAGCTCGGCGTCGTCCTCCAATCAGCCCAGACACCGTCTTGACCCGAGACTGCTCACGATTACGAGACTCATTGACCTCCTTCATGAGTTCTCCCTCTTGTCGGATCCTGAACTCTCGCTCCTTTCGATCTTTGATCCGCTTGTTAACAACGCGCTTTGTTTTTCGTTCCCAAGTTTTTCTCACTAACGCTAATTTTCCTTGGACAAACTGTCGAGCAAAGTTCTCCTTTTCCTCATTCACCACCGCCTCAGAAGCTCCAGCGGCTTGTTGTCCGAGTACGTTTAGTTTTCTCTGCACTTGAAAATCAATCTGGGAGGAAATATTCTCATTGTATGTCGTCAATCGAATAGCGTCTGCGTAAAGCAACTTTTCTCTGCGTTCTAGCTCACGCCGCAACTGTTGAGACAGGAACTCATCTTCCTTGGCTTCTAGGATAGCAGACTCGTTCTCCTCCTGAATATTCTTCTGTGTTTCTTGTTGCAGCTGCTCAATTTTTGCATCTTTCGCAACCAGGAGAACTCGAGCTTCTGCCTCTTCCTTGCGTTTACGACGTAGTGCCTTAGCACATGAGCTAGCCAAGGAAACTGCGTTTGCGTTGTCCAGGTGAAACCATTCCATCTTCTCATGTATCACTGTCTTCCGAGTTGCAGGAAGGACCACATAGCTAACATGAAGTCAGTAAGGGCGTAGCGGGGATAGCAAACTCAACTTGTACGAACCTTATGCATAACATGGAGTTTTGTTCGTGCTTCACGCCACTCATATCGAACTCCGACAATCATGGTCTCTTTCCGGTGCGCCCCAGCCATAGTCATTGAGCTTATAGCAGTTTGAGATTTGAAGCTGCAGTAGTCGCCTAGAAACCTCTGTACTGTCAGTCTCTTTGGTTCCATTAACGCAGATTTTCGTGCTTGAAACTCCATCCTGCAGCCGAAACGCGTTAGAATTTCTAGTACCTAGCCGAAGGTAAGAAGGGCACAACCCACCTTGACTCTTCTTTTCTCTGTCCATGTATCGAAGAATCAACCACGATCGGAGGAGTGCCAGCAGCCAACATCTCACTTTCACTGACCCTTCCTTGCCGAATAGCAATGCTATAATCGATTTGTACTGCGATCTACATGTAGTTGTGTACGCATAGATTAGTCAGTATTCAACCAAACATGTTGACGGACAACAGCTCGTACCTCCTTTTTAATCTCAGCACGTAGCATGTTCACATACTCGGCCCGTTTGAACCGCTGGAAATGGCCGTGAAATCAAGTAGAGTCCCACATTTTCGTTTTGCTTCTCTCCACTTGGATCAACTCTTGTAGAAGTTCTGTCGCCCGCTGACTACTTGTCTTCTTTGACTGCATTCGCATCGTCTTGACCATCTCCGAGACAAAGTGTTTCTCTCTTTGGAGAAGCCGCACGCGGTTTTCCTCTTCTCGACAATCTTCTAATCGCTCTTCATATCTGACCATGTTGTTTATCACGTAGCGATGCAACTTGCGTTTGGGGTCATTGATACCTCGATGGGAAATCTCCAAACTAAAACAGAGACGTATGCCTGGAAAATCAAAAGTCAAGTTGTCTCCAGTTCGCTGAACCTACACGTACACAGTTGAAAGAGTAAACTATTAGTCCACGATTGTTCGCTCCTAGAGAATTTGGACACCTTATCCCATACTTTGCCACCAAAATCTCGAAACGTGTGCTGCTGCAAGGAGTCCATTTCAGGACCAACGTATAATTTCCAATCTTCCGATAGTACTGGGAGCTGTTCAGGGTCCTCCAGGTCATCTTCCGTGTTCGTGTCGTTGACAATAAGCGCAGTTCTTTGAATACCGACGCTCATTTGAATTTTGTAGAAACAGCGCTTTGGGAGATGGAAACACCCTGTGATCTTCCCGGTTGTCTCTCCTTCAGCCAGCATTATTCCATTTTGTTCAACAGAGTACGTCAAACCCATTGATTTCTTTGGCATTAGATGACTCCACCACTCGATTTGACCCTTCAAAGGGAAAATACATGGCCGTAACCTGTTACCATCTTGCTACAGCATGGAGAGACGTTAGTATACCGACCATTTCCAGCAATATGGTCCACTATATGGCACTCACATGGTACTTCTGGATGGCGTGGACGATGTCACCGCGGAGTGTGGTGGTCTGGAGCTCCAAGTAGCGATCTCTGACTTTGACCAGACGTGCTTTGGCGCTGTCTAACTCCTGTTCAGCTAATGATCGAAACTCATTTACTTTCCAACTTTCGATAGCTTGCATCTTTGCTTTTTGTAATGCTCATTCGCAGGAGCAACAGCACTCTTCAAAATCTCAAACTTGCTCTCCATTGTAACTTGATTCAGTAGTTGCGTAGGGTTGATGAGGGGTTTGGGAACCTGGATTGGTATTTCACTCACTGCTTGGACTGTATCAAGTACCACACCCTGTTGCTGAAAGATGGCCTTTCCAACTATCACAGGAAGTTCATGGCGATCTTTTTCGATCGAACCAAACTGCGCCTGAGCCTCATATAGTTTTTCTTCCGCTTCTCTCAGCAACGGCAGAAAGGACGCTTCCGATCGGTGGATGATTGCCGTTCGCTTTTGAATGTTTGCGATTCGCGAGTCTAAATCGCCAAGCTGCTTCATGTAGACTGCTCGGCGCGTCACTAACGTGTGGAACTGCTGCTTTTCAAGCTCGGATGGGTCTCGTCGCGGTGGACCTGCAAGTTCCTCATTCAAATTGTCCCGCTCCGCACTTACTTGCTTAATCTCTTGAATCACGTGATCCTTTCGTTCGAGAATTGTCCTCATGTCGAGTCCCAGGTTTGTTTTCGCCTGATCCACTTGCTCCAGCTTCTCACGTAACATCGACACCTTGGACTGAATTTCCAAGAGCCCAATGCGTTTCTGCTCGTTCTCAAGGATAAACCCCGCGACGTCGAAATCGCTACCGTGTGCTCGTCTGGTTTACACATCAGAATGATGAGCATTATCTTTCGATCAAAATTAAAAATTAAAACCCACTATCTCAAGAACTACTTTGTAACCCCACGTACCAAGACCCGTACGATGTCCTCCATCTGTAGCCGAGTTCCATTCCCCCGGCTCGAAAGCTGTATCGAATATCCCAATAGACGAAGTGGTTTGAAGGCGTTCAAACGCCTGCTCAGCATCCACACTTTCCTCTTCCTCGACGATACGCATTTCTTTCTTCATGTCCTCCACTTTCCTGTCAAACTCCTCCTTTCGCTCTCGCTCATGCATCTGCTGCTGTGCGAATTCTCGCGCTTCCACGAGTTGTTTCTGCCAGAATTTCATGTTTCGCTGTCGACGTTGTACCAGCCAATTCTCCGCTTTCTGCTCTTTTTCCTGCTGTAGACGATGTTTCTCCTTCATCGCCTTGTCAATCCGTTCACGACGACGTTCCTGATTTCTTCTAACGCTTTTTCCTGCTCTATCCTGCTCGCTTCGGCTTTCAACTCTTGAAAGCGGTTCAGAAGAGGAGCGTGGCGTGTATTTCGCTTCTTTAGTCCAAAACGGAGCTCCTCCTCCATAATACGAGCATCCTTCATCTCTTCTGCAACACGTTGATGAATCTGAGTACTTTTGCGTCTCGGCATCCCTTTCATGGACGTGAGCAACATGTTGACGCATCAATCTACGACGTCGTAATGGAGCAGCTCTGCATACTTCAGGCCGTAGTCAACGCCTTTTTCCCGTCTTTAATTGCCGTCTCTTAGTGTTGAGCAGCTTCCTTCGCTTGATCCACGAGAGGTCGAGCACCTGATAACCCTTTATAAGTTCCTGTTTATCTGCCAAGTCATCTTCATCTTCCTCCTCTTCGTGACCTTCCTCTTCTTCATCCCAAAGTTCTACATGATGAGAAAGTACACAAAGTTAAGTGAGTATCTGTAAGACAAAAAGCAAAACTACCGTACTGATCATCTTGTCCATCGTGAAATCCTGTGCCGCTCGTCCTCGAGAAACCCACTCAACAAAGCTTCCTCCCTGGACCACTTCGTCTATTGGGATATTCGATACAGCTTTCGAGCCGGGGAATGGAACTCGGCTACAGATGGAGGACATCGTACGGGTCTTGGTACGTGGGGTTACAAAGTAGTTCTTGAGATAGTGGGTTTTATTTTTAATTTTGATCGAAAGATAATGCTCATCATTCTGATGTGCCGGACGAGCACATAGCGATTTCGACGTCGCGGGGTTATCCTTGAACGAGCAGAAACGCATTGGGCTCTTGGAAATTCAGTCAAGGTGTCGATGTTACGTGAGAAGCTGGAGCAAGTGGATCAGGCGAAAACAAACCTGGGACTCGACATGAGGACATTCTCGAACGAAAGGATCACGTGATTCAAGAGATTAAGAAGTAAGTGCGGAGCGGGACAATTTGAATGAGGAACTTGCAGGTCCAGCCGAGACCATCCAGCGAGCAGCAGTTCCGTTAGTGACGCGCCGAGCAGTCTACATGAAGCAGCTTGGCGATTTAGACTCGCGAATCGCAAACATTCAAGCGAACGGCAATCATCCACCGATCGGAAGCGTCCTCTGCCGTTGCTGAAGCGGAAGAAACTATATGAGGCTCAGGCAGTTTGGTTCGATCGAAAAGATCGCCATGTTCCTGTGATAGTTGGAAGGCCATCTTTCAGCAACAGGGTGTGGTACTTGATACAGTCAAGCAGTGAGTGAAATACCAATCCAGGTTCCCAACCCCTCATCAACCCTACGCAACTACTGAATCAAGTTACAATGGAGGCAAGTTTGAGATTTTGAAGAGTGCTGTTGCTCCTGCGAATGAGCATTACAAAAAGCAAAGATGCAAGCTATCGAGTTGGAAGTAAATGAGTTTCGATCATTAGCTGAACAGGAGTTAACAGCGCCAAAGTCTGGTCAAAGTCAGAGATCGACTGCCTCGCTCCAGACGCGGCATCGTCCGCCATCCAGAAGTACCATGTGAGTGCCATATAGTGGACCATATTGCTGGAAATGGTCGGTATACTAACGTCTCTCCATGCTGTAGCAAGATGGTAACAGGTTACGCCATGTATTTTCCTTTTGAAGGGTCAAATCGAGTGGTGGAGTCATCTGCCCAAAGAAATCAATGGGTTTGACGTACTCTGTTGAACAAAATGGAATAATGCTGGCAGACAACCGGGAAGATCACAGGGTGTTTCCATCTCCCAAGCGCTGTTTCTACAAATTCAAATGAGCGTCGGTATTCAAAGAACTGCGCCAACGCACGGAAGATGACCTGGAGGACCCTGAACAGCTCCCAGTACTATCGGAAGATTGAAATTATACGTTGGTCCTGAAATGGACTCCTTGCAGCAGCACACGTTTCGAGAGGTGGCAAAGTATGGGATAAGGTGTCCAAATTCAGGAGCGAACAATCGTGGACTAATAGTTTACTCTTTCAACTGTGTACGTGTAGGTTCAGCGAACTGGAGACAACTTGACTTTTGATTTTCCAGGCATACGTCTCTGTTTTAGTTTGGAGATTTCCCATCGAGGTATCAATGACCAAACGCAAGTTGCATCGCTACGTGATAAACAACATGGTCAGATATGAAGAGCGATTAGAAGATTGTCGAGAAGAGGAAAACGCGTGCGGCTTCTCCAAAGAGAGAAACACTTTGTCTCGGAGATGGTCAAGACGATGCGAATGCAGTCAAAGAAGACAAGTAGTCAGCGGGCGACAGAACTTCTACAAGAGTTGATCCAAGTGGAGAGCAAAACGAAAATGTGGGACTCTACTTGATTTCACGGCCATTTCCAGCGGTTCAAACGGGCCGAGTATGTGAACATGCTACGTGCTGAGATTAAAAGGAGGTACGAGCTGTTGTCCGTCAACATGTTTGGTTGAATACTGACTAATCTATGCGTACACAACTACATGTAGATCGCAGTACAAATCGATTATAGCATTGCTATTCGGCAAGGAAGGGTCAGTGAAAGTGAGATGTTGGCTGCTGGCACTCCTCCGATCGTGGTTGATTCTTCGATACATGGACAGAGAAGAAGAGTCAAGGTGGGTTGTGCCCTTCTTACCTTCGGCTAGGTACTAGAAATTCTAACGCGTTTCGGCTGCAGGATGGAGTTTCAAGCACGAAAATCTGCGTTAATGGAACCAAAGAGACTGACAGTACAGAGGTTTCTAGGCGACTACTGCAGCTTCAAATCTCAAACTGCTATAAGCTCAATGACTATGGCTGGGGCGCACCGGAAAGAGACCATGATTGTCGGAGTTCGATATGAGTGGCGTGAAGCACGAACAAAACTCCATGTTATGCATAAGGTTCGTACAAGTTGAGTTTGCTATCCCCGCTACGCCCTTACTGACTTCATGTTAGCTATGTGGTCCTTCCTGCAACTCGGAAGACAGTGATACATGAGAAGATGGAATGGTTTCACCTGGACAACGCAAACGCAGTTTCCTTGGCTAGCTCATGTGCTAAGGCACTACGTCGTAAACGCAAGGAAGAGGCAGAAGCTCGAGTTCTCCTGGTTGCGAAAGATGCAAAATTGAGCAGCTGCAACAAGAAACACAGAAGAATATTCAGGAGGAGAACGAGTCTGCTATCCTAGAAGCCAAGGAAGATGAGTTCCTGTCTCAACAGTTGCGGCGTGAGCTAGCACGCAGAGAAAAGTTGCTTTACGCAGACGCTATTCGATTGACGACATACAATGAGAATATTTCCTCCCAGATTGATTTTCAAGTGCAGAGAAAACTAAACGTACTCGGACAACAAGCCGCTGGAGCTTCTGAGGCGGTGGTGAATGAGGAAAAGGAGAACTTTGCTCGACAGTTTGTCCAAGGAAAATTAGCGTTAGTGAGAAAAACTTGGGAACGAAAACAAAGCGCGTTGTTAACAAGCGGATCAAAGATCGAAAGGAGCGAGAGTTCAGGATCCGACAAGAGGGAGAACTCATGAAGGAGGTCAATGAGTCTCGTAATCGTGAGCAGTCTCGGGTCAAGACGGTGTCTGGGCTGATTGGAGGACGACGCCGAGCTGCGTTCTTGATATTGTCACTTCAAGCAAGACAAGAGGACTCTTCTGAGAGGAGGCCATGGCGCAAGATGCACACGCAACACGTTTACCGTGCAGCGTTGTCCGCGCTCACTATCTCCATAGCCTTTATCTGCCCGCTTTCTGCGTTCCGCATCATGAAGCTTTCAAGCTGCAATTGAACAAGTCTTCAAGTGCGAGCATCTCGAGCTGAAAGCGTGGGGTACGAAGTATGACTTCGGCTTGAAGTGCAAGAAGTGTGGGAAAGAAATGTCCAAATCGTGTGATGACCCCACCCCGACCAAGCTCGAGGAGGAGACACAGAACGCGATGAGGATGTCCGAATTCACCGCGCACAAACGAGTGGTGGCATCGCCTTTCGGTTCAAAGATGCAGACCATCTATGTAAGGTTGAGAATGAACGTCTCCGGCTTGAGAAAGAGGCTCGATCGATAGAAGAACAGGAAGCCATGCTGTATGATCGCTTGGACCCCAAGTCTATTGACGACTTTAACTACCGCCATGGAATTAATCGCGGGACACTGCTCGGAAATGCTGACAGCTCGGACCCATTGTATCCACGATTGGTCCAGGATATTCATCGGGCATCGCACCAGGACGAAATTCTCTTCTATGGACGGCTTCGCAATTTCAATTTTCGCATTCAACAGATCTTCGGCCAGCATGCAGAGTGCACTAATCGACTTGGGATACAGGTAATATGAAGTGATTGGCAATGACTACACTAATACTCACGCTTATCATTGAATGTGTAGCGTGCCCTTTAGAGAACGTCCAGCTCGAAAATGAGACCGTACTGAGGAAGGTACCTCTAATCGAAGCTGATCATGCGCGAACTGTGGCTCTGATTGAAGAAGATGAAGCAGTATTGAAGAACTTAAAGGAAGCGAAAACGAGACTAACCGCAACTAAAAACGAGAGGTACGCTCCATTGAACTCTGATGTAGGTTGAGGACAACTAATCTCATTCGGCTGTTTAGGCGGCATACTACGCGATTGAAGGTGTCGAAGAAGAAGCTGAGTTCTCCGAGTTTCACGCTCCTGCGCTTATCAAAAGTAGTGATGAGATGAACGCTGTCTTCCAACGTATTAAAGCCGAATTTGAGTTCGTCGCTCAACAGGTTGTGACTTCAAAGGAACGACTTGAGAAAGCTGTTGGAGAACGCAACAAAGTCGACGAGTTGATGAATCGACTTTACTGCCGGACGCAGAACTCGATTCTGCGAACAAAGTATGGGTTTGTCAAGGTAAAGTACTATCGAGTGAAGGATAGCTGCGTGGTGACACCATTACACTGGGAAGCAACACTTTACATTCCCATGGACGAGATTCTAGCCTACGAAGCCATGTACAGGGAGGAAGAGTGCTTTACTATGGCCGATGAAGATGACAGAACACACAATTTTGTGCGAATAGAGCGAGAGATGGAAGTCTCCGAACGTCGCAAAATGGAGATTGAAGAGAAGCAAATTCGCGAAATAATAGCGTGGCGTGCGAAGAAAGAAGTTGAGGAAGTCCTACTGACAAAGGTGATTTGTTTTGTCAAGATGAGTTAGAGTCTCAGTTGGTGTACGAGATGGAGGGACGAAAAGCTAGTCTCGAATCTGCTCATAAAGAGGCGATGAAGCTTCAGCGACTAGGTCGAGTATACCATTCTCGAATACGACGACCACTTTCACAACGTCCTACCGGTAGTCGTCTCGATGCTAAACGAGTTGCTCGAGCTAGTGAAAAACGTTTGGCCATGGCTAGCATTGAGCAAGCTCTGCTAGCGAAGGAGAATCAACTGAGGCAGGAGAGTAAACGTGAACGGGACGCTATTGCAGTGGAAACTTTTAACACGTGAGGTATTTCGTGAATTGTTAGGGATACCATCAAAGTGCTCTGCGAAGAGCGGCTTCAGGAGACGAAACACGAAGCTGAAGAACTTCTTCGTTTGAAAGTTTGCGAAGCTGCAGTTAGTTCGAAATGAAATGGCACGACGTGAAGAACTTCGACGCCTTGCAGAGGGAGATAGACTTCTACACGAGGCTCGACGCAAGGAAATGCTGGCCGAAGAACGTTTGTGTCGGAAATTCTACGTCGAAGAAATAGTGCTTTGCATGCAGGAGAGGAAGGCGATGACAAACGCCGAGATGGAGATGAAGGAATACATTCGACAGCTTGAGCTCGAGGCTATGAAGTCGAAGTACTCGAGAATGGTCGAAGATAGGAATCGCGTGAATGACAAAGCCGCTCGTCGTCTTGAGATTAAGTTGGGAAAGAACGAACAGCATCGCTTACATCGTGAATGGAGGCAAATGAAGACCGAAGACGAGTTGTCGATGCAGATCCGCGAGAAAGAAATCGCCGAGGCTTTAGCTGAAGCACTGGAGCGTCAGTTTGAAAAATACCTCGCTGATCAGTTGGTACACGGCAAAGTTACAGCCGAAATCGAGGCTAGTCGTCTGGCTGATAAACTGCGTGAGGCTCAACAGGTTGCAGCGGAAAATCGCAGAACCTTTGAGATGAAAATGGTGCAGGAACGAATGATCGCGACAGTGGAGACATTCTACACACTTGGAGGTAGAGTGGATGGACGCTATTGAAAGAGCCAAGTTTTGGGAACACCGAACACTACCACTTGAACAAAATCTAAAGCTAATGGAACCTGAAGTCTAGCGAATCCAAGAAGAAAGGGAGCATGTTGTTAATGATGCCAAGTCCAAGAGAGAATACGCTGACAAGTGCAGAAAGCGGATTGAAGAAGCAGATACGTCGCTTTCTCGTGCTATTCAGGATAAGGAGAAAGCCGTGCTGAAGCACAAACGAGTACACAAATTGAATGCTACCATCGACTCGGAAGTGCTTCACAATCGAGTGCAGCGCTTTAGAACGTCCTATCTCCGTGATCGGCTCACAATGACTACTACCTCACCTATGCTGAAGAAACAAAGTCTGCTCCGCGAGGTCAAGGAAGCAATAATTCCATCGAGACTTTCAATAATGCACGATCACCAGAGACGTGCCCTTCAGTGCCGGTTGTGCCGACAGAAGTACTCCGAAGAGCAAAACAACCGCTACTCGTGTGTATACGAATTTGCGTGTGCTCGAACCTGTGAAACTCGACAAAATGCATCAGCGAGTCCTGCAGCTGTACCTGCTTCTTGTATGATGCACCGTACAATACGTTGGTTGTGTTGTGATGAGACTGATGAAGGACGTTATGGTAGCTCAGGATGCGTTCGACGATTTCATCTTCCAGTTCGAAACAACCCTGAACTACGAGGCCTTGTGGAGTCAAAGACAGCTAAGGAACAAACCGTTCTTGATCAGATTAACCAGCAACTTTTAGAGTTGCGAGAGAGGAATGTGGTGGGGAAACTGAAGTTCGCAACCAAGTCCGTCGTCACCAAGATGGAAAAAGACCTTGCCAAGCAGCGTGCGACAGCGGCTAAGTTCCACACCCTTCGGAGCTAGTTCAGTGCCTAGTAACGCACTCAATTGAAGTTAGTAGTTTTCAACAGCTACCAGACTGAGCAGAACAAAGCTTACCTCGTGGAATAGTCCCAGAAGATACTCCGTGGACACGTCTGCGAGTCGCTCGATTGCGCTATGAGGTGATATCTTATTACTTCGTATATCCAGAGTGTTGGAACTGCTATTTTGTTAACATATGCATGTACTTGGAAGTACTGCGTATTTCGTGATGAATTCCCCATAAACAAGAAGAAAACAACTTTCTGATGAAAAGCCCTGCCCAGTGGATGATATCAATAAGCGGTTACTACAGCGGATCTTGCGTGGTGGCTGTATGAATTGACAAGCGGAGGATTGCGTCGTCTCGTTGGATATCATACTGATCGTACATTAGGATTTGATTTTTCGAGGTTTGAAGTGCATGGTGCCGAGGGCGACTTCCGGTGGTATGCACGGCAGAAACATCGTCAGATAAGTACTTACGTTCATGTTGGGATGACCGTTTGGAATTGCGTACAGCAACAGAAAATGGTTTCGCATGCAATTATCGGAGTGTTCGGTGTGTGTCAGGAGCTAGCAACCCACCTCAAGGAATCTCGAACTGTAGTCTACACCACTGCTGCTCAAGATGGCTTCAAGATAGAAATATAAAGCGATCGTAATGGTATTTGGATCGGCATTGCCATCGTAGAGGTGTCGTCTCAATTGTTTGATCCGCAAGGAGCTGATTGTCGTTTGAATTTGCCTCATTTAAGAGCTAAATGCGTCCATAACCACCCTAGCTCCTTGCATGCAAACTACTGCGATTTCAACAACACTTCATCGAGGTTCTAATATCAGATGCAGTAAGGAAAGCGTAATACCGGTATTCGAAAATTGTAAGCCGAACACGAGCGAGATCGCTACTCAATACTCCAGGGTTTCGTTCTTTCCCCAATGGGCTAGGCTACTGGAGCTGCATCAAATGCGCGCTTTTTCACGTGATTTTCTTCTGGGCAGGTCCAACTTGGATCGACAAGTTCCAAAAGACCACGATCCTCAACGTTGCCTATTTTAAAGGCCATCCAATTAGCCGGCTTGACCACAAAGTAGACAACCACACTCGAAATCCTCATTTTTGCCTCTTGCAGTTTGAGTAGCACTCGGTAAAAATACAGCATTTTGAAATCATGCTGCGAAGATCGGGTCACCTGGATAAAAATGACTTTTCCTTGTTCCGCGTCGAAGTACACGGCATCGTATCCTCCTTGGTTCCACGCGATTGGCTGCAACCAGCTTTTATCTCCTTTGATCAGTGGTGTTGGTTGCATCTCTACTTTGTCGCCCATTTAAAATTTCTCAGCGTCGGGTTTGTGCGTCTGCCTCTGGTACTACCACGCTTCGCACCTTGAAGCTGGATCATCTCAGCAGCCACGCCCTCCATCTTGTCCCCGTCCTCGCAGATGATATCGTACGTGCCGTTCGAGTGGCAGCACGAGATTATTCCACGGTATGGCTCGATCTCGCCTATCAATTTGAATCTTTTGTCGGATCAAACGGAAGGACATTCGCTTGGGGCAGTTCATCTGAGGTCTCACGGTCGGCGTATAATTTCACGTTGTGCGTTCGAACAGAAGCGAAAAACAGCCATTCAAACAGATAACCGTCCATCGAAGGATTATTTGACGCGTTGAGACGAGCTGCCAATTGCTCAATGACTTCCTTACCACCTTCCTTCGCAAACAGTGATACCACAAATGAGCTAAGCGGGAATCGTCCAAAATTCGGGCCATCACGCTGCATCCCATAGAGTGTGTTGATTTCACCTTTATGGAAAGCACCATTGCAGTACTTGATTAGGTTCGTCTTAATCTCAGCTCGTTCAATCGCTGTTTCCAGCACTTCTTTCACTCTCCACGTCGGGTATTCGAACATGAACCGGCACGAGCCTCCAGCATAGTAGAACTTTAAATCAGCGGCGTGGGTCCACATCTCGTCTTCGCTTACGTCTGCGATGTCGTCTTCGGCATTTACTTCAGAGATACTAGTTGCATCAAATTTGCTCTCGACCGTGGATCGAAACGTTTGGTTGCTGATGGCATCCAAATACTCGTCGCGGGTCCATGAATACATGCAAAAGTATTTAACCTTAGCTTTATCATCATCCTCTGTGTTCTTTTTCCCCACCGTAGCCATCGAAGAACAAGTCAGAAATCGATCCGTTTTATTGAGCTGCGCATTTAGTTTCCAACGAAACTCCTCGTGACGGGATGTTTCCCTGTATCCATCGAGGCACAAGAAAAGCTTTTTGTGAGCAACACGTGGCACCTCAAACAATCTTAGATCCTCAATGATCCAATATTGTTTGGCCCCCATGACCAGGCAAGAATTGATATGAGTACTCAAGTGAATCCAAACAACGTTCCATTCGTCGCGATTCAATGAAGCCACGAAACTCAATGTACACACAGATTTGCCTGTTCCAGGGGGCCCACAATGTGCCCTCGCGTCAGTTTCTCAACCACTTCATCTTCCAAAAATGTCAACAGCTCGTGAACGCCAGGGCGGCAGAACATCATCAAGTCCCTACTCGATTTCAGACCACATTTATCCATCAACGCAGCCGGCAGCGTCCTGTACCTGTTATCCTGGGACGTAATAACCTCGGGGATATTCTCGAGCACTTCAACTCTCTTGGAACAAAACCGTTTGTTTGGTGAAAAATCATGAATCTCCACCAGCACGTGAACAGGACCCTTCAGAGCTGCAACTTCTTCCTTAGTGGCTTGAAGTCGCACATCGTCTTCTGACAGTCCAACATCACCAATTTCCTCGCGCCGATCTCAGCAGCTTCAGGTCAGTGGTGTCACTCACTCCGCTCATCGCTTCTTCTTCCGTCAGCCACGGGCCCCGGCCCTCATCCTTCTTCGCCAGGAAGAGCTGCAGCTCGTCAGCAGGAAACTGATACATCTTCTCCTTTTTGATCGCCTTCTTCAGGTCTCCCACCGACTGACTCGTGTCGATGTCCACTGGAAACGCGTTTCCTGCCACACCAACGGTCGCACAGAAGAGCTTCACCATCTTTCCTCCACGCGGCAGATTCTAGAATGAGGCTTCCCCATTCTAGAATCTGGACGGAAAAGACGGCGTGTCACATAGACTTCCAACCAATCATGAGACGCTTTCCTTGCGGTAAAACCTGTTCTATGGAATATATCAGTGTTCCAAGATCTATTAATAGGGACGCGCTCTCTCGCTCTCAGCTGGAACATCTCAGTCGTCGAGCAGCTATTACAGCTGCAGGACTTGCTGATGCATTTTGTCGGGTTTCACAGGTTCGAGCACACGCAAATTCGTATACACACGAGTAGCGGTTGTTTTGCTCTTCGGAGTACTTCTGTCGGCACAACCGGCACTGAAGGGCACGTCTCTGGTGATCGTGCATTATTGAAAGTCTCGATGGAATTATTGCTTCCTTGACCTCGCGGAGCAGACTTTGTTTCTTCAGCATAGGTGAGGTAGTAGTCATTGTGAGCCGATCACGGAGATAGGACGTTCTAAAGCGCTGCACTCGATTGTGAAGCACTTCCGAGTCGATGGTAGCATTCAATTTGTGTACTCGTTTGTGCTTCAGCACGGCTGTCTCCTTATCCTGAATAGCACGAGAAAGCGACGTATCTGCTTCTTCAATCCGCTTTCTGCACTTGTCAGCGTATTCTCTCTTGGACTTGGCATCATTAACAACATGCTCCCTTTCTTCTTGGATTCGCTAGACTTCAGGTTCCATTAGCTTTAGATTTTGTTCAAGTGGTAGTGTTCGGTGTTCCCAAAACTTGGCTCTTTCAATAGCGTCCATCCACTCTACCTCCAAGTGTGTAGAATGTCTCCACTGTCGCGATCATTCGTTCCTGCACCATTTTCATCTCAAAGGTTCTGCGATTTTCCGCTGCAACCTGTTGAGCCTCACGCAGTTTATCAGCCAGACGACTAGCCTCGATTTCGGCTGTAACTTTGCCGTGTACCAACTGATCAGCGAGGTATTTTTCAAACTGACGCTCCAGTGCTTCAGCTAAAGCCTCGGCGATTTCTTTCTCGCGGATCTGCATCGACAACTCGTCTTCGGTCTTCATTTGCCTCCATTCACGATGTAAGCGATGCTGTTCGTTCTTTCCCAACTTAATCTCAAGACGACGAGCGGCTTTGTCATTCACGCGATTCCTATCTTCGACCATTCTCGAGTACTTCGACTTCATAGCCACGAGCTCAAGCTGTCGAATGTATTCCTTCATCTCCATCTCGGCGTTTGTCATCGCCTTCCTCTCCTGCATGCAAAGCACTATTTCTTCGACGTAGAATTTCCGACACAAACGTTCTTCGGCCAGCATTTCCTTGCGTCGAGCCTCGTGTAGAAGTCTATCTCCTCTGCAAGGCGTCGAAGTTCTTCACGTCGTGCCATTTCATTTCGAACTAACTGCAGCTTCGCAAACTTTCAAACGAAGAAGTTCTTCAGCTTCGTGTTTCGTCTCCTGAAGCCGCTCTTCGCAGAGCACTTTGATGGTATCCCCTAACAATTCACGAAATACCTCACGTGTTAAAAGTTTCCACTGCAATAGCGTCCCGTTCACGTTTACTCTCCTGCCTCAGTTGATTCTCCTTCGCTAGCAGAGCTTGCTCAATGCTAGCCATGGCCAAACGTTTTTCCTAGCTCGAGCAACTCGTTTAGCATCGAGACGACTACCGGTAGGACGTTGTGAAAGTGGTCGTCGTATTCGAGAATGGTATACTCGACCTAGTCGCTGAAGCTTCATCGCCTCTTTATGAGCAGATTCGAGACTAGCTTTTCGTCCCTCCATCTCGTACACCAACTGAGACTCTAACTCATCTTGACAAAACAAATCACCTTTGTCAGTAGGACTTCCTCAACTTCTTTCTTCGCACGCCACGCTATTATTTCGCGAATTTGCTTCTCTTCAATCTCCATTTTGCGACGTTCGGAGACTTCCATCTCTCGCTCTATTCGCACAAAATTGTGTGTTCTGTCATCTTCATCGGCCATAGTAAAGCACTCTTCCTCCCTGTACATGGCTTCGTAGGCTAGAATCTCGTCCATGGGAATGTAAAGTGTTGCTTCCCAGTGTAATGGTGTCACCACGCAGCTATCCTTCACTCGATAGTACTTTACCTTGACAAACCCATACTTTGTTCGCAGAATCGAGTTCTGCGTCCGGCAGTAAAGTCGATTCATCAACTCGTCGACTTTGTTGCGTTCTCCAACAGCTTTCTCAAGTCGTTCCTTTGAAGTCACAACCTGTTGAGCGACGAACTCAAATTCGGCTTTAATACGTTGGAAGACAGCGTTCATCTCATCACTACTTTTGATAAGCGCAGGAGCGTGACACTCGGAGAACTCAGCTTCTTCTTCGACACCTTCAATCGCGTAGTATGCCGCCTAAACAGCCGAATGAGATTAGTTGTCCTCAACCTACATCAGAGTTCAATGGAGCGTACCTCTCGTTTTTAGTTGCGGTTAGTCTCGTTTTCGCTTCCTTTAAGTTCTTCAATACTGCTTCATCTTCTTCAATCAGAGCCACAGTTCGCGCATGATCAGCTTCGATTAGAGGTACCTTCCTCAGTACGGTCTCATTTTCGAGCTGGACGTTCTCTAAAAGGGCACGCTACACATTCAATGATAAGCGTGAGTATTAGTGTAGTCATTGCCAATCACTTCATATTACCTGTATCCCAAGTCGATTAGTGCACTCTGCATGCTGGCCGAAGATCTGTTGAATGCGAAAATTGAAATTGCGAAGCCGTCCATAGAAGAGAATTTCGTCCTGGTGCGATGCCCGATGAATATCCTGGACCAATCGTGGATACAATGGGTCCGAGCTGTCAGCATTTCCGAGCAGTGTCCCGCGATTAATTCCATGGCGGTAGTTAAAGTCGCCAATAGACTTGGGGTCCAAGCGATCATACAGCATGGCTTCCTGTTCTTCTATCGATCGAGCCTCTTTCTCAAGCCGGAGACGTTCATTCTCAACCTTACATAGATGGTCTGCATCTTTGAACTGAAAGGCGATGCCACCACTCGTTTGTGCGCGGTGAATTCGGACATCCTCATCGCGTTCTGTGTCTCCTCCTCGAGCTTGGTCGGGGTGGGGTCATCACACGATTTGGACATTTCTTTCCCACACTTCTTGCACTTCAAGCCGAAGTCATACTTCGTACCCCACGCTTTCAGCTCGAGATGCTCGCACTTGAAGACTTGTTCAATTGCAGCTTGAAAGCTTCATGATGCGGAACGCAGAAAGCGGGCAGATAAAGGCTATGGAGATAGTGAGCGCGGACAACGCTGCACGGTAAACGTGTTGCGTGTGCATCTTGCGCCATGGCCTCCTCTCAGAAGAGTCCTCTTGTCTTGCTTGAAGTGACAATATCAAGAACGCAGCTCGGCGTCGTCCTCCAATCAGCCCAGACACCGTCTTGACCCGAGACTGCTCACGATTACGAGACTCATTGACCTCCTTCATGAGTTCTCCCTCTTGTCGGATCCTGAACTCTCGCTCCTTTCGATCTTTGATCCGCTTGTTAACAACGCGCTTTGTTTTTCGTTCCCAAGTTTTTCTCACTAACGCTAATTTTCCTTGGACAAACTGTCGAGCAAAGTTCTCCTTTTCCTCATTCACCACCGCCTCAGAAGCTCCAGCGGCTTGTTGTCCGAGTACGTTTAGTTTTCTCTGCACTTGAAAATCAATCTGGGAGGAAATATTCTCATTGTATGTCGTCAATCGAATAGCGTCTGCGTAAAGCAACTTTTCTCTGCGTGCTAGCTCACGCCGCAACTGTTGAGACAGGAACTCATCTTCCTTGGCTTCTAGGATAGCAGACTCGTTCTCCTCCTGAATATTCTTCTGTGTTTCTTGTTGCAGCTGCTCAATTTTTGCATCTTTCGCAACCAGGAGAACTCGAGCTTCTGCCTCTTCCTTGCGTTTACGACGTAGTGCCTTAGCACATGAGCTAGCCAAGGAAACTGCGTTTGCGTTGTCCAGGTGAAACCATTCCATCTTCTCATGTATCACTGTCTTCCGAGTTGTAGGAATTCTTTTGGTAGGCACGCGAAGCTCGCGTCTGTTTACACTTCGTAAGTCACGTCACTCATTTTACCATCGTGTAATAGCCCGTACTTCGACGTCCCTTTCAAGTATTTTAGTACACGCCTTGCAGCATCCCAGTGTTTGCGATTGTAGCATGATAAAAATCTTCTCAGCATTTGCAATGCACGGACGTGTCACTCGGACTAAATATTGGAGTGAACCAACTATGCCTCTGTAATCAAAAGGCTGTGCAACAATCTGTTCTGCACTTAACTTTGTTTATGGCTCTAGTGTGAGGCCAGGTACTTGTGGTGTCATCAGAGGTGAGCTGTTGACGATGTTATACTTTGTGATCAGTACAGCAATGTATTTGCGCTGTGAGATTGTCATCACACGCCGATCTCTATTTAGCTGCACCTCCATTTTGAGGATATAGTGAATATCACCTGGATCCTTCATTTTGATAGTTTGGCTTTTAGCCTGTTGACTAGGCTAATGTCACGCGCCATTATTGTTAGATCGTCAACATATACCACGACTATGAGCCATTCTTCTCCCACTTTTTGCACGTAGATACAAAATTCCTTATGACATCGTTCAAAACCCACTGACATCAAAAACATATGGAGTACTCGTTACCAGAATCATGGGGCTTGTTTAAGGCCGTAGATGCTTATCAGAAGTTCACAGACCAGATGTTCTTGGCCTCGCTTAACCCTTGATTTTGCCGCATGTAAAGCCTTTGTTGTCCTACCATGGTTCCATTTAGGAACGCTGTATGGACATCCATTTGATGGATATGACAGTCCAATATGGTCCCGATTGCTAATACTAAACGTAGCGACTCGAATCGTGCCACTGGTGCGTATACCTCATCACAGGCAATCCCAAATTCTTGGTGGTTACCTTGCGCAACGAGTCGTGCTTTGAATCGCTCGACAGTACCGTCGGCGTTATATTGTACTACCAGTGCCCAATGGCTTCGCAAAGCTTTGCTTCCCGGTGGCAGAGGAATAAGCCTCCATGTTCTATTTTCGATCAAGGAGTCGTACTCTAATTCTAGAGCCTGTTTCCATTACTCACTACGTAGTCCACTCAAAGCTTCTTTAAGTGTTCGTGGTGTAGGCGCTTTGTGCTCCAGTATATCTATTGCAATGTTCTTATCTAGAATTCCCAGGTAACACTGATAATCCTGATATTTATTTGTTTTTTTGTTTCACGACGTGGAAGTGGTTCAGGGCGAGATTGTGCCTCCACGAGTCCCGCACGTCGGCGTTTACGGTTACCCCTTGCTACTGTAGTAGATTCCGTAATAGGTGCGTCAGCTCTCACTGCTTCAGTAGTCTGACTAGCAGGTGATTCAACTCCTACTGCTTCAATTATCCGATCGGCAGTTGATTTCGCTCTTTTGCTGCGGATGTCTCTCCTGCGACAAATTCGGTTGTGAGATCAGGCTCATTGTTTCCAAAAGCCCGCTGAACCAGATTGGGTTTATTGGTGGTGTCAAACAGCACATCTCTTGAGATGATGTGTCTGTTATTATAGACATCCAATAGTCTGTAACCTTTCGTATCTTCTGATATACCGAGAAACCGACATTTAATGGCTCTAGCTGATAGTTTCTTGTCCTTTCTAAGAGCTTGTGGAACATGTGCAAATCACACTGATCCCCAAATCGGCAGTTTACTCACGTTTGGAGGTGACCCATATACCTTTTCGTATGGTGTCTTGTTTCCTAAACGGCTCATAGGTGTACGATTCTGTACGTAGGTCATGTACATGAGAGCTTCAGGCCACCATCTGTGTGACATATCAGCATCTTTTAACGCACATCGAACTCTGTCAAGTTTGCTCTGATGGTCTCGTTCTGCAGCTCCATCTTCTTCCGGACTGTATGTATTAAATGTCTGAAGGACAATACCTTTTCCTTTACAGAAGTTTTTGAATGCTGTATTGACAAATTCAGTGCCTCCATCGGACCGAATTCTTCGAATTGTGAACTTTTCATCATGTTCCAACTGTAGAAGCAACTCTTTGACATTCTCAAATACCTCCTTTTTGTTGCGTAGAACATATGCCCACCGCCACGTTGTGTTGTCATCAATAATACTCAGGAAGTACTGAATCGTACCAACAGTCCCATATACTCCCATAGATTTCATGGGTCCATTTGTGTCCATGTGAATGGTACTGATGGGCTGTGTATCTCTTGCCCCTTAATATTACGATAGGACATTCTCCGTTTCTTCATTTCTGCACAAGTCGTGCAAAAGAACGGTACCTTTCGTAATTCGGATGCTGGTAGTATGGGCATTCCAGCTACTATTCTTCGACTCAGCATTGCAATTATTTTGTCTTTTTTGAGATGGCCAAGTTTACGTGCCACTCCTGCAATGTGCTCTTAAGTTTTCCAACTCTTCGTCGTACTAGTGGTTTACAGGGCTGTGATTTGACCGCATTGCATAAAACTTGTTGCTCTTTGACAGTTTTGTGTTGTACATAGTATGCTCCATTTATTGCTCTAGCTACAAATGCTAACTCGTTGTCCCAGAAGACAAATTTGAAGTCACCCGTTTATGATACAATTATCTCATACCCACTTCTCTGTAGCCAATATTCACTAAGAATAGTTGACGTTGAGTTAGGTACAAATTCAATATTCACAAAAGGAAACGGTCGAATTCCTTTCGGACCTTGTAAATACAATTTCAATGTGTGTATTTGAATGCTTAGACCCTTGTGCAAACGTAAACATGTATCCAGTGTCGGGTCCCATCTCGACGAATGTCGACGTTTCGCCGGTTAGACCGAATCCGCAGCCTGAATCCAGCACCCAGGAGTTACTGTTTACACATGTTCCCTCATCAAGCAAACAAGGATACAACGACTGTACCTTTTCATCCAGACACATCTTCTGAAGACCGATTTCGCCAGCAATCGACTGTTCGCCCGATTACATGGGCGATCCATCAGCTTCCGATTCATTGACACGTCCATCGTTGACGCTAATGTCGAGCACTACGATAGGATCATCCGTCTCATCCGCGTCGAAGAAAGTCATGTCGCGCCCAGACGTTGGAGGGAACTGCATTCCACTAGGTGGGCTGATCGAAGGAGTTGGACTCTCAACTTCCGTCGATTTCTCAGCGCTGCACGCATCAACTAACACCTCCTTGGGCAGACAGGCCTTGGACAGACAGTCCTCTGTTGACACAACCTTTCGCTTGGAACTCGCTTTGCGCTTTCCTTACCTGTCATCTTCGGTGTCCGTTCTCCTTGGGCAGACAGTCCTCTGTTGACACAAGCTTTCGCTTGGAACTGGCTTTGCGCTTTCCCTTTCCCTTCATCTTCGGTGTCCGTTCTGGGTCACGTCGCGCTTTCTTGACTGCACCAGGGTACGTCCAGATGTCGCACCGGAAGACTTTCAGCTCAATGTCTTGTTTGCGCTTTTCACATTGGTGCTTGAGGTGGGGCCCACCGCTAATATCGTTGTGGGCTCCAGCTCAATAGAAGCACGACATGGCAGGATTTATGTTCTCCACGATGTCTGCCTGGGAGGTGGCCTTCCTCTTCCCTAGGGCCGATCCCATGGGCTTTCCAGCCTTGAGCGTCTTGGTGTCAACATGGTTCACCGATGCCATGTGCGACAAGACCTTGATTTGCACCTTGCTCTTGTTCCCAAAGATTGCGCAGAGTTTGGATTCAACTTTTTCCAACGTAAACTCCTCCGGCGTAAACACGATCGCGGATCCCCAAAAGTGTCCCAGAAGATTCGACAGCATTTTGATCAGCATCATCTGTTGCGAGATCAGGTCAATTTTTAACGCCTCGGCGCTGTTTTTGTTTACCTGATCACTCGCGGCTTTAAGTTGCCGAAACAGGTGAGTGATGCTCTTGAAATCAGAAGCAACGATCATCGAATTTTCTCACTAGCTCCGCAACTCCTGACGCGGTGTTGAGTCCATACTGTTTCTCAATCGCCCGCCATATCTTGTGCACCGGCTTCTGCAGCATCTTTTCGTCCGCATAGCCCGATGGGAGGGTTAGGTTGAAGAGATCCTTAATATACGACGACTGCTGGTTGACAAAAGAAACTTGCAGCGCATAGTTCGCCTTCTCGTCGGCTGATGCGCCTGGTCCTGGTTCCTCTAGGACTGGCACTTATATAAGCGCATCCTCATTGAGTGCGTTTGGAGCGCGACGCTTCGCTTGTAACTCGTTCACGACTGGCGCATCGCCCAATGCGATCTGATGGGCCTTGAACTTGTCCATGTATGCGGCGAACAAATTATTGTTCCCGTGAAAAGACAGCTTGTCGACCACTCTCTCACTCGATTTGTTTTTGCAAAACAATTTAAAAGAATTAAGTGAGCACGCCTCCGACTTCGTCCGGGTCGGCACCGATTCCTCTGCCTGCTATCGTCATCGCACTATGTAGCCAGATCACATCTCCATCTGTGATCTATTCTGAATGTCCTTTTGTACTTGATTTTGATAGGTACATATCATCTTAGACAGGATTCTCTCATTCAGGTTTTCTCTATAAGGCAGGTTAGCTGCCTCTACGCTCAACAGCAATGTACGGTACTACCCTGGTTTAAGTGAACGTAGTATATTGCTGCACTAGACTTAGTCTTAGAAATTCACTTCTCCAGAGAGTTATGGTACTCTATCCACCGAAAGAAGGGTCGTTTGTCGCGTAAAAGTACCGTCAGGGTTACCTGCCCAAGTAAACATGGGTACTCTTTCGGCCAATGAGATCGAATCACTTAATATGGGGCGACTTCTCAGTTGGCTTTTGTATGACCCCCTGCTTCAACTTGTCATTTAGAAATCGTTTAAAAACGGTAGACCTGAGAAAAGCAGGTGTACCAGTGGCGCATTGCTGGAAGCTGCAGTGCAGGGCCAGCATGGCGGTTCCGCTCGTGCTCGCTGGCGTCATTACTGCTGCGGTGCTCGAAGGCACGGTGCGTTTGGACGCCTCGGCGCCGACAGCGACCATAGAGCTGCTGTTTGCCTTCGGTGCGTGTCCGATTGCCTTAAATGGCATCATTACTGTTGTTCTGCTGTAGGCCGCACTGCTTTTAGACGACGCCAGCATGGAGCTGCTGTCTGCCTTGGGTGGCCGGCATGGAGTTTTTACTACTACTGTGATGATGTAGGCCACAGTGCAGTCGGATGACGCGCCACCAACGAACAGCATGGAGCTGCTGCCTGCGTTGAGTTGCTATTCTCAAGAGTATCGACCAAGACCGACAAAGTAATTGCTCATGAAAATGTATTAACTTACTATGGTGGCAATATGTGCACATATACTCAGAGAGCTTGGCCAAGGTGCGCAGAACACTGGTATTTGAACCGTTGTCGACTGTGATGACCGTAATAGAACGTTAGCTCTTGGAGGGGAGGAATTTTGTCGATTGCGAAGATCCCTTGGCGAGTCGTGTATGTCCAGTTGAACTTGTACATGGCGCAGTTCGGCTGGCACGAATGGTTGATGAATCGGCTTTCATTTCCACACCCCACCGCGTTGACAAACACCGTCGAGCCTCCACCCCACTTAGTTTGAGTGCGAAACTGTGCTTGGAATCGTCGGTCAGCATGCTCGATTGCTTCAATTCCGTACAGGATTTTCCGACATACTCAATAATGAAGGCCCCTTGCAGAATCCAGTGGGTAGAAACCATGCCAAGTCCAACTCGAGACTCGACTAGATCTAGAGGAAAGTGCTGCTAGAATCGATTACCGCAGTCTTCACCTAGTCGACAGTTGGTGCTATACGTTGACGCACGCACTTGTCAGATGCGTGTCAATGGGGACACACAGTGTATCTCACATTCGCAGGTTGCGTTGCTATAATGGGGCACTTCCATTACTGGATAAGGCCGAGAAGCCGAGAAGACGTTATGGTCGATACGGACAACGTCTGTGGGCCACTCTCGAGGTTCTATGAAGTCGTAGTCGCCGCCAACAATAGGCAATGGCACGTGTGGTTGGATGTTTATCGCCAGATTCCTCAGCGAAGGAGGCCAGTCTTCACAACGAACAAAAATCGTTTGAGTGGCTAAAATAAGCTCTGGCATTTGACATGTTTTCTATATGCTGCGCCATTTAGCTTGTATAAATTATACGAATCGTTTTGTACAACAATCCCAGTGCCCATGTGAGTCAGTCCTACACGGTGTGCGTGAATTGGCAACACTCAAAGTTTATGCCCCCTGATTCCGTAGCGAGGGTGCTGTAGGTGATGAAGGGGTGGTTGCTTGAATTATCGAACATGCGTCATGTGGGAACGGTGTCATAATTATCTTACACTGCTTGTAGAATAGAATGCAAAGTCACGTGGGATCGCGGTGTGATTTCCTTCATGCTCCCGACGCATGTAAATTGGGGAAACCCAGCAAATAGCTGGTTGAGCTCGATTAAAGCCGATCGAGATCGGGCCCCCAACAAACAGATCGGCAATGATCACAGCGATGGGCCCACCATTCTGGCTGCGACCTGAGAGCACAGCAGGGCATCTATTCTTGTGTAGACTTGAAACCAATCACCCGACCAGCGGCCTTGCTGACGAATGAGATTGTCTTCAGCTCCAGCATCGAAGAGAGCTGTAGCGCCACCACTTCTCAGTGAGTGTGTGCTGAACTCAGATGGTCTTGCTCCGACAGCTGCCGCACCTTTGCGTATCAGAAATGTTACGTCTTCTGCGTGGATCATGTTCGAGACGTCAAACAAACAAATTGGAGGATTCTGATCGGCCTTGAGTTTTTCTGCATGCCGAAGTAGATACCACGCGGCTCATTCTGGGCACAACCAAGCATTTCGAGCCGGTGTAGACGCCGAGTTGTGGAGATACCGAATTGGTCCGTCTTACTGCCCCGAAATTGAATCACGACGATGTCTGCTTTTTGACGTTCTTGTGCATTTTCACCGTTTGACTGTTGAAAGGTGATGTCGCCGATGCGTAGGCCGTAACTTTTAAGATTACCGCTCGTTGCTAGGTATTCACTCCGTCTAAGCATAAAGAAGAAGCCCAGGACCGTAACCCCCCACCATAGGACACGGTCGTGGGCGAGTCCAAAATCGAGAACTCCTCGCATTGCTTGGAAGATTGGGAGGGTGACGGGTTGCTTGCACTGAGGAGATGACGACAACCTTTGCATCTCTCGCACAGCCAGCTTGTCTGAAGGCAAGAGCGAAACAGGGTATCCAAAGGTAACTCGATGACACCACGAGAGATAGCTAATCTTGGAGAGAATGGTTCGGGGATTGTTGCCTTTGCCTTGAGATCCCGTCGACCAACAGAAAACACCGAAAAGGGCCAATTGGTATGAATGCTGTTCTCGCGAAGGGGTCAGTTGCATCGTAAACCCGTGGGATCTGCACCAGAGGCTCCATTGCCGCCAAGTAGCGATGTGCTTATTTCTTGACGCGTCGGCCAGTGAGTAGAATCGAAGTGTTGTGAGAACGTCGTGTAAATGTGTCGAAGTTCGATCGGTACCTGAACAGCAATCCACGTGGCACAATATTCAGTAAATAACTGTGTTAGTGCGGTGTCCCGAGATCGTGATCCCGCATCTGCCTGTTTGTTACTGCGACCCGGAATGTGTTTCACAGATATCCTCGTCGTGTAAACCGCCTCCATCAAACCAATCGCTCGGTTCCATGCCATACTGAATGGATGGTTTGCGCCCAAAGTGTTCGATCTTGCGACAGCCGTAGCGTTATCGGACCAGAAGCGAATATGAGGAACACGGGGACAGAACTGCTCATGCCAACTAAGAGAGAAAGAATGGTCCCAAACGCAACAGATAGTTGCTCGCGAATATTGATGTCGAATTTTTCTTCGCGATCAAGTCTCGTTCATTTGCATCGAAGATACACCGAATGTGCCGTCGATTTTCAGGATTCAACACCACAAGACCATCATCGTTTGCATCGACGTAGAAATGCACATCCGGCGAAGGGAGGCCTACGAAGAATTTTGTCGGTACGCCTCGTAGTCGCCCAACACGAAAAATAGATTCAAACCATGATAAATCATCGTGCATCGCTGGTGTGATTGGAATCCGGTGATAGCGGTTGGCCTGCGATCTGTCGACACCCACCGCTTTGTCAGACCGACAAGTCCATGAGGCACCATCTCGAGTAGCCTTCCCGCTTTGGCACTTGTCACTTGTCCATACCTCCACATGCCTTTAAAGCTGGATGCAACACCTCTGCGTAACCAGACACCCAAACGGTCACTTCGTGCCTCCTTTTCCGAAACAACCTTGGTCACCGACAAATCCACATGGAGTTCGGTCGCGTTAGGCCCCGTTCCTAACGAAGGAACAGGGGTCACGTGAACGCCAGCGCCATCAATCCGAAGAACCTGGACGTAGGTCGGTTCCGCCCACTTCTGGTCTACGTCTTCCGAGAAAACGAGCAGAAAGGAGCCCACATTGAGAGGGGAAGTTGGTGCCATTGGAACAACGACGCGTCTGTTGGAGCGAGGCGTGAGCTGTACTTAGCTTAAACTACTGACTGCGGGGAGAAAGCTGGAATGACGACTCGAGGCCGGTCGACCTCCTCGCCCAACCGTTGGTTTTCTACCTGTGTTGCTTTCTAAATTTACGCTATCTCCTGCAGTCTGAAAACTTGTCTTCCGTTTCTGGCGTGCTCTGAAGACGTTGATTTATCGCTGTTGGTCGTTTTGGATTGGAACCCCTAAAACTAAACGGTGGGAGCATCGTTGAAGCCGCGGTGCGACAAGAGGAGACGGCGTGCTTGGTGGTTGCACGCTACAACCACTGGCTTGGTGTGGTGATGCAGATACTTTGATCGCGACGGGAGATTGGCATGCTGCACTGCACGCCGATAAAGAACGTTACATTGTATTCGATCTTGGTCCATGGCTGCGACGATGGCCAATGGGGGCGTGCCAAGCTCGTCGATTTGGCTACAAATTAATTTAACGCGCTCTGGATTTTCCTACCGGTACTAATGCGTATTTGAAGTGCTGCGATGGATTGTGCACTTCGATGCCGAACATTGAACCGTCGCACCGTTTAAAGCTGAAGTGACGTCAGCCATTGCCCGGTTTTCAAAATGCCAACAAAGCGGAGACGAGAACATGAAGCCAATGATTCGATACGAAACAGTGCAATGTACAGCGTTCTAGCACGAGAACGTGATACGATTCGACGGTCTCGTCAGCGACAGCATCTGTCCGAAAATCAAAGTGATATTCGGCAAGAAAAAATGGTAGTCCTGTCAATTTCTCGTTTGTTGATAGCACTGCCGTTCGTGAATGGAATAGTGGAACCAGAACAGAGCCTCCAAGTTTGAATTCGTTGTGGATGTAATCAGATCGTACCTCGACACCAGCTACGTTGCCGGATGTTGTGGCGGTCAGTGAAACTATGAGTGATCGGCATAATTGGCCTAGCAGGCGTAATGACAATGTGTCGGTATCGAAATAATCCTGCGATGATGGAGTCATTGATTCGTGCCTTCCTCACGTTTACAGTGATTCCGATTTGGAAGCAATCGACAAAAACTGTGAATTCATAGTGCCAAGTCCAGAACGACTAAATATCATTAAATCGGAAGCAGGAAAAAGCAATGGTCTCAGCATCGGAGGAGGTGCAGGCCTGTTCTATTTGTGATCTTAGCTATGGACAAACCGAGATAATTGGGATGGAATTGACGGAAGAATTTGTTAAGGTTTGTTTGCTTCTCCCATTGAAGTATAACTTTTTGGGTAGAAAATTTGCTTACAGAGCCTTGTTTACTATTCGTTTCCATGTTGCAGCGTATGAAGGTTTGTTTGACGACACCAAAGAACGTCCCAGACGTAATTATTGGCCAGTACAGCGCTTCAGACGTCGATGAGCGATTGAAGGGGTTGTTGCTCTACCCCCGGGTAAGATTATAACAATGATAAAAATTTGTGAATAAGCAGCTCACTCTTTGCTGTGTGATAGAGATTTATAAGTCTGGCGGCGGCGTATGCGGTCACGTTTGCCCCTTTGCGGGAGGGTCGTCGCCTAGCTTACCTGTGAACGCAATTGCCAACAGGAACTATATTGGCCATTTGCCTAGTCGATTCAAGGCTCTTACACAAACAGATGAGAAAGCGGTAGCGCTGGTTTTGCCGTGCGTATCAAATGTCTGTCGTGACAGGATGGCCATGCCGCACGATCAAATCACATCATTACGTTGTCCGAAACGCTGAAGGTCCCGTGGTGGAATTGTTGCCACGAGATTTGAGTTGCCGCGTGCGCGTAACGATGGTTGGCCTAATGACTAGGTAATTGCGTGCAAAAACACTATCGGCTTAATTTACCGCTTTGCCGCAGATATCTCCAGTTTCTGCATCTTCACAACCGTGAATACAAAAAGCACCAATGCGCATTGGCACTAGCTGTCTCCAGGGTACGCATGCGTGGTGCAACAAGAATTTCTGTCATTAATACGCGAAGATTGGGTGTTTCGGATGCAGTTGATCCGCGTGAAGAAGGTCATATTCGCCGTGAAGGTGATAATTTTGCGTCTTCGAGTGTTATTGTTGATCGTACGTCAGCACAGGGTGAATCCAGCGAGTCCTCCTCTTTCGTACAGAATCTTCGAGATCAGAGCACCTACTCGGCGTTTGGATCAACGTTAGAAGAAGGCATTTATCCTGCCATAGAGGAAACCAGGATTGGGGCTTCTAGTGTTTTAATGTCGCCAACTCCTGCTAAATCCATCGACGTTGTCGTGTGGAAGTCAAATGCATACATGGCATTGACGAAGTGGGCATATCTGTCCGCGAATGTTTCCTACACTTTTCCCAGCCGGGTGTGGAGGTCCAAGAGAATCATGAGAAAAGAATATGTCGGTAAGACATTGGATTCTACGGTGTTTGCAAATTCACGGTCATCGATTTGAGAATCACTACGCTTTCAGGCTTCTAGCGTTCGACTATCTTGCAACTGAGAATGCAAGGCGAACGCTTTACATTAGGCTGGATGTCAAGCGGCAAGCATTGAAAGCAGCCGAAGTCAAACGAAATACAGTCATTAAAGCGATCAAGTACTTCAAGTACCTGTCGGAATGTCAAGCGAAAGGGGCTTCGAGTGCCGGAATCTGCTTTCAATGGATCTAACATTAGTTGTATGCATGCTCGTCATGATCTTTTCGGAATGCTGAAGCGGTTTGGACCCCTCCAAAACAAATTTACAGTATCACCCGACTCCGCTGGAGTTAAAGCAGGCGAGGTTTCGAAAAGAGCAATCGACGAGGCGAATACCATGCTCATGCCGAATCGTGCTGAACGAAAGCAAATCTCTGCATCATATCCTGTGGAGTGTGCGCGATATTTCTTAACGGTAATCAAAACCGTTATCGAACTTCTTCTTGGATGGGATCAGGAGGCCAATGCTCCGAAAAAGGGAGGTGGTATCTTTGGAGTAGTACGAGCATTTGGGGCTTCTACAGAATCACAAATAGCTGGTGATCTCCATGCCCATTTTGGTGTATGGCTACACGGTTTTCCTACGACCTCTGTGGAATTTTGGAACGCTATAGATAATGACGCATCATTTCAAGCTCGATTCCTTCAGCTTGCCGCCGTGCTTAGTTAATGAGGGGGAATGTGTACATTGCCACAGCAATGCCACACTTACGGCGGTAACTACTGGCATCGATGCATATCGCCGCCCTGCCCCCGGCACCGCACCTCCTACAACAGCGACTTGCGCATCTTGTGGTGCAACCTTTAAAGATAAAGACGTCATTGATGCATCTCTGATTGCCGTAGCAGGCGATCAATGTGATTTAACGAATTTGCAGTGGAAAGACTTTGAAAAATGCCGGCCTCCGCATCACTGCCAGTGCTTCGTAAAATACTATAGAAGCGGAGGGTGGTCCATAGCCCACCCTCAATTATTGCATCTGAAAACGAAGATTGAAACATCAATTATTGCAATTTTTAATGGATGATTTCATTGGTCAAAATCCAGTTTATCGTACTGTGATTAGGTAAAATTCGTCAAGTAACTGGGTTGAACAATCAATTATTGTAGGGTATCATCTTGCTCAGGAAATCAATTATGCGCCGCATATTATGGCAATATATTGTTAGTACCATATATTTTTAGGAAGCACCGATTCACTGCTCGGAATCGGACGGCGCTGTTGTAATGTCGTTACTTGTTCGCGAACTTCAAGTCCATTACTGAAACCGCTGCAAGTCCTGTTTCGAGGTATGTGCATTGCTACGATTTTCGGATGAGCTATGGGTTCACTTTATATCACGTTTGTGCTTATGATATTAACGCAGAAAACTGTTCTTAATGGAGTGTTTGCCGATTTCTGAAACCAGAAGCTGTTCACATCGACCATACTAGTATTGATAATCACCAATGTCTTCGTATTCATCGACCTATTGGGTGCGAGTATACAAATGCATACAACCCCGTGGTGATGACCGCAATGAAGTGCAACCATGGTGCTCAGTTTGTGCTGAGTAATGGATCCAAAGATACTGCTGCTTACGTTGCGAAGTATTGTTTCAAGTGTCAAAATCCTGTTGAAAACCAAATTGCGTTGTCGTTGGCAGCCTTCGCGAAGGCCGCATCAAAAACAAGGTCTTTACCACCAGATACATTAGCTATTGAGCGAGGCTTATAAGATGCTTGGATCTATGTTATACACAGTTACCAACGGGCAAGAAGTGGTGGCGCTTATGGCAGCGCTATACATACTCCACAAGACGCCGTTTTGGTTTTCATACGATTTTATTCGAGTGGATCTGTGGAAAATGCTGGAGAAAAGAGAAACTCAGTTGAGATCTGCGTATCGCAGCAGGAATGTGAAGATTCGCAATCAAGACATAGCAGTATTTGTTCTGACAGCCTGCATGAAAAGTACTGGAAGCGGAAAATGAGACTAGAGTTGACAGCGTTTATTGATATTTTAGAGCGATTCGAATTCACCAAGAAGAGGTCGGCTGTAGTGGGCGGTTTCCTCCGGATGAAACCTCGGTTATTCGATTAAAGTCACGGAAGGTGCTAGTGGTAAGCGGCACACCAATACCAGATATTACGAGCCACCTGGATCCTGAACGACTCAACTTCTACTATCTATCGATTTTGACACTATTTAAACCTCATCGACAATTTGCACTTCTTGCTGGAAATCAATCGCCACTCGACGGATACCGTGAATTTAGACAGCATGCCAACAAGACTAGTGTCTGCAACATGCAACGTTTCGAGGCGCAGTTGCAGGACTTTTATCGCGGTGAAAAATCTGATGATCGGGGAGGAGTATCTGCCGAATCTGAATTACTCAATACAAGGCCTCCTGCAACTACGTCCTCGATACCAACTGCTGTTGGACAATGGTCGCCAATATTCTGGCACTCTAGATGAAAGCATTCCTGACGATCCTTTCGACACGAATGCAATAGTAACACCAGATTACTCCACTCAGAAGCTATCGGACGATGCAAAAGCGACTGTTCGAAATGTATTCAACTTGGGATATGCAATTGAGTCGACAGGCCAGTCTTATTTTAGTCTTTCTAGCGCTATCTCGATTGAACCAGAATTTGATATTGCGTCGTACGCTTCCAGGCTGGTGACGACAAAGAGCATGGATAACGACGAGTGTCTCGGTACGCACAATTTGGTTGCGTAGTTTCAAGAGGCTCCAACGCGATTAGAAAAACTACATGACTGTTTCGGACCAGTACCGTATCGTGTTCCTGACGGGCGGCCTCGCTGGTTACCAACAACATTGCCTGCGTTTCCAGAAATTGCGATGGTATCAGAAGCATTTCAGCTCAATTTTTGGCAGCATGTTGTGTTTGAGGTTGCTGCGCGTCATGTATTATACGCGTATTTAAAATATATATCTGAAGCACTGTCGGAGCCATTACTGCCGACGCAGATGCAAGTGAGGCTCTACGATATCAAAGATCAATTGATTGGTTACTTAGGAGGAGAAGCGGGGACTGGAAAATCAACTGTTGTTGATGCACTGCTCATGTTTGCAAGAAAGTGGGGGCGAACGGGAAGTGTAGAAACATTGGCTTTCACATGGGTAGCGGCTATCAACACTAAAGGCCGAACGATGCACAGTGCTCGCAATTAAAAAATGAACGTTGCAGAACCGAATGGATCCCCAACGATTGAGATGCAATCTCGATTTAGGCGTGTGGTGCTAGTTGTTATAGATGAAATTTCGATAATCGATCAAGGTTTACTCGGGGAACGGACGCCGTATCGCGCTCGATGTCAACGACACCAGAAAAATCATGGGTGGTAAGCACACAATCCTGATTGGAAACCTCTTGCAGCTACCACCCGTCACAGGCTCACCTTGAACGATTCCTAGCTAGTGTGTAGATACTACCTTAGTATCTTGTATAACAAGTTGTACCACTCTTTGCCTAGGTTTCGTACCCCTCCAGCTCACGCAAGTCAGCAAAGGCAGACTGGTTACGCACTCAGCGCAGCAACCAACTTCGTCGTATCTCTCACAAAAAATGCGAGCCAGATTTGATTCTACCTACACAAAGATACTCGACGCCATGCGATGGGGACGTCTTTCGGGTACTCAGCTGAAGTTGTTAAACAATAGAGTTCAGACGGCAGATTCACGGGAAGAACCAGCAACGGAACAAAGCGAATTTAAATATCGACCGGTTGATGTTTGCACCAACAAGCTGCGTTGTGCAATCAACAACGACATGATTTTCCGGATTGCGGACACTCGGCAATGTGCCGTATATGAATGTATCGCGGTTCCATCAACACGGTCAAAAAGCTGATTTGTGAACACCTCACAAACATAAATGAAAACCTTACAGACCGGATCCCGATGAAGCTGTTTTTTACTTCGGAATGTCTGTCATGGTAATGCATAAGCATCCCGACTTGATCGATGCAGATGTGATTGCGAACGGAGTGATAGGAACACTGGTAGGCACACACCCGCCCCTTGATGAGCTACCTGAAATTGTCTATGTGGCGTCTGGTGTTTTTATCCACAAGCTATTATGGTTGCCAACCTTGATGCTCATCCAGCTGCATGGGGTGCAGTCAATACTGGTACAGAAGGTGTCATCGGTCTTCCCCACGCCACGGAAGCCTACGGCTCGCTAATATTCCGAATCTGTCCCAATCCACAGTGACACAATTTGCACTTGAGCTAAATGCGGCAGATTCACAGCGATTGTGATCGCAAAGATATCACGCACCCACTGTGACCTTTCACTTCAATCCAGAGACGAAAATGACGCGCCGAAAAAGAGAGATGTCGAGGATTCATCTACCGTGGCGCAGGCACTCCAATCTAAGCGGACGAAGACAAGCACAAAGCGCACGTACCTGTCCAAAGTCAACACCATGACAGCATGATGGACCTGTCTTTTAGTCTTCCAAGGCTCTGACCCATGCGCAAGTAAACTGGTACAGGGGTCGGCCCGTTTACTTGACCTAGCACATACGAGCTGCTGCCTTTGCACAGGCTGTGTGTGCCGATGTCTTCCGGGATACAGCTCAATATGCACAACTTCTCCTCACTGAAAGACTTGACAACACGACGTAATAGACGTCCAAATCGATCTTTGTTATCGCTTCCGATGAATAGCTGCTGCTTTCCACCACTGCCACGTTCAGGACAGGAAAATGTGCACAGCGAGAGCAAGTACAGGGCATTGCGACGGCTCGTACGGGTTTGCGTACACATGTTTACCAATTGTTTTTGCTGCAGTTTGATCTCCCGTAAGTCCGTGCTCCTCCACGACAAGACAGTCCTCAGACCACTCAATGTGCTGCAACATGATTGTATCGACAGAGTCTGCTCTTCTCATCAGGTTCCACATCAAACGAAAAAGCTCCACCCAAACAACACCGTAGACCAGGCCTGACCTTTCTTGACGGGCTCAAGTGTCATAAGCTTCAATGCAAGAAGCTCATACCCGCTAGCTTTCAGTTGGAGCTTTCCCTCATTGATCTTCACTAAACCGCGTTTTTAAGGTTATTGACGACCTCTTCGTAGCCCTCCAGCACTCGGCCTAATTCTGTGTCAAGAGCAGGATCCAGTTCACTCAGGTTGGAGCGATAAACATCAACGAGAGCGCTACGGTAGCCTCAAATACATGATTCAGAAAATGGCCATTTATCATGTCCTTCGAGTCCAAATTATCACGATCGCACACGTGAGCAGGGCGGTAGATATGGCCAAAAACGCGGTGGTTATCGATCGTATCTACTCTTTTGGTCCTCCTTGCTGTTGAACTCCTCGGCACGAACGTGTACGTGATCGGGACGGTTATGACGAATCGGCTTGGTTACGACCAACACATCAAGGATAAGCGGCAAACACGTCTAGCGAGCATTCCCCATGGGTCCTTTACATTTTCGCGCTCAGTCGCCATCCCCACCATGATTGCTTTCCACTGGTGGGACCGCAAACCGGTGCATTATTTGTGCACAGGCGCTGTGATGACGGCGTCGACGATAGAGAGAAAGGTGAAGCGAGTTGGTCCGATTACGGTTCCGTGCCCGGCTGCAGTAACTGACTATCAACGCTGGATGGGGGTTGACGTGCATGATCAACACCACCTCCAAACTTACTCGCTTCAAAAGTCGACGAAGTTTATGAAGTACTACAAGAGCTTATTCTTGGGCTTTGTCGACCTAGCGCTCGTCAACGCATACATTTCGCACAAGCAGACGGCTAAAATTATCGGGACGCCATTAATGGAGCGAGGGGAGTGGTATGGTGTTCTGCAGAACCAGCTCCTGCAGCTCAAGGCTGAGGATTTCGCCGGAGTAGTCGTGATCCCAGCTCCTGTTAGGAACTAGCTCAAACGCACACCCGTTTGGATCGCACGCGCGCTCGAGCAATCGGAAGACTGGGTAACGGTCAGCGGTGTTCCGAAACACCGCCAGAGATCCTGCAAAGTTTGTGCACTCTTGCGAACGGACCGCAAGAAGAATTCGTTCGCGACTACATTCTTCTGTTAGCGCTGTTCAAACGACGACGCTAAATTCTGGCTGTGTAACAAGCTACATCGTGAGTACAAAGGCGTACCGAAGACGTGTTTAGAGATTTGCCATGACGAGTTTGAAGCTGGCGAGGCGATCCCACCTACATTGGGCAAGAGAGTTGTGTTGCGGCGTCCAGGTCAAAAAGTAGGCGAGCGAAAGAAGACGCGTCGTGAACTGCACCTTCACGGCTGTGGCGACGAAGGCGATGACGAGCAGAAGATGAAGAGATCGGTACCCAAAACAAATGAGAACTGGTTGCGTATCACTTGATTAGTGTCTGGTTTTGTCAGATCGTAATGTATGCTTCGTTGAGTCGATGTACGTTTTGTCCCGTCTTTTTCAACAGACTGGATTCACAGGAACTTTTTTCTGCTCGATGGGACACAAATCGTACAATCGTGGGAAGTTATGACATGCATGGTAGATAGGGTGTATAATGAGAGGTTATCGTCCCTGTTACACATTGGGACCTGGGCTGGGTCTTTGGTCGATTGACACAGCTGAAGACCGGGGAAGATAAACGGTATTCGCATTTTAGCCAATGATTTGTAGTCATACTGGCTCAAAGCCTCTCATCTCCACAACATCACTCACTACCTAGGAGCCAAGCAAAATGAAGATGCGTTGCCATCGCTGATTTTGGGCGTACGCTGGCGATTATGGAGCTGAAGTATCTGCTGACGCAGCACAGTTTGCACGAACGAAAGCTGGTCAAGACAAACCTGGACATGATAAGGCCACAGGGAACTGGCTGCGGAGCCGTGCAGGGAGGTCTCTACGTCAACGCTGGCTTTCCTGGAACCAGGTATTTGTACTTCGGTGAGAACACAGACAGCAGTTTCCCCTTAACGACAACCCCCGAGGCATCAGTGATCGTCGCAAAGATCGCAGTCGCTATCCGAGAATGATCTGTCCAGACGTCGAACGCCCCCAGGTTCTCCAAAACAGCGTCGCTGTTGCTCAACCTACGGCACCCATACCGATCGACCCATCCACCAAAGAGCAACTTAGTGGCTTTGTGAAGCAGCGCAGTGAGCTCCTGCAGGCAGCGATCGTCGCCAAAACAACGGCGATGGCATTCGCTTCGAGAAGCAATAATATTAGATAAGTTGCTGCTTCTCCGGTTGCCGTAGTAGAATGTATGGGTGGACAAATTGCTGTGATGGTACCAGCATATGTTGGAGCTTCGGTTTTGCGTGTGATATCGGATGCAGTGATGTTTCTAAAGTGCTCGGCGACACAAATGCTCATGCACTCTGACCATGAAGCAGTTGAGGAGCTGCACCAAACGCAGGCCTGCGTTAACGACGCCAACGCATCTCTGGACAAGTACGTACAAGATGTTTTGGAAATTAGTCCTATATTTGCAGACATGTATAGCCGCAGAGAACACTATACGGCCGTGACAACAAATCATTTGAAGCACTTGTATTGGATGAGAGACACGAGACCAGAGGAGCTATCACAGGAAGTTGAAGTTTCATATGCAAGTACTACAACGCCCTTAGTCACCCTGGCGAATTCAGCTGCACAGTGTCGATTGGAGATAACCACAGCGGTGGGAGCTGCACCTGCCGTTACAGATGCAGATGCAGAGTCGGTTAGGGCATCAACTCAAGTCCGTGAACAATATCCACTAAGTCACTGACGCAAACGGATTCGTGTTTCCCCGCCAACCATAATTGTCCTGCTCCGACTCTAGAAGCAGACACTGAGGGCAATAATTATGGCGGTGCGTTTGATAATGGTGCAGGGCCGAGAGTAAAGGAAGTAGATGCAGCGGGGAATCGTGACGCGATGATTGATTACGATGCTGCTGATTTTTCGAGCAGTGGAGAACAGGAGAGTAATGACCCCAGCAGTTCTGGAGATAGCGATTTCGAGGTTCTCGATTCGGGTAAATCGGATAGAGAAATTCCGCATCGGTTTTTCAGCAAGCGTCTACCAAAGCATGATGCCGTGTTCGTTTGAACGGATGTCGAGAACGGTATACCCATATACGTGATTCCTAGCGATTTCAATAGTTTGCAGGTTGATGCTTCGTTGACACAGACAGCGTTGTATTTATTTATTTCTCGCGACATAATTCGAAAAATGGAGTAGTTCGCGCGTGTACATCTGAATTGTACACTTTGATGGAGACCGCCAGATTTACACCTCGGAAACCTCGCATGCAACAGCGCATGTGTGATGAGCTGAGCGCGTTGGTTGACTGGTCATACCGGTACCTACTCCCACCGGTCTCGGGTTGCAAACACTGAAGCTTCTTGATAATCGAAAATTTCCTGCAGCCCGCGCCCACGACAGTTTGTCATGTCAACTCGATGAAAAAGGCTCACAGTTCAGCCTATGCGTTTGACGTACTGAACTGGTTCTTGGCAAAAGTTCACGATAAACGATCGGAAGATGCGGCTGCGTTCGAATGCAGAACATTTGTCTACAACACAAACCACAGCATAAAAACTGCGCGGATTGTGGGCTTTACGGTCTTCATTACATGCATGCTATTTCGAAGCACATAGCTACTGATATGCCTGGGACAATAGAGGCGAATATCGCGGAGTGGGCGTCTGGCGGTTTTAACGCCACCAAAGCGTCTGTGTACCACTCTCACCTTTATAGAGAACTCCTGCCAAAGTGAGGAAAGTGTGAAACACAAGGCGAAACTAATGCAGCAAAATTGAAACATTGTCAATCCATTTTTATAGTGTAAACTCGCCTACACAAGCAGAACGCTACCGGAATGCTATAGTGCGGTAGTCATACTGCGGTGAACGATTCCAAATTCCAAATGAACTTTATGTAAATAGGTCGTACAGAGATAACACTGTGCTAAGCTATTCCCCTAGTCAACCTCACCGACCCTGCATCATCGACTAATCCACTGTGTCCTCTGCTACCTGCCGCTGTCATCCCACAGCGTCCTCTGCAGCAAACATCCAGACCGCTCCGTGTATTAGTTCCTGCCCACCACCACTTGCAGGTAAAACACGCCGGTCTTGTTGAATCTTTTCGCTCGTTGGGTTGCCCAACGACGAGAACGACGACGGCTACTTCATCCACAGACCCAAGTACACGATCACGGCGCGCCCGTTGCGCTGCAGGATGTTTTGAAGCCCATATCTCGATGAGTAAAGTTGTATCTGTACAGAAAGCACAGGCCGGACAGTTCGTCCACCCTGTAGACGTGCGTCACACTCTCCAGGCGTTTCGACCCGTCCACGCCGTTGAACAGCTTCCGTTAAATGGAATCGCAACTAAGAAGTTACTTGGATTAGCGCAACTAGAGCAACCATGATACTCTTCACTTCATCGTAAATTAGAGCAGTGCTCTTTGAGTTTTCTTACGCACTCGACGGATTTCATCCAAACACTGTATGGCCAACGGTGTCGCCGCAGAATCGATAACACCGGTCTACCACGAGAAAGTTGCTGAATGAAATTGAGAACAGCTCGGCGGCGATTAAAAATCGTCTCTCATCTGCATCACACCACTTTGTACCATGACGTTGTTCCAGCTCACGCACAGCAGTACCTCCATTTACGCCTACACTCTATTCATCCCAGAGCTCATTGACCGATTCCAATCCCCTGCGCATTTTGTAACGAGGCACTGCTCGCTGGCTACCTTCAATCTCAGGTGCAGCAGATGCGCTGCTCCTAGAAATGGTGACGATGCTGTTTTCTGTGTTAGTAACCAGCATAACCTGAAGTATGGCAGTATCCCTCGAAGCGGCTGAAGAGTGCGCAATATTTCGGCGATGTTGCCTTCCACACTTCCCAGCTTTGAGCTTACTTGATCAACAGATGCCTTCAGATCTTGGTGTACACCATCCAGCTTTGCTTTCAAGAAAGGCATAGCTTTTCGCATCCTCTGATCTGCAGGGTCCTCCATTGTTGTTACTGACTCTCTTGATTGATGTTTGAATTGCAGAAATGCGTTTGAGGCAAAAATATTGTGCTTCCACACTGGATAATGCGGTGTTAACTCGTGTAAGAAGACTGCATCCTGAAGAAGAACTTTGTGAAGATATTGCAGGAGTTCTAGAAATCCCCCTGCTGCAATTGACTGCTCAGTGTTGCCTTCATTAAGACCCTGCTGCCATGTCTCAACCTGGCGGGAAATCTTGCATTGTAGAGAAGAAGGGGGATTCACAGATGCGCGGGCAACAAAAACTCCCTCGAGAAGGCTCAAATCCAGCAAGTGTTCGCATAGCTTCGCGGGGTAGAGATGTGAGATAGCACTTCTCCCTTGATTGGGTGTTCCAGCGGCCTAAACGCCTTATTTAAGATTCACTAGTGTGGCGAAGCTGCTTCACGAAAATTGCTGACGCGTTCGAAGCTTGCGCACTGTACGCCCGGACTGCCGACTTCGGAGGGGTACTCCGTTGATCTGGCGCGATCGAAACCTTGTAGTCACCTTGTGTACCCGACGGCTGGGCGGGTTACGCTCTTCCGGTGTTCGTGAAGATGTTCAGTGGTGACCAAGGCGGATGTTGGAGCTTGTGTGCTTCCGGGGTCTGGGTGGGTGACGGCCACGCGGGTATTCTTCACGCGGTCGTCGGTGTGCTGCGATCGAGTCTTGGTTCAAGCCGATCGCGTGGGGATATCCTGTTCTTGTGCTGTTGTAGCCCTTTCCGTTGCTTGCCGCCTCCTCTTGGCGGGATCTTGTGGTGAGATTGATGTGCGAGCGTACCCTGGCCAAGCTATCCAGGTGTACGTCGTGTTCTTGGTTGGCGTAGTGAGTTCTTCTTCGGGTAGGCCAATGTACCTCCTTCCCCGGTAGTCTAGAAAACACTTGCGTCTTGCAAGGCAAATCGGAATCTATAATACCAAAGTAAAGGTCCTAAAGGTCTCTCCCCATCTCGCTCTCTTCCTATCCCTCTTGCGTGCTTCCTGTTTGCGCATTGTACCTTGAACCTGATATTATGTACCAAGATTGCGGTACCGTAATGAATTGATGGCTCCATTGTACCCACAATCCATGTGATCGCCCGTACCGAAATGATTGTTCAAGATCAACCCCGCAGATCGCGAGTTGGCAGATCGCGTGTCCCAATAATTGCACCTGATCGCATATTGGAATAATTGCACCTGATCGCATATTGGAATAATTGCACCTGATCGCATATTGGAATAATTGCACCAGATTGCGTACCGGAATGATTGTGCCAGACGAATCAGGTCGGGGTGTACCCCATTGTTGGTACACCAGTCAGGTCTCGCCCAGATGTCACACAACCGGATGTAACCAGACACAGCTGCAGCTCTCAGGTCGCGATCCATTAATCGTGATCTTTAGGTCTTCATGTCGCCTCCGATTGGTGAAGCTCCACAAGAGCCAGACCGCTTCACGTCAATCGCCCTCTGCGCTGGATAAGGCCGTACAGCAGCCGCCGCCAGCGCACGCCACTCTACTTCCCGACGTCATCTTCCCCGTCGCCGTTTCCACTCCCTCCATGGTTGCCGCTCAGCAGCCCAGTTCTTCGGTCCTCCCCAGCGCTGCCGTCGCCGATAACACCAGGTCCGAGACCGACCCCTCACCCACTCCAGTAGTCTCCACTCTCCCGATTGCACTTCCTCCCATCCACCGCGAAGCTGCGCAAGCTTTCCTCGCAGCATTCAACGAGCTGCTGGATCGCGCTGACGCTGGTCGGACTTGGCGGAAGATCACGCAAGTCTGCAGCGTGCATACGCTGACCAGAAATCGCGTGCCGACCGTCTCGAGAGCGAGTTGAACGAGGCATACGCAGCGGCGTCACCCTACGTTTTGCACTGCCAGCACGAGTTCGATATCCTCCATCGTCGTTACCGGGATGCGTTACAAGTGTCCGCGGATTACGAGCGTGCACTGCAGGAACGCTTGGACAACTCACGAGAAGTCGAGGCACTCCGGGATCAACTGCGTGTTACCCAAGAGGTGTGCGACGAGGAGATTGCGCGCCTGCAGAACGAAATCGGTAGCCTGGCTAGGCAACTGGCGACCGCGACTTCAGCTGCGGGCGCCTCTCCTGTCTTCGCACGTCGTATCACGGCCCTCCAAGACGAACGTGACCACGCTGTTGCTGGGCGCGATCAGGTTACGGTCGACTGTTATCGATATCGTCACGACCTGGCACAAGCTGAAGACGACATCCGGGCTCACGAAGCTTCGCAGCAAGCTCTCGACGATGCTGCCTCTCGGATTCGTGGACGTGTCACTCGACTGGAGCAGCGCGTCGCCGATTTACAGGCACGTAATCAGCAACAAATCGCCGCTGCCCAGACGAATTTAGATCGTGTCACGCTGAACGTGACCGCGAGCACGATCGGGCGGATGCCGCGGAGACTCAGTTACGCTCTGCTAACGTCAACCTGAGACGGGTGACTAATGAGCGTGACCAAGCTCGGGCTGATCTCGCGTCCACTCGTACGTTACCGTCGCCGCTTTCATGTTTCTGTGACGCTGTAATAACTCCCTTTTGTCGCTTCTTCATAGAGTCCCAGATCGCGTCGGCTCGTGCATCTATTGCGAGACTTGAGCGTAGCGTGAATTCGCTGCAGGCGAACCATGGTCGCCTCCAGACTCTGCAGAAGGAGAATGACACTTTGCAGCGTGACCTGGCGGCTGTTCGGACCGCTTCCGCGGTGTTCGAAGCTGAGCGCGATCGAGCAATGCAAGACCGCGATGTCATCCGTGACCGCGTAGCTGGACTGATCTCCTTGGTCCAGCCTGGCTCCATCGCGGTAACCGCTTCGGTTACGCCCGATACTCAAACGCCGGTGCCAGCCGGAAATCCTAAGCGACCCCGCAGTCCACGGTCTCCAAGCTGTTCACCGCCTCCACGCCGTCGTTCTCGAGCCCATTCGCCCGGCCGCAACTCGCAATGCAAGAGTCCATCCTCGGGTTCAAGACAAGGGTGACTTCGTGGGGGCAGCCGATCTCGTGCTCGCGCGGGAGGTCTCTCCTCCTCCAAAGCATCAGGCAGTGACGACGAGATTTTTGGGCTGCTCTGACAAGTTCACGGTCTTCTGCTCGGCGACGCTCTTCTTCGGCGGGTGCATCGGGCGGCGGGTCATTTGATCGCCCGATTGACGTTGCGTCCGACTCTTCGAATGGATCATCCCGAGACCCCGATCAATCAGACGAGAGTGGTGAAGATGACAGCTTCGAAGCTGGCAGTGACGATGGCGATCGGTCCAGCGAGGGGAACAGCCGAATTTGTGCCCATGATTCGCCCGCTAGCGACGACAGTGTTACTAGTATACCGCGATCGCGCCGGAACCGGCTTCTCCTTCCCGCGCGGTGGGATCTGCTGTCTCCCACTACCATAGCGCGTGATGACTGGATACCAAGCTATCGTGACCGCCGCCGTCGAACCCCTGCCGAAGTTTCTCCGTGGCTCGCTCGATATATCAGTCACGTGAGAGTAGCTGAGCTCGACATTAATTTGTTCTGCCACCACTTCGCCAAGCCTCGCTACTGGCTGTTTCCTCCGGGTAAACGACGCCTTCGGAGAGTCTCTGGAATCTGGAGCTGATCACCGAGGAACAGATCGATGCACTTTACGACGAGGCGCCTTTGGACAACCTGGCCTTCGTCGTCGAACCCGTGTCTTTCGAAGTGACAGGTTGGTCTACCGAGATCGCGACCAATGGGAGGAGACGCATCGCCAGGCAGTGTGAAAGTCGACTCGCTCCTTCCCTGTCAGTTCTGTGTTGCGCAAAACGGAACCTGCCCTGGCCGCATTCTGTGAAGAGAGACGACAGCGGCAATCTCGTCTCGGGGCCCGTTGGAAGTCCTTCCTGAAACGTGTTCTCCACGGGATGATCGCGGGTCACTATGTTCTGGACCTGCTTCTCGATCCCTTCTTCCTTCACTATTCTCGCCCGGGGAAAAGGGAGCCTGGTACCCCGGCCTTGGCTGTAATCAGCCGCCTTCGACTCTGCTAGATGCGTTGCGAGAGGTCGACGCAGCGGAACCGTGGCGGAACCAGTATCGCAACGATATAGCGAGCCACCCCGGCTATCACGTTCGGCGTATCTCTGCGTCCTCCGGCTGCCGAAGAGTAGGCGAACTTGGCTAGTCGCGACGCACCTGCTAAACCTCGATCTTGATAATCTCCTTTCTACTGTGGCCTCTTCTTTCTTTTGGTTTGTCGATCTTCCTTGCTTGTTGAGCGATTGCCGCTCTTCACTGGTGACTTCGCCCCCAGTACGAACGATACTCCCACAAATAACCCTTCCACCTCAATGTGTGGCCTCCCACACAATCTTCTTGCTTTTCTCCGCCCGCAACTGCCAACCTGCTACGAGCTCTCCTCCGCCTCATGCGACTGCATGACTCCGAAACGGCTACGATTGGTCATTCCCCGCTCGTATTCGCGCAACAAGGCCCTGCAGTTCAGATCGGGTTCGTCGACCCATGAAGGGTCGTCGTAGCCTTTCCAGTACACTTGGAATTCGCGGTGAACACGGCCGTAGCGCGTCCGTCGACCCGATCTCATCCCTGCTATCTTTTCCACCTCGTATTCCCTTCCTCGAGACGTCCTTCCCAGCTATCTTCCGGTAAGATTGCTTCATCAAAATCAAAACGGTTCCCCTCGTCCACAGTTAACTTCAGCGTAGGACGATCCGGAAAACTCCGCACTGGCTTCAGTTTGGACACGTGGACAACCGGGAACAGGCGATACTCGGTGCCAACGATCTCCAGCCTCGCCGCATGATTCCCCACCATTTCGATCACCCGAAACGGACCGTGCCACATGTGGGCTAACTTGCGTGCGTACCCTTCATTCACTCTATCCAGGTACAACCAGACTTGCGCACCAGCTATAATCTCGTGCGGTCGGAGGTCTTCGTTGTGTTCGTCCGCGCGCGACCGAATCGCGGCTCGCAGGCCTTCGTTCACCTGCTCCCTCGCGCGCCAATAGTGATTCTGCACGTGATATCTCCACTGTCGAGGCTCCCGATCGCGACGTCGCGTACTTCCCAGGGGTAATGCCGCTTCCAACGTGGAGCGTGGGTCCCAACCATGGGTCAAGTAGGAGGTCGTGTCCCCGCGCACGCGATCTTGAGCCGTATTCAACGCGACCGTCAGACGTTCGGTATACTTGTCCCAGTCTTGTTGCTTTACATCTGCGACATACATCTTGAGCTCGCGGGTCAGCGTCTGCACCATCCTTTCGGCCGTTCCGTTCGCTTGAGGTCTATACGCCATCGTAGCTTTCTGTTTCTGTCCCACAATCCGGCTGAATACGCCGAAGAAATCGGACATAAACCCGGGCTTTCTGTCGTGCCGTATAGCTTCACTGGCTCCAAACCGACGGAACACACATTCTTCATAATTCTCTGCGATCGTCTGGGCTGTCCTCGACGCGCTCGCCTTCGCGATCACATATCCCATGAACAGGTTGACCCATATCAGCAGCTCCGTATTCCCCTTAAACGACTTTGGCAGCGACGGAATGTGATCCATCGCGATGATCTGAAAAGGGTATGTAGCCTGCAGGTTTCCCGGCGACTCACCTCTCACGAAGGGGCGTCCTTTCCCTGTCTCACAATCCGTGCATTCTCCCACATAGCGTTGGACACTCTTGAACAGGCCTCTCCAGTAAAAGTGCGCTCTGACCCGAAGGTACGTTCTTCCGATCCCCTGATGCCCCCTTCCAAGCTCGTATGATAATGGTGTAAGAAGTCTTGCTACAGGGTTTCCGGCACTACGAGCTTCGCGACCTCGTCCCGATCTTCGTCCGTCTCTGTCGACGGCGGGCAGTAGAGCAGCAGACCGCTCTCGTCCAGCTCATAATGATCTGCGATCATGGAACACGTCTTCGCTTTCTTCGCAGTCAGGCCTCCAACTTCTCCATTCAGGTACGCTTTTAGATCGGCTATCCACTTCTCCTCATCCTGGGCTTGGACAATCCGCTCACCCGGTATATGCTGCACGATTGTTTCTTCCAGGGCGTTCAGTGGTGCCCTCCGACGTCGCGTTGATCTTGTTACTGCGGTTACGCGGGCGACAATGCTGTCATCTCTCAGCTTGAGAAGCTCGTCCAGGCGGTTGAGCGTGATCAAGTCTTGGCGATCTTCTTCCAAGGTAACCACAGTTTCTTCTTCGCGTTGAAGGGCGGCGTTAGCTAACTTGTCTGCACTTTGATTCCAATCTCGTTTCATGCGCAGGAACTCGTGCTTCGGCCACGATCCAAGCTGATCCATCGCCTTCTTCCGCAGCAATTGCAAACCCGGAGCGTTGCACGCAATCTCGCCCCGCATTTGTTGGATCACCAAATTGGAATCTCCGCAGATTATAATCCGCCCCTATCCATGGTGGGCAGAAGGTCGAAACATAACAGAAGACCACGGTATTCGGCCTCGTTCACAGGCAAATCGGCTGCATACTTCGACGCGACTGACACGATCGTCCATTCCGGTAGCTTCCAGATGATAGCACTGTACGTTCCGCTACTGCGTTTGACACGTGCTGATCCATCGAAACTCGCGACTAACAGGCTCTCTCCTTTTTCCACTGTAGGCGGAGGCATGATGATTGTCTGTCGGGGTTCTTTCACTGGTGCAATTGCGATCAACGTTTCATCTACTTCCACGCGAGGGGTGATGCTTGCCGCTGACTCCCAAGATCTCGTCTTCCCCTTTCGTACACTTGCTGATCTCTAGGGTCCATTCTGAGAGCAACGCGGCCCAGTTTCCGAGCCGGCCTTGGAAGCCGGTCGAGTTGACCAGCCAGGCCAAGGTCGAATGCCGAGACAGCACCAAGATCGACCTGCTGGTCAGCAGGGTATTATTCACTTCAAGCATCCGCAAGAGTTCCAAGACTTCCTTGTCGACGATTCCGTTGTTGAGCTCGTTGGACTTCAACGTCCGGCTGGTGAACGTTACTGGCCAGTACACGCCATCATGCTCCTGCACGAGCGCCGCTGAGATCGCCCACTGGCTCGCATAGATTACGATTACCGGGGTACGCTCAGGATCGAAATGTTTCAAGATTGGAGTGGAAACGATTTTGGCCTTCAACATTGTGAACGCAATCTTTGCTCGGGTACAACGGTTGACATCCTCTGCTGGTGGCTCCACGCCCCCAGCCCTTTGCCTACCGGAGTCGTTCTTCTCCTCACGTCCCATCTCGTAAAAGTCTGCTTCTCGCAACTCGTACAAGACCGCCGCGTAGATCGCGAAGTCTTCTATTAAGCGGCTGTAACAATTCAAGCTCCCCAAGAAGGATTGCATTGATCGGAGCGTTCGCGGAAACAGGAGGTTGCCCAGAGTTTCAAGATTTTTCGGGTCGGCTTCCAAACCTTCAGCGGATACACGATGGCCCAAATAGCCCACCTTTCGCTTGCCCCAGAAACTCTTGACCACGCTGATCGACAGATTCCAACGTTCGCAGGCGTCCAACAGCCTCTCGACCTTTTGCACATCATATCTGCCGTCACCAGGATGTCGTCGATGTACGATCTTCTCCCCAGTACCGACGGCTTCGAGTTCGGCTCTGGTTCACATGTCTCGAACACGTCGATCGGCTTCGAGGGATCCTGGTCAGTGCTGATTCGGAGGTGTCCGTATAGCGCGTTGTCGATCAGCCTCTGGTAGATCTGTGGAGCGTACTTCAGGCCGAAGGGCATACGCGTCCACTCGAAGAGACCGAAAGGCGTGATAAAGGTAGAAATCTTCAGAGCCCGTTCGGTCATAGACACCACCCAGAAACCACTCGCCATATCGAGGGAGCAATACCAGAGCACTTTGTCCAAGTCTTCCAAGAGATCGTTGATCATCGGTATGGGGTACACCATCAAACGTGTCAGCCCATATACTAATCGGTAGTCGATATAGAGCCGGATGTCAACATCATTCTTCTTGATAATGATCACGATCGGAGACGCCCATGGCGAAGTCGATGGCTTGATCATCTTCGCAGAGAGCAAACTGTTGATCAGATCCGGCAGCTTCTCGCGGAACTGTGGGGCAACGCGTCGGACGCGCTGCGCAACGGGAGCTGCTGCTCCGACATCGATGTCGCAGATTGCGCCGACGGCCGCTGGTGGGAGCGCGTTTCCTTTCCTAATCACGAGGTGGCGTCGTCGCCAGATGATCTGCCGCAGACGATCGATCTCGTCGGGGGTGTTCGTTTCGGGATCACCCACCTGGATGTCCTCGATCGTGACTTCGTCGGTCGCGGTCACCACCTCCGGCAAGACGGCCATCTGCCTCTCCACATCTTCCGCGAAAAGGTCTCCTCCTTCGTGATAACACACTTCCTCATCGTCGGCGTTCTCTGGCTTGGAGATCGACGATTTTCAGGTTGAGACTGAGTCTCCTCTTGATCCAGAGCCGCTTCGTCGTCTCCCTTAGCGCTGTCTGCCGGAGGATTCTTCGCGTCCTGATCGCCTGATTCATCTGCCCACTTCACCCGTTTCGTAACCACCCTCGGTTCAACTTCGACTGGGGTTGGTACCATGATCTGGGCAACAGCCGGCCTCCTTGTGTTGGAGTCACGTCTCAAGATTTTCGTCGGCGGTTCGTACATCGGCCCGTCCACCATTGGTTCATCAGGTTCCAGATCCTAATCATCTTCAGGTTGCCGGTCGGTGGTGGCTTGGAATGCCAGGTTCTGCCACTCTGCATACCGTCGCGATCCGACTAGCACAAAACCAGGGTTCGAGGCACGCGTCCTCCTTCGAGCCACATGCCGACACAGGTGTCATCATGCAACGTTACCTCCTGATCGCTGATGTTCGTGATTTTCAGGTATCGAGTCTTCCCAGTCCGGACACCAAGCTTGTTACCCAGCGTTCACCTCGAGTAGCCCACAACTTCCGGTGGCTCGACAGGATGAAGCCTCTCCGGACCTCTATCGATCCTCCAACTTTAAGGTTCCAGTATTCTCCCACCACGATCCGCGACACCTTCTCGCTGTAGAGTGGACGTCGGCCGGCTAACTGGATTCGCACCTCGTCTGGAAGACTCAGTTATCCGTCGGCGAGATCGAGGCGGATGCCCGCCGGCACCATGAAATCCATCCCCAAGATCAAGTCTTGTCCACCGGTTGGCGGGCCGACCCAGACATCAAAATGGTAAACCAGCAACCCAGCGAGCGTAATCTTGATTCTGGTACGTCCGTCCGCTCTGTAGGGATTCTTACCAACTCCTTCACACTCCAACTCTTGACTGTTGTCCATGTAGCACCCAACCTTACGAGCAAAGGCGGCATCCAAAATGGACATCTCGGCGCCGCTGTCAAACAGCAATGTGGCTTTTTCGTTGTTGATTTTCCCCAAGGCTTTCGCCTGCCGGAACTTCTTGTCCGGCACGTGGTACTTCCAATATCCCCGCGATTCTCCATGCAAGAGGTCCAGGGCCATCGTCACCTCCGATCGTCCGAATCGACGACCTGATGGAGGCTGGAGATCGCCATGGTACGTTTGTCATGAAGGTCACATGTATTGTCGGTCGGCCGAATCAGCTTTCTTACATCTGACTTCGACTGTTTATCGACATTTGCATAGATGCAGAACTTAGAACGCCCGTCTCGTACCGGATTCCAATCCGGCGAGCGTTCTAGTTTAACATCTTCTCGGCCGCTTGAGGGAGCATGCCACCGTGCTTGTTCGGGGTGTACCACTGACGGATCAAGTTGTAGAACTTTTCCATCGGGCACTCTCCGGCTCCATGGATCTCGCCGCAGGCCTTGCAGGTGAAGAGGCAGCGATCGGTCGGGTGACCCTTCTTGCCGCCCTTCTAGCATGTCAGACGCTGCCAACAACCTAGATCGATGTGCTTCGATGACCCGCAATGGGAACTAGGTTTTCGTGGATCTTCTCCTTCCAGCGGCACAGGCGGACGACTCGTTTGGCGAGCGTTCGTGTCTCGATTGGTGCGTCCTTGACCTTGTTCCAGCGGCGATCGCGTGGGTTGATCCGAGGCGGCAGCGAGGTAGACCTTTTGCAGGTCTCCATCTCCTTCCGATCCGCTCATATCCAGTTCTGAGTCTCTGGAATCAGCAGTCGCACGGATTGCACGGACAGCGCGAGCGTTAGCGGATGGAGCAGCGCCCGTTGACGCCTTTGGTTTCGGCTTGATTGAACCGTACGCCATCTTCCCTTGTCGCGCCTTCGCACGTTTCCGGGATCGCAACGTTTCCTCCAACGTGTCTGCATCCGGGATCCTCAGCAGCGCTAGTTGACCGGCCAGGTCGCGGTCGTCGAGTGTTTCTATGAAGTGATCGACGTGTTCACGGCGGACTTCGACTGGTCCGTCTTTGATCGAGAGCTGTGCTCGCAGCCCGGCGAAGTTCAGGCGGTGCAAGTATTTCAACGGCGACTCATCCGATCTCTTCCGCGCATGGTAATATTGTCTCGCGACGGACACACCACGCCCGCAGTTCTGGATTTGAAAACTCTTGGGCAAACCCTTCCATTCGCTGCGCGTCGTCCGACTCAGCTGTCAGTACCAGTTGTGCGCAGGTCCGGTGAGCTAGTCCCCAAAAACCAGACACTTCTTGTTGTCCGGGGCCTGATCGCGGACAAAGGCTGACTTCATCTTGCTGACCCAGCTTCTAGCTCGGTCTTCATCCTGATCTTTCCCAGAGAATTCCTTCAGGTCCGAGATTGCTGAGAATCTGATTCGAGTAGCTGCAATCGTTCCTGTTCCGGTGGCGTCAGCGGACGCGACGGCTGCGCCTACTGGGACGCCGACGCTCAAATCGTCCGGGTCGTACTCGCTCGGGTGCGAATGGACGGATCCCACCGATTCCATATCAACATCTTGGGTTTCCGGCGCTTTCGCGGCAGCCAGCGGTTGGGTTGCCGCGACCGGTGTGATCGTGGACGTTTGCTGCTGTTCTTTCAAGAACCGTTCCATGTCGCCGTCGAAAAACGACTGCAGAGGTGCCGGTGCCGCTTGGACTGGGATTGATCTGGTGAACGTGGAAGTTGTTGTTGCCATCGTGGAGGTTGGCATGGCGATTGTGGCCGTTGGGTTGGGGATCGTGGGAAATCGACCGTCGTGGTCGCTCTTCCACGACTGAAGCGCGGCGGCACCCGCCGGCCCCAACGTCATCCGTTGCAACTCGACCACGCTGTCCGTTTCCGAACCCGCTTCCGATGTGGCAGATGCATACTGTGACGATCCTGCTCGGCTACGAGTTGAGGGCGATTCTTCTTGTTGAACTGGGACGACGCTGCCTACAATGGGGGCCAGTCTGGCGTAGAGGTTCAACGTTGCTTCCCTGATCTCCGACAACTCCAAATCGAACAAGTCGTTCGCGTCGAAAGAGCCAAGAACGATCCCTGCTTCTTTCAACATGCGCATCAGGATCTTTACCGCATCGAGTTTGTTGGATACGTCCCTCGGTGCCTTCACTGGGACTTGCAGTTCTCCAATCGGCTACGGGTGCATGATCTTCATTACCGGGTTCTCGTGCATGAGTCTGTACAGGCTCTTGTAGTGAAACGCGGACTCCAGCCGATCATCCGTCCACACCTGGGGATTCTCTTGCTCTTCGGTTTCGGACTCCGGTGCCTTCAGGTTCTTGCGCGAGGCCTTCGACTTCTTCTTCTTCGATGTCGAGTGTGAGGCTGGAGGCGTTTTGGTGGATGGAGATCCTTCGGTAATTCCCTCGTTCCGTCTTGATCTTGATATCTTCTTCGGTGGACTCACGGTGAAATCCCTGTGAATCACCAGAAGGTCCGGGCACGCGCACCATTGTGGCGAAGCTGCTTCACGAAAATTGCTGACGCGTTCGAAGCTTGCGCACTGTACGCCCGGACTGCCGACTGTCGGAGGGGTACTCCGTTGATCTGGCGCGATCGAAACCTTGTAGTCACCTTGTGTACCCGACGGCTGGGCGGGTTACGCTCTTCCGGTGTTCGTGAAGATGTTCAGTGGTGACCAAGGCGGATGTTGGAGCTTGTGTGCTTCTTCCGGGGTCTGGGTGGGTGACGGCCACGCGGGTATTCTTCACGCGGTCGTCGGTGTGCTGCGATCGAGTCTTGGTTCAAGCCGATCGCGTGGGGGTATCCTGTTCTTGTGCTGTTGTAGCCCTTTCCGTTGCTTGCCGCCTCCTCTTGGCGGGATCTTGTGGTGAGATTGATGTGCGAGCGTACCCTGGCCAAGCTATCCAGGTGTACGTCGTGTTCTTGGTTGGCGTAGTGAGTTCTTCTTCGGGTAGGCCAATGTACCTCCTTCCCCGGTAGTCTAGAAAACACTTGCGTCTTGCAAGGCAAATCGGAATCTATAATACCAAAGTAAAGGTCCTAAAGGTCTCTCCCCATCTCGCTCTCTTCCTATCCCTCTTGCGTGCTTCCTGTTTGCGCATTGTACCTTGAACCTGATATTATGTACCAAGATTGCTGTACCGTAATGAATTGATGGCTCCATTGTACCCACAATCCATGTGATCGCCCGTACCGAAATGATTGTTCAAGATCAACCCCGCAGATCGCGAGTTGGCAGATCGCGTGTCCCAATAATTGCACCTGATCGCATATTGGAATAATTGCACCTGATCGCATATTGGAATAATTGCACCTGATCGCATATTGGAATAATTGCACCAGATTGCGTACCGGAATGATTGTGCCAGACGAATCAGGTCGGGGTGTACCCCATTGTTGGTACACCAGTCAGGTCTCGCCCAGATGTCACACAACCGGATGTAACCAGACACAGCTGCAGCTCTCAGGTCGCGATCCATTAATCGTGATCTTTAGGTCTTCATGTCGCCTCCGATTGGTGAAGCTCCACAAGAGCCAGACCGCTTCACGTCACTAGCACCACCAAGGTCCGCCGTTCGCGACCCAGATCCTCGTCCAACATGCGTTTTCGCCTTGCTGTGAATTCCAACATGTTTTAACGCGGCTGTAATAACCTCTCTGTGCACTTTGCACGACATCATCTTCTTGGGATCTTTTCCTGTTTTGAGGAGTTTCAACGGGTACCATCGTTCAGAGGATGTGAAATCTGGAAATGCTTCTCCATCCACGTGCCAACGCCAAAACAAATACAACGCCAGCAGTCCGTGAGGGAGAATCTCCACATTTGTGTGCCGCATGCAAGCACCAACCTCTATACGACCCACTTGGCTTGTTTTTCCTTGGCGCATCACCGTAGCTATGGCTCGGCAAAGGCTGTAGCCTCCATTCTCCATCGTAATAGAATGCAAATCGTTCAATTCCAACATCCGCGCTGACTCCTCTCATTAGGGCGTAATGGCTTACAAGAAATGCCAATAGATTCCGCAAGTTTGTGCCCGCCTCACGCGGTATTCCCCAAAAAATACCTAGCAATCTGCTGAATCTGTTCTGTAGTTGTATAACCGTCTCGTAGAGTACCTGCACCCCTATTATAAGGATACCCATGGCGGTGAAGAACCCCACAATGAAAATACAGAAGTAAATGAGCTCAATCAGCAGACCTTTGTCACGATTCTTCCTCGTAAAGTTGCAACACGCTTGAAATCCTTTGCTGACGGGCTCTTCCCCAACAGCTTCTTCGTTGTGTAGCTTGTTTCATCAGCTGGATGTCCTTCTTGGTTAGCTCTGCCGGCTTCTTCGAGAAAATCGCGTTCAGTTTCCTAAATATTGGGTTGTTCTTGAAATATGAGGCGTCCTTCTCCGTTAGCTTCGGTTGATTCTTTCTCAGAATTCCCATGAGTCTGCTAGTACCAGGATCCTTCTGAGCCACTACCATGACCGTATCGGAAGGGGACTCTTCTGGGAGAATGCCTAGGTTGACCCGTGGTTCTTCCCAAGAAGATTTTAAAGCTTGATAAAGTCGAAAATGCCTCTGTCTTCATTTTGCGCATCAAGAATATTGGTGTCATCGGCAGTTCCACTGGTTTTATGATGCTCGTTTAAGCCAGTTGTAGGATATTTTGTGTCGTCCTCTCCGGTTGTGCCATTGTTGTTGTCTGCCGAGCGTTCGATGCGACTGGTAGCGTTCTATGCGTTCTCTTTGTGGCTGGGCGTGTCGGAACGCAGGCCGTAGCTGGTTGAGGAGAATAGTACCAGCACGAGAGCCAAAATGTAACTGGTACGCATGACAGATTTATCGTGGAAACGGAGTCTCGAGGAGTAAGAGGCTTAACTTTGAATGAAACCTCGCCTAAAGTTTGTCTCCTATGCAGCACTTCAGTACCAGGACTCCCATAATCCTTGTCGTTAGAAAAGGTCGTAAACATGGACTGAATTCCGGCTAATGGTAATTCAAATATGCATAATATTATCGGGTATTGGTAGTACCATTTTGGGAAAAATATCTGTTTGTTGAGCAGATAATACATATTATCATCACCGGGGTCCGGACCGGGACCGCTGATGGGCTGTTACATAGGAGCGAATAAGCCCAGTTATCAAGCGTGTAGGTGGGCAAAACAACAGGTTATCAACCCCACTGGTCTTCGAGATTGTGATAGGCAAAAATAGGTTCGACGCGGGTGGTGGAGGGTCGGGTCTTCGTTCTGACAGTGCAAGACGCGCGCAGAAAGCAAGAAACACAGAAACGAGGACTTGGCCATGTCAGATGAAGCGAGGATGTCCGTGGAGATGCAAGAGTCTAAACAGAGGACAGATGCCAAAGCGAAGGACCTGAGGCCCAAGAACACAAAGAGGTCCTACGACAAGCGTCAGCAGGAGTTTATCGAGTGGTGCACCGGCAAGGGTAACTCCTTTAATGACTTAACTCGTTTCACTGTGACGGGAGAAAAACTTCATCTCTTTTAGAGGAATGTGTCATCGGTAGACCAAAGAGACAGAAGAGCTCGAAACATCAAACGGGAAGGCTAGAGACGATTGACCGCTCATCTGTCAACTTGTATGTTGCAGCCATGGTTGTTCTGTGGAAACGACAAGCTGAATCAAGAGTCAACAGTTATCCTTCACCGCGTGATAATGCTGTGAAGTCGTTGCTCCAAATTACACTGTTTGAGGAGGACGAGCGCAAGCGAAATAACTATGAGGACAGCTAGTCTCTAAAGAACACATGGAAAACGAGTTAACTTTTCGGGTAAGCTTAGAGCAATTGCGAACTTCATAAAAACTTAACGTTAGTACCTCTCTTGTCTAATATCCTGGTGTACTTAATCACTTATCCTGGATGAATGGTTGGGTGAATGAAGCGCTGTGGTGAGTGAGGAACTCCATCTTTTCCTACTACTAAACTGTACTATTATCCCATTTCTAAACGGATTTGCATGCGCTTAAGGGCCCGAAGAAGCGAGGTGGGTGTTGACCAACCAGTAGAATCGATAATGGAGTCGCTTTGGATGGCGGGACCCTTCACGGAATGGATGAGAACGGTATGGGAGCCAACAGAATTATAGTAGTGGGGCCACTTCCACGAAAGGTCGCCTGTGGACGGTATGTAGGCATCCAGGCCTTTGTCGTTTTCATGGCTATTTCAATCCGCTGTCACTTGTAAAGATTTTTAGTGTTTATCTTTGTATTCTGAGAGCTTCCACATCTTACCTCACCGTGGCCCGAAATGGGAAGTGGCCGAGAATTGGTGCAGTTACCCTTTATATTAAAATAATTTGTCGATAAAAACTGACCACAAGGTTTTGGTTGAAGTTCGTGGGAGCCTGTATGAATGGTTGGGTAAATGGCCTATTTTTCTACTACTGGTAGTGTATGCGTACGCCTAGGCCGACGGGCAATTGACGAACGCGGCAGACTGGTCCGTGGACGTGACTTTGCAGAAGCGGCAAACATCGTCAATGCAACCTACGCCGCCGCTCGCGCACGACGTGTCCGTGAAAATGTTGATACCGACGGAGGCGTCGCCCTCGGTCACGACCTGCGTGCAGACTTCGCCCGAGGTCGAGGTCGCGGTGGTGGCCGCGGGGGTCTCAGTCGGCGTTTCGGTCGTGGGGGCCTCAGTCACTGCATCAGTTGGAGCGTCCGTCGGAGTCTCGGTAGTAGGAGCGTCCGTCGTCGGGGAATTGATAGTCAACGTCGGAGCAACATTGGTCGCGGAGGTCGAGTACGCAGCGACGGATGTGCAATCCACGAAGGATGTCGACTGGATCGTGTCGAGCACCTTACAGAAGCGGCACACGTCGTCGATGCAACCGACGCCACCGCTCTTGCACGTAGCGTCCGAGACGATGTTGATACCGACGGAGGCATCACCCGACGAGACGACCTCCGTGCAAAGTGGCTGGTCCGCGGCGGGAGTCTCCGTGGGGGTTTCGGTGGTAGGAGCTTCAGTCGAAGTCACCGTCGGAGTATCCGTCGAGGGAGCGTCCGTCGTGCTGGTCACCGAGCCGTCAATCGTGCCGCAGTCCGTGAACGCCGCCGACTGCTGCGTGTACACGACTCTGCAGTATCGACACGTCGCTGATGCAGCCGATGCCGCCAGTGGAGCACGAGGAGTCTGTGACGATGGTGATGCCGACCTTGGCGTCGCCCTCCGAAGCAACCTGTCCGCACGTGGTACCGGAAGCCGGCGGCTCTGTGGGGAGTTCGGTGGGAGCTTCTGTCGGGGTCTCCGTAGGCGCGTCAGTCGGAGCCTGAGAAGGGGTCACCGCGGTGGTTCCGGCGATAGTGCTGCAGTCCGCGAAAGCTGCGGATTGAATTGTGGTTGTCGTTCGGCAAAAGCGACACACCTCGTCGATACACCCAACGCCACCGGCGGCGCACGATGCGTCCGTGACGATGTTGATGCCGACGGAGGCATCACCCTCGGCGACAACAAGAGAGCAGGACGCATCGGTACCAGTGACAGGACCCGTGACAACAACAGCGGTCGCGGGGGACGTCACCATCACCGTGCCGCTCGTGACGAGGGTGGTCGTGTTGAAGTCTGAGCAGCCCAGGAACGCAGTCGACTCCGGTGTCTGCTGCGCCTTGCAGAAGCGGCAGTGGTCGCCGAAGCAACCCAGGCCTCCGAATAAGCAGTCCGTGTCCACGACGGCCGCGATACCGACAGCAGCGTCTCCTCGGAGATTTGACAGGGGCCCGTGGTGACAGTCAGTGGCGCCATGGACCCGAAATTGGCTCCAAACGACGAGCAGCTCTCGAACTCCGTCGACTTGGGCGTATCGAGGAGCTTGCAGTAGCGGCAGTGGTCGTTGTAGCATCCGAGTCCGCCGTTGGCACACCCGGCGTCGTCGACGACACGGACACCGACGCTCTTGTCACCGTCGGAAACCTCGCACGCGACTACGTTCTCTTCGTCGGTTTGGGTCATGGCAAGAGCGGACAAACTCAGCGCGCACAGAGCGACGACTTTGACGTAGGCCCGGGTGGAAGCGCTGCGCGAGTAGACCATGGTTGTCGAAGGCTAAGCAGGAGGTGAGGTTGTTGTTGTTGTTGCGAGTCCAATCGACGAAGCAAATTGGGGAATGCGTTGAGCTTACTATTCGAAGGGAAGTTGATCAGTTCTTCTCAAAAGATGTATGCCAGTCTGGCATCTCTCAATGCAGCTATATTTGCCGATCCTGTTCCTGTGCTAGTTGACAATATCCCAGAGAATTTTCGAAGACCGCTCTGATGAGGTTTCGTTCGCACATGGTGCTTCCAACGGGATGAATTTAATCTGGGTCATAGTAAACCGTACGCGCACAGCACTATTCGCATATTATTAACTTAGCTATCCTGTTTTTCGTGTTTGTTGGTCATTGGGTGGCTCCTTTGTTTGTGATACGCCGACATCGTATCAATATACGAGGAGACTTCGTACGAAATCAAGAATTGGCGACGCTGTGATTGTGAGAGCTCACCTCGCTTGTGACCATCGTTAGTGCCGGCGTCAGGGGATACTATCGAATCCACATCACGATACCAAATACGGACGTGCAATGTCGATGCGAGAGCTAGCTGGGCGAAGTGAGTGCTGCGATTGCAGTGCAGGGTATACTGTATGTTACCCTCGATGTTGTTATCAAGCCTTCAGCGCAAACGCGAGATCCAAGTATTTCTTAAACCATGGCGAATCGCGCTAAGCAAATGCTACGGACGCACGTCCTTCCTCTTTACTCGACAGTGTTTCTAGTGCCCCTGGCGGTATCGTATGCTATCCAACAATGCGTGAGCCTGTATTAATGCTGTAGTCCCAAGCGAAGCTATAGATCCGCCCCTGCCCGAAGTTTACTTTTATAACCATCGTGAATTCAAATCCAGTCCAAAATAGCAAACGCTTCAGTTGCTTCAGAGGAGAGATGCGCGAAAATGGCGCACCGAAATGATATTTTTGAAACTACCAACGGTATGGTGCGATAGTGAAGATTGCACTTAAGAAATCCTAAACATAATGCAAGCAACTTGGACACCTATATTGGAGGCGTAGCGCCACCGTACACAATCACCATGGGACTCTGCTCTTCCAGCAATCCGTTTGAGGAGAGCTGCTTCTCGACTTCCCTTCGAATAGTAAGCTCAACGCATTCCCCAATTTGCCTTGTCGATTGGACTCGCAACAACAACAACAACCTCACCTCCTGCTTTGCCTTCGACAACCATGGTCTACTCGCGCAGCGCTTCCACCCGGGCCTACGTCAAAGTCGTCGCTCTGTGCGCGCTGAGTTTGTCCGCTCTTGCCATGACCCAAACCGACGAAGAGAACGTAGTCGCGTGCGAGGTTTCCGACGGTGACAAGAGCGTCGGTGTCCGTGTCGTCGACGACGCCGGGTGTGCCAACGGCGGACTCGGATGCTACAACGACCACTGCCGCTACTGCAAGCTCCTCGATACGCCCAAGTCGACGGAGTTCGAGAGCTGCTCGTCGTTTGGAGCCAATTTCGGGTCCATGGCGCCACTGACTGTCACCACGGGCCCCTGTCAAATCTCCGAGGAGACGCTGCTGTCGGTATCGCGGCCGTCGTGGACACGGACTGCTTATTCGGAGGCCTGGGTTGCTTCGGCGACCACTGCCGCTTCTGCAAGGCGCAGCAGACACCGGAGTCGACTGCGTTCCTGGGCTGCTCAGACTTCAACACGACCACCCTCGTCACGAGCGGCACGGTGATGGTGACGTCCCCCGCGACCGCTGTTGTTGTCACGGGTCCTGTCACTGGTACCGATGCGTCCTGCTCTCTTGTTGTCGCCGAGGGTGATGCCTCCGTCGGCATCAACATCGTCACGGACGCATCGTGCGCCGCCGGTGGCGTTGGGTGTATCGACGAGGTGTGTCGCTTTTGCCGAACGACAACCACAATTCAATCCGCAGCTTTCGCGGACTGCAGCACTATCGCCGGAACCACCGCGGTGACCCCTTCTCAGGCTCCGACTGACGCGCCTACGGAGACCCCGACAGAAGCTCCCACCGAACTCCCCACAGAGCCGCCGGCTTCCGGTACCACGTGCGGACAGGTTGCTTCGGAGGGCGACGCCAAGGTCGGCATCACCATCGTCACAGACTCCTCGTGCTCCACTGGCGGCATCGGCTGCATCAGCGACGTGTCGATACTGCAGAGTCGTGTACACGCAGCAGTCGGCGGCGTTCACGGACTGCGGCACGATTGACGGCTCGGTGACCAGCACGACGGACGCTCCCTCGACGGATACTCCGACGGTGACTTCGACTGAAGCTCCTACCACCGAAACCCCCACGGAGACTCCCGCCGCGGACCAGCCACTTTGCACGGAGGTCGTCTCGTCGGGTGATGCCTCCGTCGGTATCAACATCGTCTCGGACGCTACGTGCAAGAGCGGTGGCGTCGGTTGCATCGACGACGTGTGCCGCTTCTGTAAGGTGCTCGACACGATCCAGTCGACATCCTTCGTGGATTGCACATCCGTCGCTGCGTACTCGACCTCCGCGACCAATGTTGCTCCGACGTTGACTATCAATTCCCCGACGACGGACGCTCCTACTACCGAGACTCCGACGGACGCTCCAACTGATGCAGTGACTGAGGCCCCCACGACCGAAACGCCGACTGAGACCCCGCGGCCACCACCGCGACCTCGACCTCGGGCGAAGTCTGCACGCAGGTCGTGACCGAGGGCGACGCCTCCGTCGGTATCAACATTTTCACGGACACGTCGTGCGCGAGCGGCGGCGTAGGTTGCATTGACGATGTTTGCCGCTTCTGCAAAGTCACGTCAACGGACCAGTCTGTCGCGTTCGTCGATTGCCCGTCGGCGTAGGCGTACACATACACTACCAGTAGAAGGAAAATAGGACACAGAGACCCATTTACCCACCATCCATACAGGCTTCAACCGAAACATTGTGGTCCGTTTTTTATCGACAAGACCGTGCGCTAGTGCCCGGGCGAGCTCTGAAATTCGAATGAAATGGTGGTGAGCTGTTTTCGCCGCGTTTGCGGAGGCTAAAGCCTCGTGGAGCCGCCCTTTGGAAGCTACCGGTACTAGCTTCCATGCCAAATGTTGTATTTTTTAGAAGAATGAGTTTTAAAATCGTTGTGGTCCACCGTAGGGAGACGGTGAATTGTATTTAGGTTTCATCGCGGAAGATCTCAGGTTGATACATGTACATATCCACGCAGAGGGCTGCTATTAATAGCTAAGCGCATGTAGCTACATCTATGTACATGTGTAGCTTCCTAGTTTGCGTTGTAAATAGCTACCGGACAACAGAACCATCCACCCGGCTTGAAGTAGACGTCGCGATGTGGACGTTCTCCACAGAGTCCGAGTCATGTTGTCTTTGAGCATGTCCAGATCCTGGTTGCACGTACTGGGTACGAGCTACATGTAGCCGGTACAAAATAGCAAGTGAATATTATAATAATATTATTCACTTTGCAATTTTGTAGCGGCTATAATAAAATTATAGTGCGGTCGATGGTTCTATTGTTATAATTGGAAAGAAATTTTCATAGATGTTGCGTGAATGTTGAACTAGCAACACGCTGCTTTTTGCCTAGTTCTCGCTATATATTAGTGATTCAATGTCGGGATCTCTAAAGGTAGCAAGTTGAAGATGCATTATGAGAGGAATCAGACCAAAATCAAAAATTGACACGTAATTTTGTCAGTTCTTGAGGGTTTATTAGATTTGGAGACGATCTGTTGAGCTGGTGCGTGATGTTGGTTTTTGTGCTTTTTGGCACGTATGCTTTTGAGCAGAAAATCGGATCACAGATATACTCTGAAACAAATTTCAGAGAATTATAAGCGCATGCAAATCCGTTTAGAATCCGTTAGCGATCGAACATATCGTTTCGACAGTCGAAGATCTTATTTTGTACCCATGACACTAATAACCAGATTCTCCAATTGATTTGCAAAGCAAAGTTCATGTCGAGCCCCCTAGTGGTCGTGACCTTCGTGCTGCGGCACCAACCAGACACTGAGCCCCTGCAACAGCTCGCAGGAAACATCTGCAGCTACCTCGGTCCGTCTCCTAGTCTTTCTCTCAGTACGGCCTGCTATTTGGGCTCCCTCAAGTTGCTGGACTGGATCTGGGACTCCAGTTGTACTTCAGTCGCACAGAGGACGTCAAATTGGTCCCTTACCAACATCTTACGCTCGGATCCACACTATAATCGTTACCAATTCGCCAAGTCTACGACTGTCGCAGCTGCTCGCTACGATATCTCCGAGTCCACGTATAAGCTGGACAAGAGTGCTAACTTGGAGATGCTCAAGTGGATGTTCGCCCACTTCTCGGGTGGCCAAGTTCCAGAGGCGGTGGCAGCCTGTGCTGCCAGTAGTGGCAACCTTCCCATGCTGCAATTTCTACTGAAAAATGATGCTGGACGTCGAGATAGAGAGGAAGGTGGAGACCGGAAGAAGAGGAAAGTGGAGGGTGAGATTCAACGGGATAATAGGGTGGTGGTGACCTGGGGACCTCTTGTGATGGAAAGGGCGAAATGGGGCCAACACGCAGTCATTGTGCAGTGGCTTAAAGAAAATGTGCCGGAGTATAAAGAAGAAGAAACGAGTACAGCCAATGAGATAGATATTGTACATGCTCTTGAAAACGGTAAGGATGCCCTCGCCAAGGTATTGGTGCCTCCAGGCAGATGCGTACTGGACTACGCTGCCAAGTGTTCGCGACCGAACTTGATTGAATTGATGCTGGATTGCGGATACATCCGGCGTGATCGAGGCTGTGCGAATTCGGCCATTGGGGAACTGGCAGACAGTGGTCGTCTGGATTTTATGCAGCAAGTTGTGCTGCTCCATTCTCCACCCCCAAAAGACGGACAGCTTTGCCGAAACGCATGGTCTGCTGCGATTGACACGGCTTGTGGACATGGGCATCTCGCGATGCTGCAGTGGCTGCAGTATCGCAGCTGAAACACAGTTTTGGCTCGGTCCGTGTGACCGAACCGGTTCAAAACCAAAAGTAGTATATGAAACCCCTAAAAATTGGTTCGAATTTCAATAATACTTCACGGTATTATCATCCAATAGTTAATCATTTACAAGCTTCAATATCATTACTATTGACATTAAATTATTTTTTTCCGGGCACTGACATTGGGGCTAATGTTGATATTTCCGACTTAGAGGTTGTCCGCTTTGTACGGGGATCTTTTGTACGAAGCTGTTCGCGATGGATGTTACAATACGACCAAGTGGTTGGTCCAGCACGTTCGATTCCCTGCGATAGGGAGCCCGGCTGATAAAATTATCGAACTTGCTGCAACGCGTGGCTGCTTTGATATCCTGAAGCTATTTCACGAAATGGCATCGGTAGGGCGGCGGGGTCTGACGCAGAGTGAATTTGATCAATCGGATCAGGTGACTGCGTGGTGGGATCGATCTCTGGAAGAGGCAATTAATGTGGCTGCAGAAGATGGTCATTTGGAAATGTTGCAGTGGCTACTGCTGAGTCATTCCGGAAAGTGCACAGTGTCCACAATGGATCGTGCAGCGGGCAAGGGCAAACTCGAAATTGTTCAGTGGCTGAACGCCAATCGAGTGGATGGTTGTACTGCGGCAGCGATGGATCGAGCGGCTGGTTTTGGGTCGTTGGAAGTGGTGAAATGGCTCCACGAGAACCGATTGGAGGGCTGTACGACAAATGCGATGGACAGTGCTGCTTGCTATGATTTGAATGTGGTAAAATGGTTGTATGCAAACCGATCGGAGGGTTGTACCGTGGCTGCGATGGAAAACGCGTTGCGTTACGGGAATCTGGCTATGGCCAATTGGTTGCGCACTCATTTTCCCAAGCTTCGTCCGACAACGGCGGTGCTAACTGCACATACGCCAAACCTGTTTGAGGTGCTCCTCTTCTACGCGAACATTTCTCCCACGTTTTGACTCGCAAATTTTGCCACGAAAATGAAACGCTCATGTTTGTTCCGGCCAGACCAAGTGGAGATCATTGACTGGATGGCTAAAAGCCAGAGCTGGCAATCGTTGTAGTTCGGGTTAGACGCAGTGTATGGGGCATGTAACCGGGTGTTCGTCCCAATACAATAGTGATCACGTGCACAGCGGTGGCTTGTGTCCGACCATAGTTTGGCGTTCACAAATCAATTGCTGTAAAACCTGGCTGCAAATTTACAGTGTAAATTTGCAGCCACGTTTTACTCAATCGGGGAGGCCTTTGTCCGGAGATATCGTGAGTAGATTCTCTTGGGCTTTGTATCTTGTGATTCGAACATTTTGAGCTTTGAGTTCATCCGTTCATCTACCGACACGTATCAACAAAACGACAAGTTTTTTGTTTTAACAGGTTGCTGTTCTTTCAGGCTCTTACAAAGCCTCACTCGCTACACAAACATCTACCTTCCAGTTCGAACGCGCTCTTTATGATCATCTTGTTCGTCGGACATGTCGGATTATTCAACATCATTAAAAAGGTTAATTAGTTAATAAAAAGTTTAATTAATTAATACTTCGAAGTAAAAAAGTTTAATTATGTGCAACTAAATACCAAAAGAAACTTGCAAAGCAAGATCATGTCGAGCCCGCTAGTGGCCGTCTCCTTCGTGTTACTTTACCAACCAGACGTTGGGCCTCTGCACCAAGTCGCAAGAAATATCTGCAGCTACTTGGGCCCGTCTCCTAGTCTTTCTCTCAGTCAGGCCTGCTCTTTCGGCTCCTTCCAGTTGCTGGACTGGATCTGGGACTGTAGCTGCACTACAGTCGAGCAGAGGACGTCAAGTTGGTCTCTCACCAACTACTTACGCTCGGATCCCCACTAAAGTCGCTATCAGTTCGCCGAGTGCATGAAGGTGGCGGCCAATCGCGGAGACTTGGAGATGGTCAAGTGGTTGTTCGTCCACTTCTCGGACGGTCAAGTTCTCTGTGGACGACGGAGGCCGCTGCCGTAAAGGGCAACCTATCCATACTGCAATTTCTATATGCTAATGATGCTGGACGTCAAGATAGAGAGGTACGTGGGGGTCAACAGAAGACGAAAGTGGAGACAGTTGGGGGTGAAATTCAGGTTCGAGATGGAATGCCTCAAGGTTGTGGGCGTCATGGGGTGACTTGGGGGCGTATGGTGATGCGGGGTGCTAAAATGGTAGACAGTATGGCATCGTGCGGTGGCTTATGGATAATGTGGCGGAGTACAAAAAGGAAAAAGATGAGGAGTGGGAACGTGAAATTGTGGATGCTCTTGAAGACGGTAATGATGCACTCGCCAATGCCTTGATGCCTCCAGGAAGGTGCTTACTGGACTATGCCGCTCAGTGCTCACGTGTGGATTTGATTGAGCTGATGCTGGATTGCGGGTATATTCGACGGAGTCGAGACTGTGCGAACTCGGCCTTCCGGGGACTGGCTCGGAGAGGACGTTTGGATCTCATGCAGCAGGTTGTGCTGCTTTATTCTCCCCTACAGAAGACGAGCATAAATTCTCGCTTGCTTGGTATGATGCGGTTCATACAGCGTGCGAAAACGGGTACCTCACGATGCTAAAATGGCTGATGGAGCACCCACTCGGGCAAATTATTTCTGATAATATGAGGCGAAAGCGGAGGTTTTCTGATCTGGTGTGTTTAGCGGGCTACGGTGATCATGCAGATGTGATGCAGTACCTGTATGAAATCGGGGCTAATGCCGAGGTTTCCGACCCAGATACTAATACAGGCTTGTACGGAGACGTTCTGGTAAGAGCTGTTGCCGATGGGCTCTGCAATACGATGAAGTGGTTGGTCAAGCGCGTTCGATTCCCTAAGTTATGGGGCCCAGCTGATTATATTATCGAAATGGCAGCATTCGATATCCTGAAGCTTTTTCACGAAATGGGATCGGTAGCGGTGACGGATGTAACGCAAAGTGAGCAGAATCAATTGGATCAGGTGACTGTGTGGTGGGATCGATCTCAGGACAAGGCAATTAATGTGGCTGCAGAAAATGGCGATATAGAAATGTTGCAGTTACTCCTGTCGAATCGCTTCGGAAAGTGCACCGAGTCCACAATGGATCGTGCAGCAGCGAGTGGTAAACTTGAAATGATTCAGTGGCTGCAAGCTAACAGACTGGGAGGGTGTACCACGGCAGCGATGGACCAAGCGGCTGGTTATGGATACTTAAAAGTGGTGCAATGGCTCCACGAGAACCGATCGGAAGGCTGCACAACAAATGCGATAGACCTCGCTGCTTGGAAGGGTGATTTCGACGTGCTAAAGTGGCTGTACGCAAACCGATCGGAGGGCTGTACTGTGGCTGCGCTGGAAAACGCTTTGGTTTGCGGGAATGTGGCTGTGGCGATTTGGTTGCGCACCCATTTTGCCAATCTTCGCCAGCAACGGTGGCGTTAACATCCCATACGCTAAACCTGTTTGAGGTGATCCTCTTTCTCCACGAAAATTTCTCCGACATTTTGACTCCAGAGCTTACGACACAATGCATCCTCGATCGCTGTTTCCGAGATCAGGTGGATATCGTTACCTGGCTGGTTGAGAACTACCCCTGATATTAGGTTGGGGCCGTGCGTAGGTTGTGGAGCTCAAAGCATAAGATCGCTGTAGTTCGATGCTCGGATGATAAAAATCTCTGTACATGTTTTTTTAACTTTATTTTGACACTATACAGTAGTAGTACTACGTACAATTTTGCACATTTGTATCAGCGGCACAACACGTGCACATGTATCAGTAGTGGTATCCAACAGGTCAGCCCTCCATTCTCATACCCTTCAAGCGATATTTGATCGCAAGCGACAGGTTAAGCGCAGTAGCTTGATATTTCAATTTCGTCTGTGGTCTTGCAATAGATAGCAATGCAATAATCGGCAGGCTCCAAGTTCTTGCTTTGTCGTTGTTTCTTTATTAACTCAATATGTTGCCAGGCTCCAACAGACACAACCATTGCATTTAGAAGGCGCTCTTGATGATCTTCTCGAACTCAGGCTTGAGTGCAGCGCCTCCGACAAGGAAGCCGTCCACATCGTGGAGCGCGATGAGCTCCTCGCAGTTGTCGCCCTTGACGGAGCCTCCGTAGATGATGCGCACGCTCTCGGCCACGGCAGGGGAGACATTTCCAGCGAGCCACACGCGCAGGTCCTTGTGAGTCTCCTGGGCCTGAGCAGGGGTAGCCACCACACCTGTGCCAATGGCCCACACAGGCTCGTAGGCGATGATGACGCGGGCCCAGTCGGCCTCCGTCACGATGTCAGCTAAGGCCTGCGTCTGACGAATGAGCACGTCCAGCGTCTTGTTGGCTTGACGCTCCTCGAGCGACTCGCCGATGCAGAAAATGACCTTAAGACCCAGGTCCAGTGCACGCTTGGTCTTGTTGGCCACGACTTGGTCCGACTCGCTGTAGTAGGCGCGACGCTCCGAGTGGCCCGTAATGGTCCACTCCAGACCGAAGTCCAGCAACTGCTCGGCCGCGATCTCGCCCGTGTAGGCGCCTAGACCCGTGAGACTCACGTTCTGGGCGGATACAGCGATCTTCTTCTGCAGGAGCGACTTGGCCAGGTCCAAGTGGATGGCGGGGGAGCCACCACCACCTCCACCTTGTCCGACGTGATCTCCACCTTGTTCAGCAGAGTACAAAGATCCTTGACGGACTGCACCGTGCCGTTGCACTTCCAGTTGCCACCGATGAGGTACGTGCGAGCCATTTTTAGATGAGAGAGAGAGAAGGAGCTTTGCGAAGAAGCGAGCAGATTCGATTATGAGGCTGAGATTGAGGAGCTCTTCAAGTAAGGATACGCGGAGGGTATGCGACATGCTGGTTCTGAGCAATCCATGCCACGTCAGCGTGTCACGTGACTTTTTTGTGGGACACAGCGTGTCCTAATAAATTGCTGTGTATTCTAATATTTAATACCACACAAGTTGTACACAACACAATTGACTTGACATTCATTAGAAATCCCTGTCTCCTTTAATACTTAATTTCAAAAACGATCCACTAATTAGGACAGGTTCACACTTAGACCCGAATGCGTCCCCAAGAGCATGTCTCGTCTCGTGTTTATGTCAAACTTTTCTGCTTGGAATGCTGCGTTTTTCTGAACCGAGGAGACCGGGCCTGATTGCACTCCACCAGTTGTTTGAAGACCGCCCGTGAGGTACTAATTGACAGTTGAGGCTCATTGACGCGCGTTAAATTAATCTCGCCTGAGCAAAGACCCGCAGGCTGCGTTGAAAAGTCGTCGGTTGATGTGGCCCGACCTCGTCCAGATGAGGGAAGGGTTACTCGCAGCAGATGAAGGTTTCCTGCATCGCTGCAGAAGGATACGTGGCCCCATAGTGACAACAAGTTAGCAACATGCATTGACAGTGAAGTGGAGAAGATCATCCACGGCGTGGATGATCGTGCATCCCAAGTCGTTTTCGGTAAGACGTGCCGGACGGTTGATTGAAACTCAGCGGAATTGATAAACGCTATCAATGCAACCACTTGAACAGGAAGCGTCCTGGCCAACTACTTCTTCTTGTAGAAACAGATGCAACTTGGATGCGGTGACCTGGTAAAGTGTTGTTTCGTGTAATCCTTTGCGCTCGCACCAAGCCTTGAACTCGCGCTGCTTAGGTGCATAAGCTCGTATCGTGTTTGGGGGTCTTGCTTCTCGACAGCGGTCTAGCGTAGCGTTGGCACTCTCATCGAGTTCGACCTGCAGGCGAGGACGCTCCATTTCTGTAGCAGAAAACTAAATTACGATTTTGAAGGAGTTTACCTATCGACGGCGGCCTTTCAGCAAGAAGGGACGTCGTCCTCGTCCCCATAGTACCGCCCAATATAGCATACCCCAACTCTAGGAAGATAACCTCTCATTTGCAGAGGCACAAAATGGTCAAGCTGGTTTTGTATTAAAAAATTACTACAGCAACCTAGTTTCTTACATCGATGCAAGAAGAGCGCGCTACCGCGATCTTTGCGTCCCCAAATAGTTCTGGGCAATTGTCAGCACTAACAGCTAGCTGGTTATGAAGTGCCACATATCAAGGCTTTTTATCAGGCTATTTTCGTAATAAATCGACGTATCTGCACACGAAAGTCAAAGAAGTGTACGAAGAGACACAACGCTTTATCGTGACCGCACGATGTCTAAACACAAGAGGTGAAAATGCTGACCGTATCTTGACTGTTCAACGCACTATTTGGGACGCTTGGGGGCCTTCAGATTTATCATCGATTTATCGATATTTATTCGATATCCACAAACTTGCGTATCATCGTATGTAGTATTTGGCACAGTTTGCAAGCAATCCTCAAAGGCAAGGAGGCTGAGTTCAAGGACACCATCCCGACAAGCATCATCGACTATCAACATGGAGTTGCAGTAAAACTGCAACCCTGGTGCTCGACTCTCCAGATGGACCAAGGAGCAAGGCAGGCGCCCCTAGGAGGAGTCGAGTAGCGATAGCTTTAGGAGTTTAGCCAGAAGGAAGCTCACTTCTACTTTAGCAATCAACAAGACACCAGCATTCAAAGCAACGCAAGCGGAAACTACCACAAAGTATACTTTATTCCTAAGGGGCCGCAAGCATGGCAACCAGCACTCAGCAGTACGAGGCCGACGGCGACGTGGTGATGCAGTCAGCTAACCAACCAGTGATCTAGTTTATCAAGGCACCCTGGCTGGATGATTGGAGCCACGACGCGCTGGTCAAGTGGAAGCAAGCACGCGATCAGTACGAAGAAACTGTTCGACAGCGTTGTCTCGAGAGTCGAGAGCGACCCGAGAACGCGATGAAGCCTATCAAATCTTCAATCGACCGGAAGTTGTTAGAGGTGATCTGCCTCTACGAATTGCGAAAGGCGGTTGATAACGTCAGCAGTGAAGAGCTCTTCATGCTGATTAAGCAGCGTATCGGCACCGTAAAGAATGAACAGATTCCAGACCTGGATGATCTTTTCAAACGGAAATTGAAGATCGACTTCACGGAGGACGACATCGACGCTTGGGTGTTAAAATACTATCGAGATTTTGCAGCTATCATCGAGAATAACGGTCTCGCAAAGATACTTGGAGTTGGCGACCCTGAAGCAGAGGGGTTTGCCGATCGGATGAAGTTGCACCATCTTGATCGATAACCTTGAGCCACGCATGGTGCGAAACGATGTCAAGCGTCACTGCAAATACGAATGCAGAGAGGCGTAAAGAATGACTTCATGTTGTTCAACATTATCAAGGAAAATGCGAAAGCCCAACATAAGTACCATTTGCTGACTATGGAGCAAAAACCCAAAACTGTTACTCCTCGCCCGCAAGGCTCAAGTGATTTGAAGAATAGGACTGCAAAGCCGCAGAATCGGACTAATGCAGTCCAGCGCAGCTCATCGACGACTGCTGCTCCGGTTCAACATGCACGGAAGGACCCGAAGCCACCCAAGACAGGACATTGGCACTGCCAAGGTCCACATTGGCACTGCCAAGGTCCACATTGGCTCCGTGACTGTCCGACCGCCACGGAGGATGATAAGACGCGCGCGGTCGACAGGATGAAGGAGATCAAAGAGAAGGCGAGAGACAAGATGGTTCAAACTAAACGGCAGCCTGGTGAGGTTATAGTGAATGAACTAGTCGTCCTACAATACTGTGCAGACTCTGGATCAGACTGTACGATTATACCACGTACCGTAGTCGATGAATTAGTTGCACTGGACAGCAAGGTGCACTTGCAGTCGCTGCCCGTATCGGTTGAAGCCGAGGATCGACTGTGATTTGTCGCGACTCTGTGACTATCGATATCGTGTTGCAGACTGCAGCCGGTACAGTTCGCCTGCGTGATGTGATATGCTTAGTCATGGAAGGTGAAGAGACCGATTTTCTTCATGGAAACGATACACTAGCGTCGTTGGGTATTGATGTCAACCAGCAGCTGGAACAACTTGCTGGAACTGACCTACCTGATGATATTGATCCATTTGAAGAGGACCAAGGTGCAGACATTGACCTCTCTGCCTCAGAGGTGCATTCCAAATTGGAGGATATGATCGTTGCGGCCGGGAACAACGGGTTTGACCCAGCATATCTCTCTTTCTTGCGCGAGTCAGTGATGGAATATGAGGATATATTTCGTATTGACCTGGGTGCTGACCCACCTGCTAACATAGCACCACTACAAATCAAGTTGGTCGAAAGTGCTAAGCCCTACAGGGCTCGTTCACGGCGGTACGCTCCAGCCCAACGTCGGTTTTTGCGAGAATATACGAAGCGACATGAGTTTTACTACTACGGATACGGTATATACTCCTACTCGAGTTCCTCAAGGAGCTAGTGACTCTGCAACACATTTTCAGAACGAGATGCAAAAGGTGTTTGCAGAGATGTTGTATGCGCACCTTCTTGTTTGGATTGACGATATCCTCGTCTACGCGAAGGATGCACAGACATTTATTGCAGCTCTGCGACAGTTTTTCGAGCTTGTCCGTGTCCACCGACTAAAACTGAGCGTCAGCAAGAGCTGCCTATTCCAGAAAGTGATCAGGTGGTGCGGTCGCATTTTCAGCGGCGTTGGTATTCGTCACGACCCTGAGTGGATCGATGCGCTACAGTCTCTGTCTCTACCAGTGATGGCAATTCCTATGTGCAGCAGGGTGGATGCGAGACACAATCGTTGATTTTGGACGAACAATGCGCCCCCTTCATGACAAGTTGGAGGCGGTGATATATCGAAATCTGCAAAACCATAAGCTCCTTCTGCCTCCACAGCTGAGTCAGTTACATCCTGAGCTGAACCAGCAATCGGTACGGTAAGCGCATTGACCGGTTGATAGTCGATAGTCATCCGAAATTCATCGGGTGACTTGGGTTTAGCTACTGGAACGGCTGCACATGCCCAATGGCTTTGGTTGTTCTGTCGGATAAAACCCAGCAGTTCTGTCAGTGGCCGAACAAAAAAGCTGGCGGTGGGTGTGCTCCTCGAGTGGACGGCCACTGAGATCGACATATTTGAGACCTCTAAACAACTTCTTGGCTCGTCGCAACTACTCCATTTCCCGAAGCCCTCAGCGACTGTAGCCGTCTTTAGTGATGCGAGTGAGCTAGGATGGGGACTGGTGGTGACCCAAGTTGAACAATGGGACTCCGATCGACCTGAACATGACCAACTGCACCAACTTTTGGTTTGCAAGAGCGGTATCTTTGACGCGACTGAGCGACGTTGGAGCATTATTGAAAAGGAAGCGTACCCGATTATTTGGGCAGCACGCAACCTGGGCTACCTGCTCGCGCGGCCAACCGGATTTCGCCTATTCTGCGACCACAAGAACTTGATCTACGTCTTTGCGCCTACGCATGAAGTTAAACGTCATGTTCGCGGAAAACTTCAGCGTTGGGCTCTCTCACTTACGGGTCTGACCTACTGCATCGACCACATCGATGGCACGGCCAATGTTTGGGCCGACTTGCTGTCTCGTTGGGGCACCTCCTGGTAGGGGTGCACGTGAAATCCAAATTCGTTACCCGCAGCCAACAGCGCATTGACGACGCGGCCGATCGCCAACTAGACGATCTCCGCCCACGGCAGGGCGACTTCGTGTTCCTGACCATTGATGAGATGAAACAAGTGCAAGTAAAGTATAAGCAGAATGCACCAGCAGATGCTGTAAGTGCGGATGACGGAGTCATCGCTGATAATCATCGTATCTGGATTCCTGGTGCAGCTAAAGAGCTGCGGTAGCGCATACTTATTGTTGCTCATTGCGGAGGCCAGGGACACCGTGGACTTGACCCTATGATGACGACAATTGAGGAAATTTTCTCGATCAACAGTTTGGAGCAGCATTGCCGACAGTTTCTGAAGCGCTGTCTCCTATGCAAGCACGTGAAGGGCGGAAATGTGATCCCACGACCCTGGGGTCCTACATATAATGCCACCGACCGAAATGAGATGCTGCACTGGGATTTTCTCTATCTTGGGGATAGTGTCGGCAACTACTTATACTAAAAGATGGATTGGCTCATTTCTGTGAGCTCGTGGCATGTGACGCGGCGACTAGTGCTGTGGCGGCTAGTGCTCTGGTGGACTGGTCGAAACGTTTCGACCCGCCGAAGAATCTTATTTCTGACCAAGGCAGTCACTTTAAGAATGAAGTGATACAACAAGTCTGCAGGCAGCTTGCGATCGAGCAGGGCCTTGTCCTGGCATATGCACCGTGGATTAACGGTACTATTGAGCGACTGAACCGCGACGTCCTACAGGTCCTTAGAGTTCTATTGATGGAATTGAAACTGGACACGCACGAATGGGGGTACTTGGTGCCGATGGTCCAAAGCATTCTCAACCACACACCGGTTGCTTCTCTGGGCAACAAGTCGCCTAGTGAGCTTTTCACAGCTCTACCTCGCCCGACCCCTTTGAGACGATCGTGGTACAGCGTAATGGCAGATCGCTGGTGGTGCCGGAGCAGGCAACGCCCTCAGCAGAAAGTGTAGAAAATCTACAGACTAGTCTGGCGGCTATGCACAAGGAGGTTGAAGAGATCAGAGAACGCCGCCGTCTACAGAGCATGAGCCGCTCCAACGGCGTACCCTGCAACTTTTCTGTGGGTGACTTTGTGCTGTGGTCGCGGATTGATTCCCGACTTTCTGTCAACAAGCTACTAGCCAGATGGGTGGGCCCGTTCGAGGTTGTTGAAGAACGCCCCCACGCCTACATGATCCGCCACCTCTTGACGGGTCAGCGCTATATGGTACATGGTTCACGTCTCAAGTTCTACTGTGACGTTAGCCTCGGTACGAATGAAGAAATGCTCGCCCATGTCGGAAACCAAGGCATGGTGTTGGGTGTTGAGAGTTTTAAGGAACACCGCAACGGCCAACATGAATGGCAACTTCTAGTGTCTTGGGTGGGCCTCCAGGATGAGGAGGACTCGTGGGAGTGCTCCGCGGTCTGTACGACGACCTACCCGAGCGTGTGAGAGAGTATGTTGCTGGGAGCAATGACAGTGAGCTTATACAAGTGCTCTCTGCAATCGACCAAAGTTTCAGCGCCTAATTCGCAGTATGGGCTGAGATATCGACAAACTTCAACACGTTGAAGTGCAACTTGACCTGTAACAGTGCCCCGTCTCATGGATGGACTGTCTCTACTGAATGGTGAAAAGTCATGACAGCTGATGACTGATTTCTATCATTGGTGATGGATTTCTATCGCGGCGAGATATTTCTATCGGGTTTTCAATTCATATCTGCATATCGGACGTCGGATCGAGATGTTGTCCTTCGGGGCTGTGTAGTATTTGGCACAGTTTGCAAGCAATCCTCGAAGGCAAGGAGGCTGAGTTCAAGGACACCATCCCGACAAGCATCATCGTCTATCAACATGAAGTTGCAGTAAAACTGCAACACCCACTGTAGTTTACGGTGATAACTTAATTATAGTAGTGTGTTGCTCGAAGAAAAAATCATCCAAAATGTTGCTCGAACGGTCTGGTGATATCATAGCATAGAGGTGTTTTGTCCTAATCTTCTGCGGATGCATTTATGCTGAACTGAGCGCGTTGCAGAACCATGTGGGCAATTGATCTTCAAGCTCACCATGCCTGTCAACTTCAAACGCATTTAGCAACTTGTCCGATAAACAACATCAACAAAAGCCAACTTTTGGACTACCGGAAGGTTCAAAAAGTTGGCTTTTGCTAAGTTGAATACAATCATCAGACAAGGACCGAGATGAATTATACAACATATTCAACAAGGACCAATTTTTCGAAACAAAGTACATTTGAGAATTGATATATATATATATCAAAGCTCATGTCGAGTCCCCTCGCAATCGTCTCCTTCGTGCTGCGGGTCCAGCCAGACGCTGGGCCTCTGCATCAACTCGCAAGAAACATCTGCAGCTACCTAGGCCCGGCTCCGAGTCTCTCTCTCAGTCAGGCCTGTACTTTCGGCTCCCTCCAGTTGTTGGACTGGGTCTGGGACTGTAGCTGCACTTCAGAGGCCCAGAGGACGTTCACCTGGACCCTCACCAACTACTTACGCTCGGATCCGGGGTACTACGAATACCAATTTTATTATTCCATGAAGGGGGCGTCTAAGCGTGGGGACTTGAGACCGTCAAGTGGTTGTTCACCCACTTCTCGGACTGTGAAGTTCCCCTGAAGGCGGTGGCGGCTGCTGCCGGAGATGGCAACCTGCCTATGCTGCAATTCTTACTGGATAATGATGCTGGACGTCGAGATAGAGAAGAAGGTGAAGGTCACATTAAGAAAATGGAGATAACGGAGGGTGAGATTCAGACTGAAATTGTTTCAGAAAGAACACAAAGGGGTGGTGGGGGTCATGTGGTGACTTGGGGACCTTGGGTGATGAAGTGTGCGAAAAACGGTAAACACTCTCTCGTTGTGCAATGGCTCAAAGACAATGTGCCGGAGTTTAAAGAAACTGATGCAGAAAAGGAGACAGCCAAAGAGCGTAAAATTGTAGTTGCCCTTCAAGACGGTGACGACGCACTCGCCAAGGCGTTGATGCCTCCAGGCAGATGCGTACTGGACTACGCTGCTCAGTGCTCACGATTGGACTTGATTGAGCTGATGCTGGATTGCGGATACATCCGACGGAGTCGAGACTGTTCGAACATGGCCATTCGGGGACTGGCTCACACAGGACGCTTGGATCTAATGCAGCAAGTTGTGCTGCTTCATTCTCCACCCCCAGAAGACAGCCCTATGCATAAATGCTTGGTATGATGCGGTTCTGACAGCGTGCGAAAACGGGTACCTCACGATGCTGAAATGGCTGATGGGGCACACACTTGACACACACTTTGTGATTTTTTGAGACTGCAGCAGCCGAATTTTAACTATTCGAGGCGGCAGCATAGTTTTTCCAAATTGGTGCGCATGGCGGGCGACGGCGATCATATCGATATGATGCAGTACGTGTATGACACGTATGTAAATGCTGCATGTTACCAAGATGTTCAGAGGTACGGGTTTCTTTTGGTTAGATCCGTTCGCGATGGACGCTACAAAACGGCCAAGTGGTTGCTTGAGCACGTTCGATTCCCTGAACAATACCCAACGCGTAATATTATCGTGGATGCTGTGTCATGGGGCCGTCTCGATATCCTGAAGTTTTTTCACGAAATGGCTTCGGCTGGTGTGAGTGGTCAAAGGCAGAGTGAGCAGAATAAATCCGACCAGGTGTCTGCGTGGTGGGACCGATCTGCAGGGGAGGCAATTAATATGGCTGCAGAAAGTGACCATTTGGAAGTGTTACAATGGCTGCTATCGAAGCGCCCGGGAAAGTGCACAGCATCCGCAATGGATCGTGCTGCGGGGAACGGCAATCTCGAATTGGTTCAGTGGTTACAAGCCAACAGAACGGAAGGCAGTACCACAGCAGCGATGGATAAAGCTGCGATGCATGGGCACTTGATGTTGTGAAATGGCTTCATGCGAACCGATCAGAAGGGTGCACAACTGCCGCAATGGACGAAGCTGCGTCTCAAGGCCACTTGGATATTATGAAATGGCTTCACGCGAACCGATCGGAGGGCTGTACAAGGAAAGCAATGGACATGGCAGCCGGTAATGGCCACCTAGCGGTGGTAAAGTGGTTGTGCGCGAACCGATCTGGAGGTTGTACGAGCACAGCGATGGAAAAAGCCTTGGATCACGGGAATGTGGCTGTGGCCAATTGGTTGCACACTCATTTGCCCGATGCTTGCCCGGCGAAAGTGACCATTTCAAACGCGTCGAAATGCATTTGTGACGTGTTTTTGTTTGTACACGAACATTTCCCCCATCTCTGGCCTCAGTGAAGTGGATGCTTGGTGGCTTCCAAAACAAGGTGGCATCGTTGATTGAGAACTACTCCTGGTACTTCGAAGTATTATGCTAGGCTATCCGGGATCGTGCGTAAGGTTTGGAGCTCGAAACCGTACGATCGCTGGGGGGAAACTTCTTTTTGAGTGCTACATTCTGAGTCAAGGGGATTAATTGCAAGCAAAAGGATTAATCGTCGTGCTACTTTCTAAGCAGGATTTAGTTTCAGCGATAAATGAGTTTGCGTGGCTTTCAGTAGTAATGTTTTCAGCTATATTGCGTTTCAGGCGACCATGCTGGCAAAATTAAACCGCCGTTCGGTCGGAAACTGCGAAGAGATCATCGTACTACCCGACATCGACAGTTTCCTCGTTTGCGCTCAAGCCCGAGTTCGAGAAGATCATCAAGAGCGCCTTCTAAATGGATTGCTGGTGTAGTGGTGAGGTTATGTAGAACCCGGACGAACATCAAAAGAAAACAAAAACAAAATACCCGACGAACGTGGTCGTGTGATTCACGTAGAATGATCTCGGTTAACCCGCGTTATCATCCGATCACATGAGCCACAGTAATGTTATGCTTTTGAAATCTAAAACTTACGCACGGACTATCCTAATGCCAGGGATAGTTCTCACCCAACCAAGCATCGATATCCTCTTTGTCTGTGGTACCAGCAAGCATCATCGTGGCAAATGCTGAGAAATGTTCATGTAGAAACAGAAGCACCTCAAAACGGTTTGATGTGCGCGACGATATCTCCACTGTTGCAGGACTGAACTCGGGGAAGTGAATGTGCAACCAATGTGGCCACAGCAACATGCCCGGATATCGAAGCGTTTTCGATCGCAGCGACAGTACAACCCTCGGGTCGATTCGCGTGCAACACTTTAAATCCTGTAAATGGCCATTCCAAACAGCACTATCCATCGCCTGTGCCGTGCATCCCTCCGACCGGTTCGCGTGAAGCCATTTCACAACATCCAAGTGGCAAAGCTCCGTCCATCGCCATGATCGTGCAGCCTTCCGATCGGTTCACATGAAGCCATTTCACTACTTCCAAGTGACCTTGAGTCGCAGCTGCATCCATCGCAGTCGCGGTACAGCCTTCCGATCTGTTCGCGTGCAACCACTGAACCATTTCAAGTTTCCGTATTCCGCTGCACGCTCCATTGCGGACACCGTGCACTTTCCGGGGCGATTCGACAGCAGCCATTGCAATATTTCCAAATGCCCGCATGTTGCAGCCATATTAATTGCCTTATCCTGAGTTCGAGTCCACCACGCAGACACCTGATCCGATTGATTCTGCTCACTCTGCGTCTGGTTGATCATCCCAACCGAGTCCATTTCGTGGAAAAGCTTCAGGATATCCAACCGCCCACCTCTTACAGCAATCCCGATAATGTAGTCAGCCGGAAAACCCGACTCAGAGAATCGAACGTGCTCGACTAGCCACTTCGTCGTATTGTAGCGCCCACCGCGAATAACTCTATCCAAAAGATTCCCGAACATGCAAACCACATCAGGGTCGGAAATTTCACAATTAGCCCCACTGTCATATACTTACTGCATCACATCGACATGACCGCCGCAGCCCGCTAAATAAACCAAATTGAAAAATCCTGCCGCAGCCTCATGTGCTCACAAAGAATCTGCCCGAGTGGGTGCTCTATCAGCCATTTCAGCATGGTGAGGTACCCGTTCCCACAAGCCTTCCGAATAGCAACAGACCAGTCATCAAGGCATAGAGACTCGTCTTTTGGGGGCGGTGAATGAAGCAGCACAACTTGCTGCATGAGGTCCAAACGTCCTTCGCAAGCCAGTTGTCGAATGGCCGAGTTCGCACAGTCTCGATCTCGCCGGATGTATCCGCAATCCAGCATCATCTCAATCAAGTCCAGTCGTAAACACTGAGCAGCGTAGTCCAGTATGCATCTGCCTGGAGGCATCAAGGCCTTGGCGAGTGCGTCGTCACCGTCTTCAAGGGCAGCTACAATTTTACGCTCTTTGTGTGCATCTTTTTCTTTTTTGTACTCGGACACATTATCCACAAGCCACCGCACAATGTCATACTGTTTACCACGTTTCGCACTCTCCATCACCCGAGGTCCCCAAGCTACCACGTGAGCACCACAACCTTGTGGCATTCCAGCTCGAACCTGAATCTCACCCCCAACTGCCTCTATTTTCTTAGTCATGTGACCTTCATCTTCCTCTCTGTCTCGACGTCCAGAATCATTGACATGAAGGAATTGCAGCATAGACAGGTTGCCACCTCTGACACAGGCCTCCGTCACCTCCACAGGAACTTGACCGTCCGAGAAGTGGGTGAACAACCACTTGACTATCTCCAAGTCTCCGCGATTGGCCGCCACCTTCATGGACTGGGAAAATTGGTAGCGACTATAGTGTGGATCCGAACGTAAGAAGTTAGTGAGGGGCCATGTGGGTGTCCTCTGGGCGACTGAAGTGCAACTGGGGTCCCAGATCCAGTCCAGCAACTGAAAAGAGCCAAATGAGCAGGCCTGACTTAGAGAGAGACTAGGAGACGGCCCCAAGTAGCTGCAGATTTTTCTTGCGAGTTGGTGCAGGGGCCCAGCGTCGGATTGCACGACGGAGACGACCATTAGGGGGCTAGCTCTTGGATTCTGGTATTTTCGAGAATCTGGTTATTTGTATCATGGATACTTATTTTTTAATATTAAAATATTAGACCTCAAATAAAATGTAGAATGATGTTGAATAATCCAACATGTCCGACGTATCGCTCCAACGACACGGACGTGGTGGTCCACCACCCAGGCCACACCCACAAAGATCTGAACGTCTGGCTCGCCGGCAAGGTGTCCCCCGAGTCGCGTTCGCATCGTCTACGGTAAATCAGTCACAGGCGACAACTGCGAGGAGCTCATCGCGCTCAACGACGTGACAACTTCGCGCTGCACTCAAGCCCGAGTTCGAGAAGATCATCAAGAGCGCCTTCTAACTGGAATACTTGAGTAGCTGGTGATGTTCTGTAGGGGCCCGAACGAGATGAGATCATACATAACACGACAACAAAACACCCCGACGAACGTGGTCGTGTGATATACGGATATGAACACAACGTCAATCCGCGTTATCATATGATCACGTGTAGCAGTAAACCACAGCGATCTTACGCTTTCGAAATCTAAACCTTACGCACAGCCCCAGACAGCCTAGCGTAATACTTCTCAGTCAGCCAACCAACGATATCCTCCTTGTCTTGGAAGCCACCAAGCATCCGCTTTACTGGGGCCAGAGATGGGGAAATGTTCATGTACAAACAGATACACCTCATAAATGTCTTTCGACGGTACGTTCGGTACCGCACCGCTGGGCAACCGTCGATCAACTGAGTGTACAACCAACTGGCCATAGCCACATTCCCGTTATTCAAGGCTTTTATCATCGCTGTGCTCGTACAACCCTCGGATCGGTTCGCGCACAACCACTTTACCACCGCTAGGTGGCCATTACGGGTTGCCATGTCCATTGCTTTCCTTGTACAGCCCTCCGATCGGTTCGCGTGGATCCATTTCACAATATCCAAGTTGCCTTGAGACGCAGCTTCGTCCATTGCGGCAGTTGTGCACCCTTCCGATCGGTTCGCATGAAGCCATTTCACCATTTCCAGGTTGTCTCGAGATGCCGCCTCGTCCATTTGCGGCAGTTGTGTACCCTTCCGATCGGGTCACGTGAAGCCATTTCGCCATTTCCAAGTGGCCTCGAGACGTCGCTTCGTCCATTGCAGCAGTTGTGCACCCCTCCGATCGGTTCGCATGAAGCCATTTTACCATTTCCAAGTGGCCTCGAGACGCAGCTTCGTCCATTGCGGCCGTTGTGCACCCTTCCGATCGGTTCACATGAAGCCATTTCACAACATCCAAGTGCCCATGCATCGCAGCTTTATCCATCGCTGCTGTGGTACTGCCTTCCGTTCTGTTGGCTTGTAACCACTGAACCAATTCGAGATTACCGTTCCCCGCAACACGATCCATTGCCCACGTAGTGCACTTTCCCGGGCGATTCGACTGCAGCCACTTCAATATGTCTAAATTACCATATCCAGCAGCCACGTTAATTGCCTCCACTGCAGATCGGCCCCACCACACGGACACCTGGTTGAATTGGTTCTGCTCACTCTGCCTTTGATCGCTCGTCCCAACCGAAGCCATTTCGTGAAAAACTTCAGGATATCGAGACGGCCCCATGACACAGCATCCACGATAATATTACGCGTTGGGTATTGTTCAGGGAATCGAACGTGCTCAAGCAACCACTTGGCCGTTTTGTAGCGTCCATCGCGAACGGATCTAACCAAAAGAAACCCGTACCTCTGAACATCTTGGTAACATGCAGCATTTACATACGTGTCATACACGTACTGCATCATATCGATATGATCGCCGTCGCCCGCCATGCGCACCAATTTGGAAAAACTATGCTGCCGCCTCGAATAGTTAAAATTCGGCTGCTGCAGTCTCAAAAAATCACAAAGTGTGTGTCCAAGTGTGTGCCCCATCAGCCATTTCAGCATCGTGAGGTACCCGTTTTCGCACGCTGTCAGAACCGCATCATACCAAGCATTTATGCATAGAGGGCTGTCTTCTGGGGGTGGAGAATGAAGCAGCACAACTTGCTGCATTAGATCCAAGCGTCCTGTGTGAGCCAGTCCCCGAATGGCCATGTTCGAACAGTCTCGACTCCGTCGGATGTATCCGCAATCCAGCATCAGCTCAATCAAGTCCAATCGTGAGCACTGAGCAGCGTAGTCCAGTACGCATCTGCCTGGAGGCATCAACGCCTTGGCGAGTGCGTCGTCACCGTCTTGAAGGGCAACTACAATTTTACGCTCTTTGGCTGTCTCCTTTTCTGCATCAGTTTCTTTAAACTCCGGCACATTGTCTTTGAGCCATTGCACAACGAGAGAGTGTTTACCGTTTTTCGCACACTTCATCACCCAAGGTCCCCAAGTCACCACATGACCCCACCACCCCTTTGTGTTCTTTCTGAAACAATTTCAGTCTGAATCTCACCCTCCGTTGTCTCCATTTTCTTAATGTGACCTTCACCTTCTTCTCTATCTCGACGTCCAGCATCATTATCCAGTAAGAATTGCAGCATAGGCAGGTTGCCATCTCCGGCAGCAGCCGCCACCGCCTTCAGGGGAACTTCACAGTCCGAGAAGTGGGTGAACAACCACTTGACGGTCTCCAAGTCCCCACGCTTAGACGCCCCCTTCATGGAATAATAAAATTGGTATTCGTAGTACCCCGGATCCGAGCGTAAGTAGTTGGTGAGGGTCCAGGTGAACGTCCTCTGGGCCTCTGAAGTGCAGCTACAGTCCCAGACCCAGTCCAACAACTGGAGGGAGCCGAAAGTACAGGCCTGACTGAGAGAGAGACTCGGAGCCGGGCCTAGGTGGCTGCAGATGTTTCTTGCGAGTTGATGCAGAGGCCCAGCGTCTGGCTGGACCCGCAGCACGAAGAAGACGATCGCAAGGGGCATCGACATGAGCTTTGAAAGATATACTCAGGGATGGCTGGCTATCTCTACTACTACTAGTAGAGAACTGTAGTATTCAAACTCTGGAGCTTTTTTTTGATTTTGCTCCAAGATACCATTTTTGAAGTGAGTATCCATACAGAAGTACTACAGTAGTTCCATGTTGATGATGTTGTAAAATCCAACGTGTCCGAAATTCAACTCGAGACTGCATCACTAGGTATCATGTACATGTATCGGTCAGAGTTGGTCACCTGCTAACGCAACAGCCACGTTACATTGATCAATCCTGTTAATTGTGTGCAATAACTGCTGGCAACGTCTGCAGTCTTGAGTGCCGCTTTACTTCTTGGCCACGAGGTAGCGCTCCTCGACGTTCTTCCAGTTGACTACTTCCCAGATGGCCTTGAGGTAGTCCGGACGCACGTTCTTGTATTGCAGGTAGTAGGCGTGCTCCCACACGTCAATGCCCAGTAGCGGCACGTAGCCCGTCGTGGAGCACGGATCCTGGTTGGGGGACGTGACAACGCCCACCTCCTTGGTCTCAGGCGAGTAACCCAGCCAGCCCCAGCCGGATCCCTGCACGCCCGCCGACTTGGCGGCCATAGTCTTCTTGAAGGCCTCGAAGCTGCCGAACTGCTGGTCAATGGCCTTGCGGAGCTCTCCCTGGGGTTCACCACCTCCGCCCTGGCTCGTAGGCGCCAAGTTGGTCCAGAAGATGGAGTGGTTCACATGACCTCCGCCGTTGAACTTGAGTGCTGGCAGCAGACTCAGCAGCTTGGCGTGGTCCTGCTTAGCCTCAGCCTCGGCGTACTGCTCCAAGGCGTTGTTGTAGTTGGTCACGTACGTCTGGTGGTGCTTCTGGTGGTGGATCTCCATGATCTGGCCAGAGATGGACGGCTCCAATGCGCCGAAGTCGTACGCGAGGTCCGGCAGCTTCACTGTGGCGATGGAGCGCGTGCCCAAGGCGCGGGTAGATGAGAAGACGCGAGAAGCCAACATTGATCTGAAGAGGTGTGCGTCTGACAGTTCAAAAGCTCGAATGACGTACGAGATCCGTTAAACGAGGGGTGGAGAGGCGAGCGGGAGGGGTGGAGAGGCGAGCGGGAGGGGCGATATATGCGTTTGTATAGGGTTTAAAAGTGAAGAGGTGGGAAGGGACGAGGTCACCCCGACGACGTGTCCGACCTTTACCCGGTAAAGTGCGATTATGGGACGATGGTAAGATTGTGTCCGGACGAAGTGTCTTGGTTGATGCAGGGAGACTGAAGATGGAGACGGTTGTAGTCGGACGCATTATGTTGAAGTGCCTCGCGTGCTGCCATTCCATTGGCTAACGAACTTTCCCGTCTCATGCGGCGCAAGAACGTCAACCTATAATACAGTATACCAATACAACATGTATATTATACATCGTACATGTTGTATTGGTTTGCTGATAACTAGGTGTTATAATGATGGATATCAACTATTATACTTCGAAGTATGTCAGAAATAGCAGTAAACTGTAGTTTTTGAAGAGACGCGACCGCATATCCTGGCTACTAACTCTTGAGCCAGTAGCCAAAATGGCGTTCCAGGCTCGACATCGCTGGATGATCCAGCGTTTGCAGCTTGGATTGGGTTTCCAGGACGAAGCACAAGTGGAGGAGCTTATGCGCGGCAACGGGATCATGGAGCAACTTACTCGCTTTTTCCGGGGTGACGGGCCTTCAAAACTCTTTTTCTACTACCAGATCCGAATTCCAGTCTCCACTACCGACGAAGTTGCAATTTCTGGTTCTTCATCTACTGCGGAATTGCATCAACGGGACAAAGAGGACGTAAAGAGCTTTTCGTGACGGACGGACTGGACGACACTTTGCAAGGCCGCGCCGTCTTCTTCGCCAAAGTGGCGCCAGAAGTTTCAGAAGAAGATCGATCAATGTGGAGTAAAGAAACTATGAAAGAGGAAGATGCAACCGATCCAGAGACTTTGGACACTCCTGGAAGAGACGAAAACTATTCGTACGATACAACACCTCGACTGGTGCTAGACCCCGCAGTGGCCAATGACCATTTACTAACGTACGGAGTACTGGACTCTTCAGTTCTGCTGTCTATTGAGACGCATCTATCGCAGTTGTTTGTACCAATGTTAACTGCGAGAGAGGAACGTGAGTGGGGACAAGCACAGAGTGACGCGCGAAACGAGTTCATGCTTGGTCTTAAAAGTTTTGTCACGGATGTTCAGGAGAATTTGAAGGCGATGAATACAGGACTGGATCTGCGGAAACCGGATAAGCGGTATGATCCATCCGATACGCGCAGTTTGTCCAAGTTGTCGTCGGATGATAGTGCGGTGCAGCACTTTGTGGAGCTTGTGAAGGACTGGTGTAAGCAGACGGAGGCGTATCTGGAAGATAACGACCAAGGACGATGGGAATCGCATGAGGCCGGACCCGCGACAGAGCTTGAGTATTGGAAACGAAGGTTGCAGAGGTTGATGGGTATTACTGAACAACTCAAGACCAAGGAGTGCAAAATGGTCACCGGTGTGCTAAATGTTGTCTCCAAGCTGCAGGATGGGGCGATGGATAAGCTTGGGGTTGCGTCGCTATTGCGACAGTGGAAACTGATTGACACGAATATCACGGAGGCGTCGAATGAAGCGAAAGATAACGTCAAGTATCTTGCTACGTTGGAAAGGTTCATCGAACCGCTGTATACGGGCACGCCGACGTCAGTGGTGGACGCACTGCCAGCTCTCATGAACTCGGTTAAAATGATCCACACGATTGCGCGATACTACAATACGACGGAGCGCATGACCAAGCTCTTTATGAAAATCACCAACCAGACGATCACTTTATGCAAGAGCAGTCTCGTTGGTCGCGATCCTCCCGAGGCGATCTGGGATAAAGACCCAGAAACCCTCCTGCTTGGACTCGAGGCCTGTCTCAAACTCAACGAGGCGTACCAGGAACAGTATCGACTCACAAAAGACAAGTTGCTGACCATGCCCAAAGGCAAACAGTTCGACTTCAGCGAAACGCAAATCTTCGGCAAGTTTGATCTGTTCTGTCGGCGACTTGTGAAGCTTATCGACATGTTCAGCACCATTCACCAGTTTCGAGCACTTGCTCAACACTCGCTCGAGGGAATGGATGCGTTGCTGGCGTCGTTCAACACTATCATTCGCGAGTTTCGGGCTCACAAGCACGACCTGCTTGACTTCCACAACAATAAGTTCGACCGCGACTACGTCGAGTTCAACATTCAAATCGCCGACCTCGAAGCCTCGTTACAGCAATTTATCAACGTCAGTTTTGACTCCATCACGAGTATTGAACAATCGTTGCAGTTGCTGAAACAATTCCAGCAGATTTTGCAGCGCGAGACCCTACGCAGTGACTTGGATTCGAAGTTCACAGTCATTTTTCACAACTACGGATTAGACCTCTCGCATGTACAGGAGCTGTATGAACGACATCGACATGACCCTCCTGTAGCGCGAAATTTGCCTCCGGTGGCAGGAAATATTCTCTGGTCGCGCCACTTGCTGCGTCGAATCGAGGAGCCAATGCGAAAGTTCGAAAGTAACCCCACAGTGCTGTCTACAAAAGACTCGAAGAAAATTATCAAGACGTACAACAAGGTGGCACGAACGCTCGTAGCCTTCGAATACCTTTGGTACGAAGCATGGTGCCGGTCTGTTGAAAGCGCTCGAGCGGGTTTGCATGCCACACTCATTATTCGGCATCCTGAAACTGGCCGACTTTTTGTAAACTTTGACAAGGAGATTTTGCAACTCATTCGCGAAGCTCGCTGCCTCGATCGCATGGGGATCGAAGTGCCTGAAAACGCCCGCATGGTGATGCTACAAGAAGACAAGTTCAAAGCTTACTACAACGATCTGAGCTATGCTCTTCACGAATATGACCGTGTGACGGCTAAGATCATTCCTGTCACAGCGGTACTGTTGCGGCCTCACTTGGAAGATCTTCAACAAAAACTCCGGCCTGGGTTGGTCACCCTTACGTGGACAAGTATGAATATCGACGCGTATACGGCGGTGGCACACGCTGCATTGCAGAGGCTCGAGGAGCTTATCTCAAGTGTGATTGATGCCATTGAAAACCGCATTGAAAAAACCTGGTGGTCGTAGCGAAGGCTTCACTCGTCCATCTGCCCACAGATCAGTCCTTCGCACTAGATGATTTTGTGCGGATGCAAGAGAAGCACGTGGCTAATGTCACCCGCCAACTAGCAGCCAAGAATGTTGAGATTGAAAATGCTGTCGAGGATGTGCTGCGGCTTATCTGCGATTACAACCTAGACACGACCTCCGGGGTTCTTGCTAATGTCGGTGTCCCAGTTGCAGCGTTCTCCACTCAAATCCAATGCGATGTAGAAGCCATGGAAACATTCAGGAGTTTCTATCGGAACCTGTTTTACCGCTCACTTGTGACGTGCACCAAGCAGTCACTGGATGCTATCAAGAAGCGTGTTTGTTCGAAAGCTGGTACGGGGTTTCTCTTCCTAGAGAGACCTTTCTTCGAGGTTGACGTTCAGCTTTCTGTACCATCCGTTCGATTGAGTCCATCGTTGGATGACATCCAAAAGGCTATCAACCGATCCGCTGTGGCAGTATTACGCTGCTCGAAGAGTCTCTATGAGTGGGGACAACAAAGTGTGTTTCCAGAAACTGCAAAAACGAGTTTGTTTGAGCGACTTGGATGTGACACGGAGATCATCAAGGTGGCGATTCTTCTGACTGGTGCGTTGCATGGCACTAAGAACCAGGTGCACGAATATCTCTCAGCGTTCAAGAAATACGACTGGCTTTGGAAGGAAGACATGGAGTTTCGCTACAACCAATTCATGCAGCGCAACCCGCTCATTCAAGATTTCGAAACGGAATTGCGCCATTTCATGGCAGTGGAGGCTGAAATCTCGCTGATCGCACCCGTACACAACATCGCAGTGCTCTCTTTGAACACGAAGAATCTCAAACTGCAATTGCGAAACGAGTGTCGCCAGTGGAAAGTGCAGTACTCCGATAAAGTACATCAACAAGCTCGAATAGCGCTTTTCAATCTCACCGATTATATTCGGACGACGACCTCGAAGCTGAGCACGCGAGTGGAGTCTCTGATGCTCTGCGCTTTGTCATGGGGTGTTGAAGGAGGTTCGTGAGCGGGAGTCGGCTATTGAGATGGAACTCAATCCGATCGCTGATATGTACGACATGCTTGAGCATTTTCTACCTGGAGGATACATGGACAAAGAGGAAATGGACCAAAAGAGTGTTCTACGCGGTTCGTGGCGAAAACTCGTTGACTACGCTGAAGAGGTAACAGACAACCTCTCTGAGGTGCAGGGTGGATTCAAGAAGCAGCTTATTAAGGACGTCAAGGATTTCCAAGCTGATATAACCGTATTTCGCAGCGACTACGAAGCCAATGGTCCCATGGTGTCAGGTATCGAACCAGCGGAAGCCGTTGAGCGTCTCAAACGATTCAAAGATTTGCTCAGTATTCGTGATCGTAAACTCGAAGTTTTCTCCGCCGGTGAAGAACTATTTGGCATGCGGCCCACGGAATATCCAGAGGTTGTCCGCACTCGCAAAGAGATGGCACTGCTTGACCAACTTTATGGCCTCTACATGGATGTCGATAAAACTATGGACGAGTTCCGCGTTATTCCGTGGGTACAGGTAGGGACGAATGCCGAGCGTATGAACGATTGTTTCGCTAGTTATAATCTGCGCTGTAAAAGATGCCGAAAACCTTGTGCGAGTGGGAAGCGTACGCGATCTTGCGGAGAGTCATTTCAGAGTTCCTTGAGGTGCTGCCAATTGTTCGTGAGCTAACGAGGGAAAGTATCAAACCTCGCCACTGGGAAGAGGTTATCAAAGCTTGCAATGGCCAGCGGCTACCTTACGACAACGACTCGTTCAAGTTTCAGGATGTGCTGGATGCGAAACTACTGACTTGGAAGGAAGATGTCGAGTACATTTGCGAAAGTGCGCAAAAGCAGCTTCAGATCGAGCATAAGCTCCGTGATCTGACGGATCGCTGGTCTGGCACGGCATTTGAATTCAGCGAGTGGAGACAACGCAACGTTCCTGTGCTCAAGGGCTACGGCCAGATTATCGAGGATCTTGAGGAAGGTCAACTTCAGCTGCAAGCCATCTTGAGCATGAGGCACGTGGTGTTTTTCAAAGATCGTGTCCAAACCAAACTTGCACAGCTATCCGATACAGCGGACGTTCTTGAACTCTGGGCCAAGGTTCAGACATTGTGGATGTCACTCGAATCAGTATTCACAGGCGGTGATATCGCCAAGCAGATGCCGCTAGAGGCTAAAAAGTTCGCGAAGATTGACAAGGACTGGCTCAAAGTCATGAGTAAAGCTAGCGAAGTTGGGTTTGTCGTATCGTGCTGCTCCAACGAACTTCTACGCAGTACCCTTCCTTCGCTATTTGGTGAGCTCGAGAAGTGCCAGAAGTCGTTGGAAGGCTACCTCGAGCAAAAGCGCAAGAAGTTCCCGCGGTTTTACTTCGTGTCCAACCCGTTGCTGCTGCTCATTCTATCGCGAGGATCTGATCCAGCGGCCGTGCAGCAGTACTACGAAAAATATTCGACAGCATTAGCCATGTTGTGCATGAAAGACCAATGTCGGCCACTATTGACGCTAAATTGTCCGCGGCGGCAGCTTCTGCATCGAATCCAAGTGCGAAGCGCAAGATCGTCGAAATCAAATCGTTAGTTGGTAACGACGAAGAAACAATTTCGTTGGTACAGCCAGTGACTCCCGATGGTAATATTGAAGACTGGTTAGGTATGCTGGAGAAGGAAATGCGACGTACACTCAAGACGCTGTGTAGACAAGCTGCTGCTGAATGCTCTTCGGGTTCAGTGAGAGAATTCGTGAGTAAAACTTGTGCCCAGTTTGCATTGCTCGGTATTCAACTGAGTTGGACAGCCGAATGTCAAGATGCACTGCAGCGATGCCGCACAACCAAAGGAATCATGGCACAGACTGCAAAGCGACATAGTACTATGTTGTCAGAGCTGTCATCGTGGTGTCTTACAGATCTGGGAACGAAGCTCACACGCACTAAAGTTGAGACTCTGATCACGATCCAAGTACATCAACGTGATTGCTTTTTGAATTGTGCAGACTCTACAAGGAAAAGAAGCTCTCGGATGCCAACGATTTCGAATGGCTCAAGCAAGCTCGATTCTATTGGCGTGCTGGCAACCAAGGTGCATTTGACTCGGTGGGCCCAGACGCTTGCTTGATTTCGATCTGCGACGTGGACTTCAAATACGCTTTTGAGTACTTGGGCTGCAAGGAACGTCTGGTGATCACACCACTGACAGACCGTGCCTACATTACACTATCGCAAGCGTTGGGTATGCATTTGGGTGGAGCACCTGCCGGTCCTGCAGGTACTGGTAAAACCGAGACTGTGAAGGATCTTGGACGAAGTCTTGGAGTGTACGTGATTGTCACCAATTGTACAGATCAGCAACGCTATTCAGACATGGCAAAGATCTTCAAGGGTCTTTGTCAAGGTGGTCTTTGGGGCTGCTTCGATGAGTTCAATCGCATAGAACTACCGGTGCTTTCTGTGGTAGCCCAGCAAGTGCTAGCGATCACAAACGCTAAGCGGGTGCAAGCTCCAACCTTTACTTTCCCCGGTGATCCGCTAGCTATTGGACTGCACACGGATGCAGCTTACTTCATCACTATGAATCCGGGCTACCAAGGACGTCAGGAACTTCCAGAAAATCTCAAGGCGCTCTTCAGAGGAGTGGCCATGATGGTTCCAGACCGTGAAATCATCATGAAAGTCAGGTTGTGTGCCGTAGGTTACGACGCATTTGCGGAGCTTGCTCGCAAGTTTAAGACACTGTATGCTGTGTGCGAAGGTCAATTGTCGAAACAGCGCCACTATGATTTTGGTCTGCGAAATATTCTGTCAGTTCTGCGTTCCGCCGGTGCTACCAAGCGCGATAATCTCTTGGCAAGTGAAGAATTGCTAATGATGACCACGCTGCGAGATATGAATCTCTCGAAGCTCGTGGCTGCAGATGTCCCTATCTTTCTGTCTCTACTTCGTGATATTTTCCCTGGTGTCGAACCTGCACCTTCCAGTGGAGGAAAAAGCAGCAGCAACGAGATTGCTGGCGCCGTCGAAGATTATCTGCAAAAGACGCAGAGTTGGCCACCACCAGCTACATGGAGCGCAAAGGTAACCCAGTTGTACGAGACCCAGCTAGTGCGTCACGGAATTGCACTCGTTGGGCCTGCTGGATCAGGAAAGTCCGAAATACTGCGTACATTGCAGACTGCGTTGGGATATTATACACGAACGCCACATAGGCAAGTTCGTTTGAATCCAAAGGCAGTTCGTGCGGAGGAACTCTTCGGTGAGACCGATCGATTGTCAGGAGAATGGGTCGACGGTGTTTTCGCAGCTATTTGGGCCAAGTATAACGATCGATCACGTAAGGATGTGGCTTGGTTAGTGTGTGATGGTCCGGTTGATGCCGTCTGGATTGAAAATCTCAACACCGTACTGGATGACAACAAGCTGCTGACTCTGGCTAATGGTGATCGATTGCCTATGACCGACAACTGTAAGCTTCTCTTTGAAGTTGAAGACCTGCGCAATGCTTCGCCCGCCACAGTTTCTAGAGCAGGAATCGTTTACGTGAGTGATACGGATCTCGACTGGGAGCCAGTAGCACAAAGATGGCTTCGTACACGACCGGAACCACAACGTGCGGCTTTTGCCAGAAGCATTCGCACACTTGTTGGAAGAGGTGACACCACACCGGGGTCTGGATCTGGTCATCTTTTCGAGTTCTTGACTCGACGTTGTCGCCCGGTGATGATCGCGCCTCGAGTAGCTTTGATTCAGTCGTGCTTAAACCTTTGCAGTCTCTGCTAGAACGTTCCGAACTGAGCGAAAATTCTTCAGCAGATATGGAGGTAGAGTTGGAACGGTTGTTTGTTTTCGCACTTGCCTGGGCAATTGGTGGCGTACTGGACCTGGAAGATCGTATCAAGCTACACTATTATCTGGTTGAAAAGGCCCCTGCTACTACATTACCTTCATCGATTACTGCACCAACGCCAGGATCCGAGTCTGCAACAGCACATGAAGGACAGTCAAAAGGGTCTACCTCTACGACAACCTCAAATACCAGCCAGTCGCTGACCATTTTCGATCACTTCTTGCACCCTTCCACGCTCGAGTGGGAAAAATGGGTGCTCGACAGTTGTGAGAACCTTTTAGCACGATCAAGTGGTGCTGTCAATGCCGGTCGTCTAATAATTCCGACTACCGATACTGCTCGTGCGTTGCATTTGTTGGAGCACCTACACGGTAGTCAATTGCCCGTACTACTGGTTGGTGAACCAGGTACGGGTAAATCAACACTTGTACGACTATTTTTCGAGAACAATGCGTCCGGTGCATCCGGCAGCAGTACTCACAGTGGAGAGGGCCTGGCGTCCAGGACCCTCATCTTCTCTGGTTCCACGCTAGGTGGTGCCTTCCAAGCTACGATTGAGGCTGACTTGGAGAAGCGCGGTGGCAAGACATTTGGTCCATCGAATGGCCAACATCTTACATTGTTCATGGATGATCTCTCCATGCCGGCACTAAACGAATGGGGTGATCAGCCCACTCTTGAAGTCGTACGTCAACTAGTTGAGACGCGTTCATTGTGCTTCCTCGACAAGGACAAACGCGGTGATATTAAAGTCATTGAAGGACTGCGCTTCCTCGCTGCAATGGGTCTTCCGCGTGCTGGGAAGAATGACGCACCAGCTCGCCTCAAACGACATTTCTTCATCCTGAACTTGCTTCCTCCATCTCCGGAGGTTGCAGAAGCCATTTTCGCACAGCTTACACGTTGGCGTTTCGTTCCCGACGTTGGTAACAGTGCATCATCTAGCGGCATACCGAAGAAATCTCTCTCCGACTTGATCACTCGCCTGACTGCGGCATCGGTGCAGCTTTGGATTTGGTTGCGTCGAGCCATGCCTCCAACGCCGCAGAAATTCCACTACGTATTCAGTTTGCGCGAGCTTAGTCGGTGCTTTCAGGGCTTGTTGCGAGCTCCTCTTGAAAGCGCGACGGCCTCGGAGAAAACTCTGATTCGACTTTGGCAGCACGAAAGTGAACGCGTTTTTGGTGACCGACTGGTCTCAGGAGAAGACAAACAGCGATTCCGTGACGAGCTTGCCGTTGTTGCAGATGGACTCGTGACAAAGTCGGCTGGACCCGCTTCAAATGCTCCTACCGGCAAAGAGAAAGGCTCAGCGAATTCATCGGACGGACATCCACCGCCACAGCGTCAGCACTCAGTGCATTTTGCACTAAACCCCGGTCGGCAGTAGTGTACGTTGATTTCCTACAAGAGCAACCTCATGACGAATTCGGTGAGCCTGTGGGAGAAATGCCACGCAATTATGAACCAGTGGCGAATTTCTCGGTGCTTCGGACACGAGTAGAACACCTTTTGGCGCAGTTCAATCGCGAAAACCCGGGGCGAGCACTTCCTTCTCTCATTCTTTTGAGGAGGCTCTGTTCCACTTGGCACGGTTGACACGAGTGCTTGGACTTGCACAAAGCAACATGATGCTCGTAGGTGTTGGTGGATCTGGCAAACAGTCCCTGACACGACTCGCAGCTGCACTTTGTGGACATGAACTATGTCAGCTAGCCGTCACCAAGGCTTACACGCTAACAGCATTCCTTGATGATTTACGTGGCTTATGCAAAACTGCAGGGCAAGTTGGTAAGGGTGTGGTCTTCTTACTTACTGAAGCCGATATCAAGGATGATTCGTTCCTGGAACAGGTGAACGCACTCTTGGCGACAGGTGAGGTTCCTGGTTTGTTCCCCGAGACGAGTTGGTTGCAATGGCGAGCGAGTTGAGAAGTGCTATGCAGCGTGAATGTCCAGACCGAGCTGATACTCTCCCCAATCTCACTAGCTTCTTCCATGACCGGGTTCGGAGAAACCTTCACGTGGTTTTGTGCCTCTCGCCTGTCAGCTCTCGTTTCGCAGATCGATGCCGCGAATTCCCGCATCTTGTCAATGGATGCACCATCGACTGGTTCTTGCCATGGCCTGAAGAAGCACTAACTGCTGTAAGTCAGGGCTATCTGGAAAAGTTTTCACTTGAGACTCCACCAATTACTAAAGACGCGCTAGTAGTGCAAATGGGCCGAATGCACCAAGCTGTTGAAAAGGTTAGTGGAGAATACTTCACACGCAGACGGAGACGTGTTGTACAGACACCTCGCAGCTTTTTGAGTTTTCTCTCGACGTACAAAGAGCTGTACGCGGAGAAACTAAGCGACGTGCGGCATCAAGAGGGTGCAGTCAATCTCGGGCTTCAAAAGTTGGGTCAGGAGCGCAAGACGTGGAGCGGATGAAAATCGTGCTGAAAGAAGAGGAAGCGAAGCTTGTTGTGGCTGAAGCAGCAGCTAATAAAATGTTGGAGACTTTGCAGGTCAAGTCGCTCGAAGCTAAGAAGGAAAACGACATCGTTCAGCAAATCCGTGAACAATGTTTGGCTGAGGCAGCGATCATTTTAGCAGAGAAAGAGGCGGCTGAAGAGGATCTGAAGCGAGCTCAACCCTTCTTGGACGAAGCTGAGCGAGCTGCGAGTAGTATTCGTCCCAATGACCTGAACGAACTCAAGAAGTTGGCCAAACCCGGTGATATTATCAAGTTGATCTTCGACTGCGTCGCTATTCTTCAAATGGCACCACTGGTCAAGATCGAACGTGCACCAGTAACGCTGGGCGTTGGCAAAGAGAAACACACGTGCGATTTCCTGATGGACTCGTTTCAATTAGCAAAGTCTGGTATGCTCGCAGACACTCGCTTCTTGCAAAACATTTTCTACTTTTCCAAGCACCAGAAGGATCAAATGAACGACGAGACATTGGAGCTGATGACACCGTACATGGACCTTGTAGGTTTCAGTGCTCCGTGGCGAAGAACGCATCAAAAGCTGCAGAAGGGTTGTTCTGCTGGGTAAAGGCCATGAGCATGTATCATGAAGCGTCCAAGGTGGTAAAGCCTAAGCTTGAAGCGCTGCGTATTGCCGAAGGAAATTTGAGGCGGCACAAACTAGACTACAGAGCTCAGAGGACAAGCTCCAGAAGTGCCAGACCGTGCTTACTCACTTGCAAGATGATTTTCAAACGCAAATGGCGGAAAAGCACGAGTCGAAGCCTTTGCACTAGCCACCAAGCGTAAAATGGAGCAAGCTACGGCACTTATCGGTGGACTTGGAGGCGAAAAGGTTCGTTGGACTGAAGACTCGAATCGCTTTGTGGAGAGAAAGCAACATCTTGTGGGAGATTGTGCACTGGCTGCAGCCTTCTTGTGCTACTGCGGACCATTTAATCGTGAGTATCGAGATTTGCTTTTGCGTGAACGTCTTCCGTATGAACTCGGAGCTGTGCCGCCTCCAGCATCTCCAGCTGGAGCAAACAACGCCAATGTAAGTCCTACCAAACCTCCGTTCACGATTCCGCTGACGCGTGGTTTAGCACTCGAAGAGTTCCTCGCTGACGCTGGTACGGTTAGTGACTGGAAGTTGCAGGGTTTACCATCAGACCCGTTGTCCATACAAAATGGTTTGTTGGTTGCTCGAGCACCACGTTTCCCACTGTTGATTGATCCTCAAGGCCAAGCGCTGGCATGGGTTCTTCATCGGGAGGCTGAACGTTTACCTTCTATGGGTGTTATCTCGGTCAACAGCCCGAAATTACGTGAGATCCTTGAGCACTGCGTGGGCGAGGGCAAAGCACTAGTTTTGGACGGTGTCGATGGTGCTGACCCAGATCCAGTGATGGCGAATGTTCTTGACAAAAACTTCGTGGTTCGTGCCAAGGGAAGTTTGTCAAAATCATGGATCGCTTGTGCGAGTACCAGGAAGAATTTGCATTGTATCTGACGACGCGGGTGCCTAACCCACACTTTTCACCAGAACTACAAGCACGGACTCTTGTCGTGGATTTTACTGTGACTCAAAAGGGACTTGAGGAGCAGCTACTTGCACAAGTTATCCGCCAGGAGCAACGCTCGCTTGAAGAGCAGCTGGAACGTGTTCAATGTGAACTAAATGCGAATGCCAAAGCTCTGGTCGCTCTTGATGCACTCCTACTTGAGCGGTTATCAGCTAGTAAGGCCAACCTTCTGGACGATGTTGAACTCGTATCAGTTCTGGCAAATACGAAAGCTAAAGCCACGGAGGTGAACGATAAAATCTTAGCAGCCGAAGAAGTGAAGCGGGGTATCGATGAAAACGTGAGCACTACCGCCCAGTCGCCGCACGTGGTTCTGTGCTCTACTTCGGTATTGTCGATTTTGCAGCAGTGAATGCAATGTACCAGACCTCGCTGGACCAGTTCCTTCAGCTATTCGTACGTGCAATTGAGGAAGCAGAGCGGTCTGGTCTCGCGTCAAAGCGTGTGATGTACATCCTAGAAACCCTCACGTACATTGTCTTCCGCTACGTAAATCGTGGCATGTACGACCGTCACCGCCTGAGCTTCCTGCTCATGATCGCGCTCAAAATCCTCGTTGCAGGAGACTGTGTGACTCCCGCCGATGTGACTCTTTTCCTCAAGGCAGGTGCATCGCGGAAATTGTCTAGTGATCAGCCCAAACCGTTCGGTTGGATGCCTACGGGTGCGTGGCTCAACGCAGTCCAGCTTGCGAGTGAGAAACCCCACTACCGGAACCTTCTTGGTGATCTTGAACGCAGCGAAAGTGCGTGGCGCAAATGGTTCGAGGATAATGAGCCGGAGCGTTTGGCCATACCTGACTATGAGGCACTACTGTTTGACCCACGAGCGATCACTGCGAACCTGAACTTTCATCGGTTGCTACTGGTACGCTCTTTGCGTGAAGACCGCACAATTCCAGCGGTGCTTGACTTTATCCGAGCTATCGAGTTCATCGAGGGTAGTGCTGGCTCGGGTTTGTCGCGTCTTCCAGCATTGGGACCTCGCTACGCGGAGCCGATCACCGACACTGTAGAAAGTGTGTATCAAGAGATGCGTGCTGAGACTCCCGTTTTGTATTTGCTGTCGCCTGGAGCTGATCCGACCGAATCAATTGAACAACTTGCGCGACGTAAACGTCAAAGCGTCACCACAATCTCCATGGGTGAAGGACAGGAAGCAGTTGCAGCGCGTACTGTGGCTTCAGCAATGATGAATGGGTCGTGGGTCCTTTTGCAGAATTGCCACCTCGGTCTCAACTATCTCGACTTGCTGTGTGAAGCTCTTACAGCTGCGAATGGTGGTAATTCAGGCAGTAGCAATGCAGCTGTGGCTCCTACCCGAGCTCCAGAGTTCCGGTTGTTCTTGACATCCGAGCCACATCCAGACTTTCCCATTGCTCTGTTGCACCGAAGCACGAAGGTGACGAACGAACCTCCTGCTGGACTTCGTGCCGGTCTGCTCCGTAGTTTTACAGTTTTGGTGGATCAGGACAAACTGGATCGCCTCGAGACTCCGTCGTGGCGCTCGCTTCTTTTGCAGTGTGCTTCTTGCACGCAGTGGTGGTAGAGCGCCGCAAGTTCGGTCCGTTGGGATTTAGCGTGCCGTACGAATTCAACGCAGGCGACATGGGAGCTTCACTGAGTTTCTTGGAGCGCCATTTGTATACATCACCGGCACCATCGTGGCCTACGGTGCAGTACATGGTGGCCGAAGTTCATTATGGCGGTCGTATCACGGACGAACTCGATCGAAGGCTCTTCCGTGCCTACTGCGACGCGTGGTTTAACCCAACACTGCTAGGCAGCTCCTTTTCCTTCAATCCTGAGGTAAAGCTGTCCGCAGGAACGGGGAATGGTTCTTCATCCGGCCAGCTATTCAACTACTGTTTACCGGAATCCACCACAGCAGAGATCGAAGAGTACCATCGATTTATCGCGTCATTCCCGAGCGTTGATTCACCCGAGGTGTTTGGACTGCACCCTAACGCTGATCTCACATATCGGGTCAAGGAAGTATCTGCGCTGTTGGGCATGATCGTCGACACTCAGCCTACCGACGCTGATAGCGGTTCTGCAGGCACCTCAACGTCCAGTAAGGCGGTTGTCTTAGAGACTCGAGAAGACATGATACAGCAAAAGATCCGTGAATTGCTGGCAGCTCTCCTTCGGGTGGTGAAGAGGCTTTGAGTGAAGAAGCTCTAGCGCAGGCGTTGCGTTCTAAAGTGCTTGGTGGTGGACTGGAACTACCTTTGAATTTGTTCCTGTGTCAAGAAGCTCGAGCTCTCCGACATGTTATGAAACACGTTCGAGCATCACTTGTGAAGACACAGCGTGCACTCGCCGGTGAAGTTCTGCTAACTGCGTCACTGCGCGAAACGAGTCAGGCGTTGTTTGATGGCAAAGTTCCTCCGTCGTGGGTGGCCGACGAGCAAGCCTGGCTTTCAGCTACACTGGGACTCTGGGTCTCAGGACTCATCGACCGGGTTACCCAACTACGCGCGTGGCTGGATCGTGGTCGTCCATCGAGTTTTTGGCTGGCAGGTTTCTCGAACCCGCAAGGTTTTCTCACTGCGGTGGCACAAGAGTCGACACGCGCACACGCAAGTGAGCGTTGGGCGCTGGACGACGTGGTTTATTACAGTGAGGTAACGGACTACGAGCGACTGGAGCAGATCAAGCAGCCGCCACGCGAAGGTGTGCTGGTGCATGGATTATTGCTGGACGGGGCTGCGTGGAACCGACCGGATGGGACGTTGGTCGAGCAGGAGCCGAAGCGGTTGTTCGCACCGCTGCCTGCCGTCTACGTCACGGCTGCAACCAAAGCTCACAAAAAGACCCGAGCTGCACAAGACCATGGACCGTACGGAGCCTACGAAGCACCGGTCTATCGATATGCTAGACGTACCGACAAGCACTACATTTTCTCCGTACCACTTGCATCCAGAGATCATCGACCGCTGCATTGGACACTAAGAGGTGTAGCATTGCTCTGTTCGACGGACCAGTAGCTAAGGACTCGTTAACTTTTAAATTTGAGAGTGAGATTCAACGGTTTGAGCATATCTGAGCATCATCCGTCAGCGGAATGAATTGGCGTTTTCTGGTCTTACCACATTACCAGAACGCGATCGTTCCAACCACACCAAAATGATCACCAAGAGCCTGAGTGAATGCACTATTTTGGTTTGCGAGTTTGGTATCGCGACAAAGTTGAGCTCGTGTTTTGTCCGGTGAACGGATAGCTGCTCAGAATACGCGACTGAGGTACCGGTGCTTTAGCTTGGGGGATGTTTCGCAAACTGAAGCACCAGAACTGGTGCCAGTTCCTCCCGAAAAAGAAATGCATGAGCGCATGATGTACAGCAAAAGATAAGCTAGAATGAACGCGTGCGTTCGTGCTCAAGCCTTCTCTCACGATAGATGTATTTGGTGAAGACTCATTCTTCAACCTGCGTCCTTCGATACAGGCTTCGCTTCGGTCTGGAGAAAACTTTGGAACCAACATGGTGTATTCAGGTGGAGTACGCTCCTTCATTCAAGCCGCTGCAGTGTGCGTCCTCGCACTGAGCGGCTTGCCCTCGGCTCGAGCCGAATCAACCTCGACGACGACTGTTTCCTGCCAAGCCTCCGATGGTGACAAGAAGTTCGGAATCCAGGCAATCGTCGACGACTCGTGTGTGAACGGCGGTCTCGGTTGTTTCAAGAAGCAATGTCGCTTCTGCAAGGTGCTGGACACCGACAAGTCCAAACACTTGACACGTGCCTTTCTCACGGCGTCGTGTTCACCAGTACGACGCCCGTGGTTGTCACTCAAGGGCCCTGTCAAGTTTCCAGTGGTGATGTTGTGAACGGAATCTCGGCTGTGACGGATTCAAGCTGCTTGAAAGGAGGACTTGGATGCTACAACGATCACTGCCGCTACTGTAAGGTTGCGCAGACGCCTCAGTCCGCCGGATTTATGGCTTGTTCCCGTCTCGACAGTTCGTACAACAAGTTTGCGGGGAAGTCGGCTACCGCAGCTCCTACCGTCGTGGGCACCGACGCTCCTTCTCCGGCTACTCCTGCTGTAGTCACTACCGAGCCTCCGACCAGTGCTCCTACTTCGACTCCAACGTCGACTGTCACGGACGCACCAACGACGGAGATTCCTACAACGATCTCCACCGAAGCCCCTATTGTGGTGGACGTTCCTGTTTCAGCCTCCACTGAAGCTCCAACTTCGACTACTGCTACCTCCGAAGCCCCAACTCCGGCAGTCACGGGTGATTCTCCTACGGTCGCTCCTCCTACTAAGGGGTTTGCACCATCGTGCCTGCGGTTGGTGATTTTGAACGTGGTGTCGCCATTGTCACGGACCCCTGTGCGCCTCGGGTGGCCTTGATTGCTTGAATGACCTGTGCAGGTTCTGCAAGCTGAAGATGACACCTCACTCGGACTCCTACATGGACTGCGCGCTGATCAACGGAGCACCATCGGTAGTGGAGGCACCAACTACGATTCCTGATGCTACGACCGAAGCCCGAGTGTGGCAGTGAGTGAAACGGAAGCGCCCGACACCACCACCACGGACGCACCCGACACTCCAACGGAACCACCTGTCACGGACGATACAACGGAGGCTCCCGCTCCTTCGGATGTCAATTTGGAAGTGCCGATAATTTCCACTGAGGCTCCGGACGCTACGACGGAGGCTCCCACATCTTTGGACGTCAATACTGATGTACCGATCACCTCCACTGACGCCTCGGACGCTACCGCAGACACACCGGCAACGGATGCTCCGAGCGCCAGTACCGATACCCCGGTCGTGGTTACTGAAGCTCCTACTTCACCGATCGAGTGCACGCTTGTGGCTTCAACCGGTGACACCGAGTTCGGTATTCGTGTTGCCACCGACTCGACTTGCAAGTCGGGTGGGGTCGGATGTATTGACGAGGTTTGCCGGTTCTGCAAGGTTAGGACTACGACTCAGTCTGCCCCTTACGTCGATTGCGCCTTGCTCAACGGTGGTCCCCCAAGTCTGACGCTCCGGTGGCGGATTCAACCGACGTACCGACTGATGCTGCTACGGAAACCCCTGACGCGACGACCGAGCCAATCACCCCGACGGCGGAAACCCTGTCACCGATGCCCCGAGTGCCGAGACAGAGACTCCCGTTGTTACTGAAGTTCCCACTACTTCCACGGAGACGGATGCCCCGCAGCGACTACCGCACCGCCTGGGCAACCGACTTGCGGCATCGTGGCTGCGGACGGAGATATCGCGGTCGGTATTCACATCGCAACGGATGCCACGTGCAGTGCCGGCGGACTTGGCTGCATCAACGACTTGTGTCGGTTCTGCAAAGTGGAGTCCACGCCTCAATCTGAGACCTTTGTCGACTGCTTCTCGCTTGCTGGTTTTGTGTTCGGCTCCGAACCTCCTGTGACTGTTTCTCCTGTTGCCACCACCCCGGCCCCGAAGCCATCGTGTGAACTCGTCGCTTCTTCAGGCGATGCGTCTGTCGGTATCCGAATTCTCACGGACGCGACGTGCGCCGTTGGTGGAGTTGGTTGCATCAGCGACGTGTGCCGCTTCTGTAAGGTGATCACCTCGATTCAATCGGCAGATTTCATTGACTGTGTTACGGTTGATGGTTACTCCCCTGAGACGGAGGCTCCGGCGGCCACAACCACGCCGGATGTAGACACTAGTTCTCCTTCGTCTGAAGTGACTTGTAGCCGTATTGCTTCTGAAGGTGACTTTGCTGTCGGTGTCGGCATTGCAACTGATGCTACTTGTAGCGCTGGAGGTGTCGGCTGCATCGACGACGTATGCCGCTTTTGCCAGATTACCGCCACCGTTCAGTCCGCGGATTTCTTCAGCTGCACGTCACTCCCGGGGTACTCGCCTCGAACCGAAGCTCCGGTTGACAGTATTTCGACTCCGACTACCGATGCTCCGGTCGCCCAGGCGTCCTGCGATCTCGTTGTTTCAGCTGGTGATGCGGCAGTTGGCATCAGTATCACCGGAGACGCCACCTGTGCTGCCGGCGGTGCGGGATGTATTGATACTGTTTGCCGCTTCTGTAAGGTGAGCACTACCGTCCAGTCCGCTGCTTTCGTAGACTGCACTTCGATTGCTGGCTTTACACTCGCCACCGAAACCCCGGGTGATACGACACCTCCGGTTGACTCGACCGCCGGCACGTTGGCTCCTATCACTTCCGCTTCCTGCAGTCTTGTGGTTTCTGAGGGTGATGCCGGTGTTGGCATCGACATCGTCGCGGACGCTTCGTGTCAGTTCGGCGGGGTTGGATGCATTGACAGCGTTTGCCGTTTCTGCAAGGTGAAGACGACGGAACAATCCGCCGCCTTCGTTGATTGCCCAGCCGCGGTTCCGGGCTCTACTGTAACCTCAAGGCCTGTGGATGCTGCAGTGAGTACGTCCGACACAACGTCGGGATCTTCGAGTTTGCCTACTGATTCTTCTGAGGCCCCCGTTGACACCACTTTCACGGATGTTCCCCAGCCGACTACCGCTACTGATGGTACGACGACGGAAACTCCTATCTCTACCTCAAACACAGCTACCCCAACAACCGATACCCCTGTCACCACTCCAGACACTGTTGACTCGACCATCACTGGATCGGATGAGGACGACCGCGACAATGAAGCTCCTTCGTCAGCAGGGGATACTCCAGAGCCGACTACCACGACACCATACACTATTGACACGACGGGTGTTACCGACGTTGCATCAACTGAAGCTTCGCAGGGAAGTGTGGACACCGCCAGCTCGACGGATGCGACGGAATCACCCAATGTTGGCATTGTACAGGGGTCCTCAAGGACAATAACGACACGCTGACCGAGGCTCCTGTAGTGGACACGTCAGACTTGCTTACTGAAACCCCGACGACCAGTACTGAAACTCCAACGAAAGCCCCGACTGTCGATGATGATGTCGATTGGGAAGGCTCGGAGTCGGCCGAAGAGGATTCGAATTCGACCTACGATGATTCGGATGAGTCCCTGGGAGGAATTTAAGTAGTGCGGCAACGACAACCCAGCCGACACAAATTTGGACTACGAATGCGTCAAACAACCCACCGTCTTCAATGATTAGGAAGGACATTAGCGACCTGGTGACTCGGTTTTCGCCAGCAATTCTCGTCATGCATTGAACTTTACATTTACTAAGGCCAACAAGTGGCAACTAATAACTAAATCAATCGGGAAAATTCAGCTCCGACTTTTTGTTTTGGCTCATATACACTGCGAGTGTCTGCGTCTGAAACAACGATCTTCACACAGGAGCGATTGGCTCCGAATACTTTTGCTGAAGCCCATAGCTCTGAAGCCTGGATCAGGTTTATCACCAGCTCCATGGTTGTACTGCGAGAGCAATGGTACCAAACTATCAATGGAGGTTGGTTTCGTCCCGGAACGCGCGTCAATGACAGACGTCTCTCGCTGAAGATTCTTTTGCTCACTGCTCAATGCTATGCGCAGGCAAAACGGACGTTGATCTGATCGATGCGTACGATCCCATCGAACGATCTCATCAATAATGGCCGGTGTTGCAGTTGAAAAGTCGTTACCATGAAAACATATCACTAAAAATGCCTCAACGCTAATGAAACCCACCAAGTGGCCAGCCTCGATTGTCGTGCAAGTCGAGCGTGACACTGCCACTCACTATTCAACTCGCTTTCTCGAGCGCAGTTCACCTCGACCAAAACCAACCAGACCGGACTAGTCTTCTCAAACACCATGGTGTACTCCAGCAGTCGTACCGGAACCGATGCCTCATCAAGACGGCAGTGCTTTGCGCACTCAGCTTGAGTGTCATCCCTTCGACCTACGCAGAGGGCTCGCTTGATGCAAGTTCTTCTGTTGACGTCTGTGGAATTTCGGACGGAGATAAGAGCGTCGGCATCCGCGTCATCGACGACAGCACGTGTGCCTCGGGCGGCCTGGGCTGCTACAATGACCACTGCCGCTTCTGCAAGCTCTTGGAGACGCCGCAGTCATCGTCTTTCGAGAACTGCACGACGTTCGGAGTCGATTTCCCAACAATGGCACCCTTGGTTCCCTCCGCCAGCACCTGTGAGGTGTCCAGCGGAGATGCAGCCGTCGGCATTTCGGCAATCATTGACGCGACCTGCTTGTACGGTGGTCTGGGCTGCTTCAACGACCACTGCCGTTTCTGCAAGCTCGAATCTACTGCGCAGTCGGAGGCGTTCGAGAGCTGTACGGCGTCCAACAACACGGACGGAACGACGACCGAAGCCCCGACCGCCGACACCGCGACGAGCGCTTCCAGCACCTCAGTCGATGCCGACGGCTGCCCGCTCGTGCCTGCCGAAGGTGACATCGAAGTTGGCATCAGCATCGGAACGGATGCGATGTGCAGTGCTGGCGGTCTCGGCTGCATCAACGATGTGTGCCGATTCTGCCGAGTTAGGACGACAACCAAGTCAGCCGGCTACCTCGACTGTGCCCTACTAGGCACGAGCGCTGCCGGTTCTGGAACCACTGGAGTGGTGGAAGTCCCGATTGAGACTCCGGCTGCGACGACGAAGACTCCAGCTGAGACCCCGGCAGCAACGACGGAGACCCCTGCTGTCACCGGTGCCGCGACCATTGTTCCTGACGCCACTGATGCCGATGCCACGAAGACTCCTGCCGCCACCGATGCCGCGATCACGGAGACTCCTGCCTCAACGACCGAGACGCCTGCTTCCACGACGACAGCCCCGGTTGCTGCCACGACGTGCACCATCACGGCCTCAGTCGGCGACTCTGCTGTAGGCATCAGCATCGTATCGGACGCAACGTGCGTTTCCGGCGGCATCGGCTGCATCAGCGACGTCTGCCGTTTCTGCAAGGTCACAACCTCCACGCAGTCTGCCGCCTTCACGGACTGCGCGCTGTTCGCTAGCAACACCCCGAGCACGGAGGTGCCGACCGCGAACAACTCTGACGCCTCCGACACGCTTGATTTCTCGACGGATGCCTCCGATTTCTCGGACGCCTCGGACTCCGTTGCGGAAACTCCAGTTGCCACGACGGAGATGCCTGCCGAGACGCCATCGGTGACCACCGCTGTTCCCGATGTGACCACCGAAGCACCGACCGCTACGGTCGAGACTCCGGCAGCCACGACGGCAGTTCCGGACGCCACCACAGAGGCACCGACTGCGACAACGGCGGCTGTGGTCGCCGACGCCGCCACCGAGGCTCCGGAGCAGGCGACGTGCAAGCAGACGGTCTCTGAGGGCGACGCCTCTGTTGGTATCAACATCATCACGGACGTTTCGTGCAGTGCCGGCGGCGTGGGTTGCATCGACAACGTCTGCCGTTTCTGCAGGACCACCACCACCACTCAGTCGGCGGCCTTCGTCGACTGCGCCACGACCACGGAGGCACCGATCGAGACGCCTGCGGCCGAAACGGAGGCGCCGACCGAGACGCCTGCACCGACGGAGACGCCAACGGAGGCACCAACAGAGACGCCTACGGAGGCACCCACTGAGACGCCTACGGAGGCACCCACTGAGACGCCTACGGAGGCACCAACCGAGACGCCCACTGAGGCACCCACTGAGACGCCTACGGAGGCACCAACCGAGACGCCCACTGAGGCGCCCATCGCTAGTGAAGCAACGTGCACACAGACGGTCTCCGAGGGCGATGCTGCTGTGGGTATCGACATCGTCACAGACACTTCGTGCAGTGCCGGCGGCGCGGGTTGCATCGACAACGTGTCGTTTCTGCAAGGTGACCGAGACTCCGCAGTCCTCCGCTTTCGTCGACTGTGCCACGACCACCGAGGCACCGATCGAGACACCTGCGGCTGAAACGGAGGCGCCGACCGAGATGCCAACGGAGGCACCCACTGAGACGCCTACGGAGGCACCGACCGAGACGCCCACTGAGGCGCCCATCGCTAGTGAAGCAACGTGCACACAGACGGTCTCCGAGGGCGATGCTGCTGTGGGTATCGACATCGTCACAGACACTTCGTGCAGTGCCGGCGGCGCGGGTTGCATCGACAACGTGTGTCGTTTCTGCAAGGTGACCGAGACCCCGCAGTCCTCTGCCTTCGAGGAGTGCAGCATGATCACGGGTGCTGCCACCGAGGCTCTGACAGAAAACGCCGAGGCTTTCTCGGCTAAGCAGACGCGTGCCGACGCACCCGAGTCCGACAGCGTGCCGATTCTCAGCGAGTACCAGGCCGGAGCCTTCGTCGGAGGTTGCGTCGCCGCCGTCGCGGCGGTGGCTCTCGTAGCTCGCGCCGCTAAGAAGGCGAACAAGAGCAACGCCAACCCGAACGATGGCGACGACGTGGAGGACGCCGAAAGCGGCCAGCACGTGTCCCCGGTCCCGTCCCCTCGGAAGACGACGAAGAGGTCACCACTATCTCGACCGAGGCGTAAATGGCCCTATCCATCTTCATATTATATCCACTGCAGTCTAGCAAAACGTAGCGACTCTATAAAGTGAATATCCTACATCCCCTTACCTGAAAGTTGCCTTTTTCCAGCTTCCTCAATAGTATTTTTGTCAGCTGTACATTTAGTACATTCATACTATAATAAATCACAATTAAAACTTTACACTTAACTACCACATAAAATTTACTTAAGTACCACTTAAACGCTACTTTTCCGCGCCTAATTTTCGGCCAAGGGGTCGACATAATTCTTCGAGTGGCCGTCGGTGAGTGTGGCTCGCTTCGACGCTCGTTTGCGACCGTCCCAGGGCCTCTAGCGCCACCCGAGCGCCTGAATCAGATCGACAGCTGAGCTCTGCACGTGGCAGCGCGAAGGAAGCGGTCGGGAAGAGCCTCCAGGGCGCGAGAACCAAAGGATTCCGTCTGAGTCGCCGATTATTCCAACTCGGGGGTCAAGATGCATGCCGCGTCGTCTCCCATGGAGCCTCTGAATAAGAATATTTTATTGGTACGAAGAGAAGACATGTTCTGTGTTGTGAGAAGTTACTAAAGTTAAATCTTTTATTTTGATGACAGGCAGGTGAAGTGATCGCGGAGAAGTGGAAGATTGGAGAGAAGATCGGAGAGGTATTCCAACTTAGGGAGCTGATGAGTTATTATTTTTTACTAACTATTTTTTTACTACTTGCCAGGGCACATTTAGTCAGATTTACTCGGCGTACTCGATCGAGAGTCGGGATAAAGTTGCCGTGAAGGTGGAAGCTCCGAGCTCACTCAAGCCCGTGCTGGAGTGGGAGAGTTTGATCCTCAAGAGTCTGCAGGACTGCCCCTACGTGTGCAGATACTACTACCACGGGAAACATGGAGATAGCACCGTGCTCGTGATGGAGCTGCTGGGAGACAGTATGTCTATGTTGAGGATGTCGCCGGACTCGATCCATGGCGTGCCACTTGCCAAGTCGGTCTCGGTGGGGTTGGAGATGCTGGACTGCATTGAGGCGTTCCATCGACATGGCTATGTGCATCGGGATATTAAGGCATCCAACTTTGCACTGAGCGCTATTCCGGACCGGAACCCGATGAAGCAGCAGCGGTACTATATCATCGACTTTGGACTGTCGAGACAGCATCTTGGTGAGGACCGAAAGGTGCTGACTGCTCGTCAGGTTGCAGAGTTTAGAGGCACGTCCATGTACGCGTCGCTGAGCTCACACCGTCGACAGGAGCTAGGGCCTAAAGATGATCTGTGGTCGTGGTTCTATCTCGTCATGGATTTCATGCGCGGCGAGTTGCCTTGGGCCGCTGATGCGCAGCAGAAGAACCGCCAGACGGTGCTTCGTCTGAAAGAGCACTTTACGGAAACAAACCCAAGTTTGCTGGTGGAGGGTCTGCCAGGCGCTGCCGAGTTGCTGGAGATAATGGACTACCTGCAGTCACTCAAGTACGAGGACTTCCCGATTACGGTAAAATACGCAAGCAGCTCCAAGCCGTTGGTGTAAGCTCTCTGATGTCAGAAAACAGCGATGATGAGGAAACAAACGCTGACAAAAGGAAGCGCTAGCGGTGGCTGCTGTTTCTGTAATCGATTGGAACACTATCGAGTCCGAGCGTGAGCGAGCGTTGCAGTGGGCTGATAAGGCGGAAGAACAGAAAAGCAGTGACGGAGCGTCAGACTTACTGCTGACGATTGCCAAGCGATACAAAACTTTCTTTGATAGCGACGGGCTGTCATTCGATGAGCAGTTGAAGGTACAGAGTGCGGTGTATCGCATCGAGAAGAAATCGCGAGTACGTTCAAGTTTTCTAGCCCCTCCACCAATCCAGAGCTTTGTCAAGCGCCGCCAGTCCGAACAAAAATTGCGCTCAGACGCACTCCGAAAGCGTCGCGAGCGTGATTTTCAGGTGCGCCAGTCGTTGGAGATAAAGAATGAGCAGCAGTTGGCACAAGCTATCTCTGTACAAGGGTATGGCGCAGCCGCGCACGGAATTACCAATGGAAATGGAACTTCAGAGGTTCAAAATGGGACCAAGGGACCTTCGCTCCGGCCAGTAAAATCGGAGAGCTCCATGGAAGTCTCGGATAGCGAAGATGTATTAGCGAAGCGAAGTGATCAAGTTACAAATGCAGCAGGCGCTGCTGCCGCTGCGTCTGAAGCCTCGTCAGCGTTGATGCCTCACCACCAACTGCCAACCATGACGGCTCCAACCACTCCTGGGCCACCATCGCAACTTTGGCGCAGTTCAAATCATGGTGCGCTAATCCCTCCGCCACCTCCACTGGGAATGCCGCCTTCGGCACAGCGTGCTGGTACTTATGGACACCCCCACCACCTCCTCCACCTCACCCTGCTGGGCGGTATCCGCCAAATGGTGGAATTCCTCCACCACCTCCAGGGTTTCCGCCTAGTGGAAGTCAGCAAGGTGCAACGACACACCCTCCGCCGCCTCCTTCGCGAAGTGGTAAGTATGAGCCTCGCTACACTTCTGGTCCTGACCGACACTTTGAAGCCCCTGTGGAGGGAGAGAAGACCATGCGTACAGCTACCAGCGATCGCAGAAATCTCCTCGAGAGGGCCAAGCTCTTGCCCCAAGTCGACCCTATGCGTCGGAAACCAGAGAAGATCGTGGATATGGATCGCAGCGATCTCAAAAGTCTCCTCGAGAATCCGTGCCTGAGCGACATTATGATACTCCGAGGGAGACGGGAGAAGATCGTGGGTATTATCAGCGACCTCAGAAATCTCCACGAGCGAATGCCCTCGTGTCTGATCTGTACTATGGCAGCCAGGTGGAAAAGAAAGAAGATCGTGGTTATGGCTACCAACAGCCTGAGAAATCTCCGAGAGAAAGTCATGCGTCTGCGCCTGATCGACACTATGACGTTCCAGCGGAGACGAGAGTAGTTCGTGGGAAGCAGTACCCCGTGAGGAATTTGCATACTCGACAGGAGAAAGAGCGAAACCATGAAGGAAAACGTCCCCGTTCTCGCTCACGGTCATCGCGACGTGGAGGAAGTCGCTCACGCCGCCGTTCCTACTCAAGATCGTCATCACGTTCGCGTTCACGATCGTACTCTGCTTCTCCCTCTCGGTCACCGTCACCTCGCCACGCACACCGCCGTAGCAGTCGCGATTACTCTAACCGGCACCACGAACGCAAAAATGGAACACTCACGCAGACACCGTTCGCGCTCGCGAAGCAGCTCAAGATCACGAGCGAGTTCATCTCCATCGCCGCCCGCCAAGCGTTACCGACGACGATCTTCCGACCTGGGTCACTCCAAATCCTCGCACCGGCACTCATCACACTCTACGTCGCGTCGCCGTTCTCATTCAAAGGACCACCCGAAGGAATACCCGGAGGGGTACTCGAAGGAATACTCCAAGGGCTACCCGAAGGACTTCCCGAAGGAATATGTCAAGGATTACCCACCGAAGGAGTATGTCAAAGGCTATCCTCCGAAAGAATACGTGAAGGACTATCCCCCGAAGGAATATGTCAAGGACTACGTCGCGAAGGAATACGTGAAGGCCTACACCCCGAAGGAATACGTGAAAGACTACCCTCCGAAGGGGTATGTCAAGGGCTACCCTCTGAAGGAATATGCGAAGGAATACTCTCCAAGGAATACGTGAAGGTCTACCCACCAACGGGATTTGCGGAGGACTACCCTACGAAGGAATACGTGAAGGACTACCCGAAAGAGCGCGCGAAGGGCTACCCGAAGGAATACGAGGAGGATCACCCGTATTTCTCGAAGGACTACCGAAAAACTACCCGAAAGAGCACCACAAACGTCGCTCCCCCTCACCCGACCAGCGACACTCGCATTCCCGAGAGCCGCAATATCATCGTTCTCCTTCGCTTGACCGCCACCGATCGCACTCGCGAGACCACGGACGAAATGATGAGTCTTGGGGCGCTGACACCCATTTCAAGGCAGCTCCGACTCCTGAAAAGCACCGTCGATCCTCGCGTTGGCAACAACGGTCGTAAGAGAAGAACAAGGTCACCATGGAACCTCGCGAACAGTTTATTTGGATTAATGCGGGTGAACTGTCGAGGTTGCATCGGCAAGATTAAATTGCGCATGCAGCTTCTGCTAGGAACTTAATCGACTCGTCCTGGAAGCACGGTATGGATTGCATTGGTTCCAGAGCAAAACGCAATGCGAATGCCAGTGCTAACTTGCCTGTTTGATGTTTCTTGCTATTTGATCAGTAGGGATCACAGCCTACTATTTGTTCCGACTCCGCAGCGTGCCCCCAGTTCGATTTTATTATGAGCAAAGACCGCAATGCTAAGACGCCCTGGTTGGATGAACAAGAGGGCTGTTCCAGGGTACTACCCAATACCGCGAGCAAGAAATATGCATTATTAAGTGAGCTGCTTCAACACTTAAGTGCTTTTCGTGTTGCTGATGCCGCAATTGCCGTGCAAGCGGCCTAATGCTGCCTGTTCAGAACGTATGATGATCTGCTGAAGTACTTGTAATTTATTTTTCAAGCGGCATGCTGCATCAACCTGGTGGTTGAATGTTTAGTATATGTGGTTGAATTCTCGTCGGAAATGGGGGAGCATTATGCAGCTCTCTTCAGTACCTGCTAATCATTGACGGGGTATGAACCTAAGGAAAAGGCCAAACCATGGGACTCATGGGTGACGGTTCCGGGTTCGTCAATGGAGAAACGTTGGCAAAAGGTGTTCGCGACCGATATTCACTCGGGTAACTGTAGAAACGGACCTGGACAGCATGGTATTAACTGTGGAAAAGGCTGGTTATTGTCACGATTTACGATTGGAAGTGCAATGCTGAATTTCAGAGAGCGCTAATCCAAAGCATCCTGCATTATGATGTTATCGAAATCACCTTGCAACGTGTGGAGCTCATACCCGTTCTATTCGTAATGTCCAAACCGAATGCAGTCGGCTCGTCTACTCAAATGATCCGTATCCCCGTTTCCAGCGTGAAGGAAGCCGTGAACACGTTGGTACACGTCGCAGCCCGCTTCCATCTTGATGACGATCAGTAGTCGACGTCTTCTGCTGCCACCTTTTGAGACCGCTGCCAATCGGGCTAGCACACGCTCCAGTCGGCGGCAGGTAGCGTGAACCTGACCGTGGTCGACCCAGGCGCCTGTATATCCCCCTTGGTGAAATTATCGAGCTGGAGGCTGAGATTATGCGGTAAGGCTCAGCGAGGAAGAGTATCGACACGACCATTGAGCCCGAGTTCATGACCACCATCGACATGTCAATTGTGGACATCACATTCATTCGGCTCAGTGTCAGGTCCAAGTATGTGCATATTGGCTTTGACAAACCCAATATGATGACCTTGGCGCATGCTCGGTTAAGTTACTCGATCAGGACTAAGACAAGCGTAGTCGGCCCTGCTGCTCCTATGGATAGCACCCCAGCCTGATCGAGCGACGTCCGATTTCTTCGATGGCTTTTATCCGAGCTACGTGAAGCGTTGCGATCGAAACCATCGCCTAGTTGAAAGCCAGCAGACGTGTTTGAGTTCGAGAGTCTTGTTGACTTCCCGACGGGAAGTTCTCGTGAGGAAGCCATCCTTCACGCTGATCGGAAGCATGTCGTTGCTCAAGTGGGTGGGAGCCCACCCGCTTAGTATTTTTGAGTGGTCAGTCAAGAAAACGAGGTCTCGGAAGCATGCTGTCGTTGTATTCCAGAGCGCGGCCGACCCTACACCACGCTCTACGTAGGAGCTTTGTCTTCGCCGTTGCCAACCTGGTTCACCAGGTTTGTGCCGGGACAGCGTTATCATACAGAGCCAACTGGAGCTTGAGCTTTACTTCGAAGTACTGCCGTGGGTGCTCGCTTCTTCACGCGGATCAAATACCACATCTCAGCCGTAAGCAAAGCCTTGATGGTGTTGATGAAATCTGGTTGATAAATGCCGTTGTCTTGTACGCTTGACTGATATTATCCCGTGGTCACTTCCAGGACGTCCGGCACCATGATACCTTCGTATCCCACAATATTGACGGAGAAGGGCATTCATCGTTTTCGAGTTGACTATGGTGGGAATGCCGTTCACGGTGATGTATATCTCCATGCCTGACAAGGCACCTCCATGGCGCGGCTTGTATAGTTGGTAAAAGTTCAAAGTCAGAAATTGGGGACCATGACGAGGCACCGCACGGCGATGAACCACTTTCGATCGGTTTGAGCCGATATTGCGATCGACTGAATATTGGTGCTGGCTGCGAGTTGAGTTGTTGTTTATGTGGAGCAACTTGATGTGTCTTTATGAGCCTGATTCGACCTATTCCAAGCAGAACCAAGTTCAGCCTCAAGTGGAGAAACTTTAATGCCTGGCTGCATGATCAGTCCCTTACAGCAACGATGACGCACTTTCGATTTCAACACACTACGGGTAGGTAAATAAAACTTCAGCGACTCAAGTCCAAGCTGTCGTTTCTTGTCGGAGAACTGGAGCCCACACAAACATTTGATTCGTACGACGACCATCATTCTCAATCCCGTTAGTCACCACCCTCTTTCACCCCCAAATTCCCCATTCATACTCGCGCCAAGTCAGTCACAAACCATTCCGCACGCAAAATGCCCATGCCCGCGGACCTCCACGCCAAGAGCGCGCGCCTGCACGCCGACCTGTCGCGCCACGTGCTGGCGTGGCCCTTCCTGGCGCCCGTGGACCCCGTGGCGCTCAACGTGCCCACGTACTTCGACGTGATCTCGCACCCCATGGACCTCGGCACCATGGGCAACAAGCTCAACGCGGGCGAGTACCGCGACCCGGCCGAGTACCGCGCCGACCTGCTGCTCATGTTCGCGAACGCCGTCGAGTTCAACCAGGACGACGAGCGCGCGGACTCGGTGGCCAACATGGCGCGGCAGTTCCGCGGCGTGGCGCTGGCCCAATGGGACCGTTTCTTCTCGGACGCAGCGTCCGCCGACTGGGCGCGGGACACCGAGCTGCAGCTGCAGCAGCGCTTCGTGCAGCGCGCCGAGGACGGGCGCGTGCACAACCGCTGGAAGCGGGACTCGTTCGTGGCCCGACTGAACCGAGACAAGGTGGACGAGCGCACACGCCTTGCAGCCTCCAGCGCAGAGTAATTAGGCTGCAGTACACTTTTCTTTAGGTTTTAGGGTGGATATGCATGTTGTGTGTTGTTGGAGAGGCGTCCGTTATCTTTTTTTCTGGTGTTGGTTGCAGTTTAGCTTTGAGAGATGGAGCGACGGAAGGGGAGTCGAGCGAGACCTCCGCAGCCTACCGGCAACTCGCTTTATGACCTGACGCTGGATGCGACGTTCGAGTTTGATGGTGGGTCTGGGTTTGGAGCCTCGTTGCCGTCGAATACGCCGATGAAGGCGGTTGCTGGAGCGAGGGCGATCAAGTCGCCCATGACGGCAGTGGACGCGAGTTATAAATTCACGTTCACGAGTGCGGAGGAATACACGTCGCCCAAGAAGATCCCGGTGTTTCCGGGGACGCTGCATAGCCCCGAACGCAAGCACAAACCCCATCGAGCCAAGCCCCACGAGGCACAAGTGACTTCGCCTGGGACTAAAGCAGCGAGTGATGCGTTTCCGGCGCCTACTGGAGTTCCGTTTGAAGGAAACGTTGGACGACCGAAGCGAGAATCTTCGCCTCGTCGTTTCCTCCGCGCTACGCTTGCTCGTTCGTATGGCGAGGAAGAAGGCGAAGAAGACAAAGCTGCTATCAACCAGCGGGATCGGCGTCCTTCAGAATTTATTGGCCACCTTGATCCGGTAACTGGGACGTCTAGTGTGATTGTAGCAGATGCAGCTGCTGAAGCGGCCGCAGCATCGGCAACGGCGTTTCTTAAGACTGGCGAGGATGCTATCGCCTTCTTTGCGCGTAATGGATCGGACAGCGAGATCAAGTTTGTGCACCTGAATCGCGCGGAAAGTGGGTTATCGTTCCGTCCGTATGATCTTGTGGTGGTTGCACAAGACGACGTGACTCTAGTGAGCACTTTACGATGTCGTCTAGCGGACTTGTGCACGTCAGCGCTGGCAGTCCCTCCGAGTTCATTGCGTTGGCGGAGTGGATGCGCCAGTCGACGATGTTCAACGTGCTCACGTCGTTACGCTTCTTTAAGCACTATCTCGTAAACAAGGCGTTTTCACTGTGGTGTGCCAACGTGCGCTATAAGCTTTACTGCCGCCAGCGCAAACGGCTGAGCGCGAAATTGTTTTTGGCAAAGGAGAGTTTTTGCGTTCCTTTGCTACAGGTGAAGAAGGTGATGAGCACTGAGCTAATGGGTGTTGTGTTGCTGGATCTGCGCGCTCAAAAACGTACGAGAGCTCGGCTTTTGTGGAGTACCAGGGCACAAAACGTGCTGAAGGCTCGAAGCAGTTTGAGTTGTGCATTGAGAAATTGCAGTCGATCATTCAGCGTGTCTGCTCCGATGTGAAAAATTTGACGAAGACGTCAAACCCACAAGAAGACTTTATGTCCGATATGTCACTTGGTGCAATGGGAACAAGCCAGGAAAAGACTAAGTCGATTGTAGCTGTCAAGGCAGAGGAACAACGACGACGCAGACTCTTTCGTCGAGCCGCAGAGGAGGCAGGCATGATTGCGGACTTTATTCGACTCATTGACTGCATTGCTGTTGAAAGTCTTGTGATTCTGGCTGTGCAGAGCTGCGCTAACTTTCTTTGCGAGCTGAACAAAGTTCCCCGCAAGACTGGACTCTTTGAGACGACATTATTTTTCGGAGAGCAGTCCACCATTTTTGCGCCAACAAGTGAACAGATCCAGCACATAGTAATAGCTATGACGGACGATATCGTGAGCACCGTGAATTCAGTCTCGCGTGTGCTATACCTCCGACCATTTGCTGCCTATGTTGGTAACGTTGTTGCGGACGCGCCGCACGTGGGTTCAACTATTACGAGCAGTGTCGCGTTCGGGCAGATCCGCAAAGAACTTGTTGCCAAGATTGCGAGCGATTATGCCGAGGCCACTGAATATGTGAAAATCTTCGACAACGTGCGTCCTATCTACGAGTACGACAAGGTTTGGGATCTGGAGGAGTATTCACAGCGTGCCCACACAGTCACCACACTCAAAGCGGACATGCTACAAATTAGCACATGGGAGAAGGAGCTCGAAAAATGCGAGCCGGTCAAACTATAGGCATTTTACACGTGGAGAGCAGGAAGCTGAAACAGACTTTGATCCCCATGACGACAGCTAAATTGGATTCCATGAAGGGTTTAGTGAAAGACTTGGCACGTGCACGATGTAAAACTCAACTGGGTGAGTACAAGCAGCGCATTCAGTCACTGCTACAGCGTCCTCAGCACTTGAAAGAGTTTGCGGGGCATGTGGAGCGTGTGCAAACGTTGAAGTCAAAGCAGAAAGCGCTCGCAAAAAACACAAACGTGGTAGACGAACTGTATCGTCTTCTGGGCACTTACGGCGTACGCATCTCGTCAGAGGACATGGTGCAGTTAGATGATCTACGTGGTGTACAAGAGAGCTACAAGGAAGAGACTGAGGCTGTTGACGCTTTTGTAACTAGTCGTTTGGGTGAGATGACTCAACAGTTGGACGCTAACATTCAGCGTCTCGATGAGCAAGTGCTTCAGTTGCACAACCAGCTGCAAGGTGGACTTTTCATCGATGCAACGCACTTCGAGGATCCTTCAGCGGTTAAGAGTGAATTGGAAAGTGTGAAGCAGCGGCTCACTCAGCTGGATGAACTTTCGAAGCAGTATACAGAATATCAGACGCTGTTTAATCTTACGCCATTTAAGTACTTGAACCTGCAGGCAACACAAGAGTACACCACCACTGTAGACTCACTTTGGGTGGCAGTTGAAAAATGGAATGAGCTGTACTTGGGTGCCATGACAAGCCCATTCGTAGAAGTTAATGCGGAGGAACTTTCAAAGGATGTGGCTGTAGCCTTTAAGGATGCTTACGCGCTGCACAAGAAATTGAGCAACGATGTTACTGCCTTGCTCAAGGATCGCACAGCTGAATTCAAGCTTAAGATGCCTACCGTTCTTGAACTGGGCAACCCGGCAATGAAAGATCGTCACTGGGAGAAAATCTTCAAGGCACTGCGGCAGCCCTGGTATCCTGGTATTTTGTTTACACTCGAAAACCTTGTGGCATTTGACGTGCTAGACATGAAAGACCTTGTTGGTGAAATGTCGGCAGCAGCTTCAGGTGAGGCTCAGATTGAGGCATCGCTGCTAAAGATTAAGCATGGCTGGGAGCAGATGGAATTGACTTGCGTAAGCCACCGCGACCAAAACGACGTGTTCATCCTTGGCAGTCTTGAAGACATCCTAATGCTCCTTGAAGATAATCAAGTGGGTCTTCAGACAATGATGGGGTCACGGTTTATCATGGGCGTGAAAGATGAAGTGGAGCGCTGGAGTAAGCGGCTGTCGCTCCTAGCCGATACTCTAGATGAGTGGATTGCTTGTCAACGCAGTTGGATGTATTTGGAGACCATTTTCTGTGCCGAAGACATTCAAAAGCAACTTCCTGTGGAAGCACAGAAGTTCGCACTCGTTGACAAAAACTGGAGGTCGACTATGCTACGAACAAAGCACGACCCCAGTGTGATTAGATCGGTGGAAGGTGGATCTGATCTCTTGGATCAGTTCCGTATGTCGAACAGGTTGCTTGAAGAGATTCAAAAGTCCCTAGAGGACTATCTCGAAACAAAGCGCATGACATTCCCACGATTTTATTTCCTATCGAATGACGAACTGCTGGAAATCCTTTCACAGACTCGTGACCCGCGCGCAGTTCAACCGCACCTAGGCAAATGCTTCGACGCTATGAAGAGTGTGCGCTTCGATGATACACCCGGTTCGGCTAGTAACGTTGTAAATGCCATGGTGAGCGGTGAAGGTGAGCTCGTCGTGTTCCCTAATCACGTTATAGCAAAGGGTCCCGTGGAAGCGTGGCTTACGGAGGTGGAGAAAGCCATGCGCGCAAGTCTGTATGAGGACGGTGTCAAGGCACTTATGAACTACCCCATCGAAGATGCTATTGATCGCAAGGACTGGCTATTCGGATATTCAGCGCAAATGATCATTCTCGTTGATCAGGTCTTTTGGACGCGAAATGTCACGGAAGCTATCGCACAAGTTGAGAACGGTAGCGATCCTCAAGCTGTTGGTGAATTTCTACAGTTCAGTTTGAAGCAGATTGATGGTATGGTACAGCTTGTGCGTGGGCCATTGACGAAACTGCAACGCATTCTCATGGGTGCTGTCATCACTATTGATGTGCACGCTCGAGATGTAGTACGCTCGTTGTCCGATGGCTACGTATCTTCACTAAGCGACTTTGAGTGGACTCGACAGCTACGATACTATTGGGAGGATGATGTTAAGAACTTTGTGGCTAGACAGACTAACACACGCTTCATCTATGGATATGAATATCTTGGCAATTCGCCAAGACTTGTGATCACACCGCTGACGGACATTTGCTACATGACACTCACGGGTGCACTGCATTTATACCTAGGTGGCGCTCCTGCTGGCCCAGCAGGTACAGGTAAAACAGAAACCACAAAAGACTTGGCTAAAGCGCTTGCAGTGCAGTGTGTCGTTTTCAACTGCTCTGATGGATTGGATTACAAGATTATGGGACGATTTTTCTCTGGTCTCGCTCAGGCTGGTGCATGGGCATGCTTTGATGAGTTTAATCGCATTGATATCGAAGTTTTGTCTGTGATTGCTCAGCAGGTACTTTGCATCCAGCAGGCCATTGTAGCTGACGTGGACGAATTTGAGTTTGAAGGTAATCTCATTAGACTCAATACAGGGTTTGGCGTTTTCATTACCATGAATCCGGGTTACGCTGGACGTACGGAGCTTCCAGATAACTTGAAGGCACTTTTCCGCCCCGTTGCTATGATGGTGCCGGATTACCGTCTAATTGCCGAGATTGTGCTTTTCTCCGAGGGGTTTGCGAATGCTTTGCCGCTATCGCACAAGATGACCCAGCTTTACTCGCTCTCCAGTGAGCAATTGTCAAAGCAAGATCACTACGATTTCGGTATGCGAGCCGTCAAGTCAGTGTTGGTTGCTGCTGGTCAGTTAAAGCGAAAGGAACCTGAAATGCATGAGGACTTGCTTCTCATTCGAGCTATGCGAGACAGTAACGTGCCTAAGTTCCTTGAGCAGGATCTCCCATTGTTTCGTGGAATTATTGCAGATCTCTTTCCAGGCGTTGTAGTGCCTTTTGTCGACTATGGACTACTCCAGAAAGCCCTGGAACAACAGTTGGACCTTCTTCATTTGCAACAAGTGCCATCGTTTATCACAAAGGCTATTCAGGTGCACGAGACACAGCTGGTTCGCCACGGTATGATGCTTGTCGGTGAAGCTGGTAGTGGAAAGACCACCAATGGATACGTGCTGGCGAGAGCGCTGACGCAACTCTGTCAAGATGGTGTTGTTGACCGCGATGGATTTTACAAAGAGGTACAGCGTCTCATCCTCAACCCGAAATCTATCTCCGCAGGACAGCTGTACGGTGAGTTCAATCTCTTAACCAACGAGTGGACTGATGGCCTGGTACCGAAGTTGGTTCGGCAGTGTGTACAGGAAGCCGCTGAGTCTGACAACCGCAACTGGGTCATTTTTGACGGACCCGTGGATGCTGTTTGGATTGAGAACATGAATACAGTGCTGGACGACAACAAGACATTGTGTTTGTCGAACAGTGAGCGAATCAAACTGCCCCATACTCTTCACATGATGTTTGAGGTACAGGATCTTCGTGTGGCCTCGCCGGCTACTGTTAGCCGTTGTGGTATGGTGTATATGGAGCAAGTGCACGTTGGGTTAACATCCTTGGCGCGAACCTGGAAAGTGACGACTTTGGAACCAATTCTACCGGCCTACCCAGAGCTGTGTGATATGCTTCTTTTGTTGATAGAGACTCACGTTCCCGTGGCGATTGCGTTTGTCCGTGAAAACTGCCGAGAAAAGGTGCCTAGCAACAATGCTAATCTGATGCAGAGCTGTCTCAATCTCATATCGTCCTGCCTCGCTAGCGGTGCCGTGCGAACCGTTGGTGCTAACAATTTAGCGGGGCTTTTACACATGTATTTTGTATTCGCTGTTACGTGGTCTGTTGGAGCAAACATTGACGACGCGTCGCGTCCAAATTCAATGACTTCTCTATGGGCCAATTCCGTTCGCTGATTGACAGCAGTCCTGATGGCACACCAGTAACGGATGTGTACGAAGTGGTAGTCGATGATGCAACTGGCCAGTGGGCCTCATGGGTCGACAAGACCCCGACTTTCACATTTGTTCCCGGAGCGTCGTATTTCACGATGGTAGTGCCCACGCAAGACACGACGCGATTTCGGTATCTCTTAGAGAAGCTCATGCTTGCAGATCATCACGTGCTATATAGTGGAGATACTGGTGTTGGTAAATCTGTTATTGTTCAATCGTTCTTGGATGATATGGCAAAAACAGATAGCTGCATTGCGTCAACGATGAGTTACTCGGCCCAAACCAAGCCTCGCAACCTAAACGAGATGTTCGAGCTGAAGCTGGACAAAAAACGCAAGAACTTGCTGGGCCCACCTGTTGGAAAGCGCATGCTATTCTTTGTGGATGATTTGAATATGCCGGCGCTCGAAATCTATGGCGCGCAGCCTCCAAATGAGTTGTTGCGGCAGGTAATCGACCAAGGTGGTTTCTACGACACGTCCAAAATGTTCTTTAAAAATGTGAAAGATGTGGTGTTTGCCGCTGCATGTGCTCCTCCTGGAGGTGGTCGCAGTGAAGTAACCCCGCGTCTGATGCGTCATTTCCACATGATTTGGATCCCGAATCTCTCGAGTGAAGTTATGCAACGGATCTTCTCGTCAATTCTCGGTGGTTTCCTCGGTGCAGAGTTGCCTGCAATGGCACATATGGCAGCACCTATCGTGAGTGCTTCGGTGCAGCTGTACCAGCGCGTGGAACTCGAGATGCTACCTACGCCATCGAAGTCACATTACACGTTCAATCTTCGTGATCTTTCCAAAGTTTTCCAGGGTGTGCTGATGGTGAAAAAGGATAATGTACCGTGCGACGATGGTCTGCTAACTCTTTGGTTGCATGAAGAAGCACGCGTTTTCCGTGATCGTCTGGTGGACGCTGATGATCGGGCTTGGTTTAATGTGGCCTGTTCGCAGTTACTCGAGGAGAGGCTCCGAGTTTCGTGGCCTCCCGCGCGCTTCGAGAATATTTTGTATGGTGACTACCTTACGCGAGAAAACCGTACCTACCGGCCGATCGAGGATCTTGGACAGCTCAACTCACTCCTCTCAGAGTATCTTGAAGAGTATAACATCACGTTCCCGAGTCAGATGCACTTGGTATTTTCAACGATGCCATGCACCACATTTCGCGCATTTGCCGTGTTTTGCGTCAACCCCGTGGCAATGCTTTACTTGTTGGAGTTGGTGGGTCAGGTCGGCAGAGTCTTACGCGTCTTGCTTCATTCATGGCAGATTATAAATGTTTCTCGATCGAAATTACTCGCGGCTACGGCGCCAATGAGTTCCATGAAGATCTCAAGAAGATCCTCATTACAGCAGGTGCTCAAAACCAGCCTGTTGTTTTCCTGTTTTCGGATGCCCAAATCGTTCATGAATCCTTTCTTGAGGACATTAACAACGTCCTTAATACTGGGGAAGTGCCGAATCTCTACGCGAGCGACGAAGTCGAGAAAATTGTGGGTCTTGTTCGTCCATTGGCTCAGCAAGTGGGCAAAGTTACACGCGAAGATATTCTCCAGTACTACGTGACTCTTGTTCGTGATAATTTGCACGTGGTATTGGCATTTTCTCCTATCGGATCCGGCTTCCGGAACCGCTGCCGCATGTTCCCGTCGCTCGTGAATTGCTGTACTATCGACTGGTTCAATGCATGGCCAGAAGACGCTCTTAACTCAGTGGCTAACCGCTTCTTCGCCGCGAGCGCCGAGGAACTCGGTATTGACACACATGTGGACACGTTGTGCCGCATGGCCGTGACAATTCACCGCAGTGTTGAAGAAGCCACTCTTCGGTTTATGCCCAGCTAAAGCGGCGAAACTACACCACTCCTACGAGTTACCTGGAGCTGATTCGACTGTACGTGGACATGCTGCGTACGCATCGTCAGCTCGTACGTGCGAAGGAGGCACGTTATCGTGGTGGGTTGCAAAAGCTTACAGAGACAGAGGAAGTTGTGGGCAACTTGAAGAGCTCACTCACTGAGCTGCAGCCGGTATTGGTAAAAGCTCAAAAGGACACAGCGCTGCTTCTTGATCAGGTGACGAAAGATCAAGCAGAAGCCGACAAGCAACAACAGCTAATTCAAGCTGACGTGGAAGCTGCTAACAAGATTGCCGACGAAGTGAAGGTTATCAAGGATGACTGCCAGAAGGACTTGGATGAGGCTATGCCCGCGTACTATGCGTCAATCAAAGCGCTGTCACAGTTGAAGAAGGATGATATTACGGTGTTGAAGACGTTCACCAATCCTCCGAGACTTGTGGGTGTCACAATGAACGCTGTGTGCCTTCTCTTCGGATCTAAGCAAGAGTGGAACGAGGCCAAAAAGCTGCTCAACGATATGAAGTTTCTGGATAAGCTCAAAGAGTTCGACAAGGACAATATTCCGCCCAAGACGATTCGCCAACTTCAGAAGTTCATGACTGACGAAGAATTTACACCTGAAACGCTGAGCAGTATCTCCACCGCTGCAACATCGCTTTGTATGTGGGTGCGAGCCATGTACACATATGATACGGTTGCCAAGAACATTGCTCCAAAGAAGGAGAACCTTAAGGCTGCCGAACAGCGACTCGAAGAGGAGCAAAAACAGCTTGATGTAAAGCAAAGCGGATTGAATGCTGTGCTCAAGAAAGTGGCTGACCTGAAACGAACGCTTGAGGAAGCACAGCAGAAGAAGGTAGATCTGGAGAAGCAATCACAAAAGACGCAGGCACAGCTCATACGTGCTGAGCGGTTAATCGATTCGCTGGGCGAGGAGCAAGGCCGATGGAAAGAGTGCGCTGAAAACCTGGCAAAGGATATGATCAATCTTGTGGGCGATATGATTCTGTCCGCAGGCTGCATTGCGTATCTTGGACCATTTACATCGGAATACCGCCACGAGCTCCAAGCGAAATGGGTTTCGTTCTGCAAGGCTAGCAATTTACCGGTTGACAGCCATTTCTCCTTTCAGCGCGTGCTAGCTGACCCTGTTGTAGTACGTGAGTGGAATATTATGGGTTTGCCGGCTGACACTTTCTCGATTGAGAATGGATTATTCACGACCATGGGGCGCCGCTGGCCACTGATGATCGATCCCCAAGGACAAGCCAACAAATGGATTAAGAACATGTACAAAGCGTCAAACTCACTCCAGATCATTAAGCTATCGCAAAAGGACTTCCTGCGCACTTTGGAAAATGCAATCCGATACGGTTCGCCAGTGATGCTGGAGAATGTGGAAGAGGACCTAGATCCTTCTTTGGAGCCCGTGCTATTGAAACAAATTTTCAAGCGTGGCGGCCAGAACCTTCTGCACCTCGGTGACAGTGACGTTCCGTATAGCGATAACTTCCGGTTCTACATCACCACAAAGCTTGCCAACCCGCATTACATGCCTGAGATCTGCATCAAGGTTACAATTATCAACTTCACGGTGACGCTGACAGGACTCGAGGACCAGTTGTTGGTGGACGTTGTGCGAAGTGAGCGTCCTGACCTTGAGCAGAAGAAGAATGAGCTTACAGTTAACATTGCAGCCGATAAAAAGCAGCTCAAGGAGATCGAAGACAAAATTTTGTACATGCTTGAGAACTCCAAGGGTAACATTTTGGATGATGAAGAGCTCATTGACACACTCGCTCACAGTAAGGTAACATCGTCGGCGATTAAGACTCGTATGGCTGAGGCGGAGACGACATCCTTGGAGATCGACCAAACCCGTGAAGGATACCGCTGTGTTGCTGTACGCGGCTCGATTATCTACTTTGCAATCGCAAACCTTGCGCTTGTGGACCCAATGTACCAGTATTCGCTACAGTTCTACCAGAAGCTATTCGTGATGCGTCTTCAGAATTCGACCAAGTCTGAAGTGCTGGAAGAACGTCTGGAGATTCTCATGCAGGATATCACGATGTCCATGTTTGTAAACGTTTGTCGTGGGCTGTTCGAGAAAGACAAAATTATTTACGCGTTTATGATCGCATCAAGCATCCTTTTACATCGCGGTGCGATCTCTTCCAGCGAATGGAACTTTTACCTTGTGGGCGATAAGCGAAGCTCAGCCGTCCAAGCCGCACAGACCGAGTCATGTGGTCTTACACGTCCATCTTGGCTGTCTGACAGGGTATGGAAGACTGTCGTTGGTATGAAGGACATTTCTCCAGCATTTGCCGACTTAGCCTCGTCTGTTGGGCGGCACGCAATAGATTGGAAACGTGCAATGGTTCAAGCCGACTTACCGCATGCCGAAGCACTACCAAAACCCTGGGAATCGGCACTGACGAACTTCCAAAAGCTGTTAGTCTTGCGTGTATTCCGAGAGGAAATGCTCGTCTTTGGAACGCGCGAGTTTGTCGGACGTGAGCTGGGTAAATTCTTCACAGAGTCTCCACCGTTCGATCTTGGTGGCTGTTATCGAGACTCAAAGCCGGAGACACCGCTGATCTTTGTACTTTCACCTGGCGCCGATATTATCGACTACCTTTTGGAGCTCGCCAAACAAGAAGGGAAGGATGGAGCTGGTCTGAAGATTATCTCGCTTGGGCAAGGCCAAGGTCCGATTGCTGAAGCTCTCATGAAGCAAGCCAAACAGACGGGTGATTGGGTGTGTCTACAAAACTGTCATTTGGCTGTATCATGGCTAGGGCGGCTCGAGCAGATATTGGAGCAATCAGCGACGGAAGAGATGCACGAAGAGTTTAGGCTGTGGCTCACTAGTATGCCAAGTTCTCGGTTTCCCGTGCCTATCCTGCAGAATGGAATCAAGATCACGAATGAACCCCGAAGGGTATCAAGGCAAACCTTGGACGTACGTTCCTCGATATGAAGGAGGCCGATTACGATGGCTGCACGAAGCCGCGTGAGTTCAAGAAGTTACTATTCGCGCTAGCTTTCTACAATGCTGTATGTCTTGAGCGACGCAAATTTGGCGCTGTTGGTTGGAATATCCCATACGAGTGGATGAACAGCGACTTGAAGACGGGAATGCAACAGGTGCGACTGTATCTGGAGGAGCAGGAAGAGGTGCCGTACTTGACGCTAAACGTCATGGTAGCGGACATTTCCTATGGTGGTCGAATAACGGACCGGTGGGACAAGCGAACCAACTCGAGTATCATGCGCAAACTCTTCTGCAAAGAAGTCATGGATGACTCGTACACGTTTACCACCTCGGGACTGTACTATGCGCCAGTGGAAGGTTCTCTGGCTACTGTCCGCGAGTACGTGAGCGCACTGCCGACGGCAGATGCCCCTGACATTTTCGGTCTTCACGCCAATGCAGACATCACATTCCAGCAAAAGGAAACTGGTCAGTTGTTGGGCACGATATTGAAGATGCTGGGTGGAGGTGGCGATAGTGGTGGTGGTGCCGCGCAAAGTAATGACAGCATCATTATGGAGATGGTTGTAGCGATACAAGAACGCATGCCTGATGCATTCATGGAGAGCAAGGCACACTCATTGACATTCGAAGAAGCAGCGGGCGGTAGTCGTAACTCCCTGGGCGTGTTCCTGTCGCAGGAGATGATACGCTTCAACGTGCTGATTCAAGTCATGAAGACGACACTCGAGATGCTCAAGCGTGCGATTAAGGGGCTAGTGGTCATGTCCGGTCCGCTCGAGAAAATGTACAACGGCTTTCTGATCCAGCAAATTCCAAGCGAATGGGAGAATGCTGGATATCCATGCCTGAAGCCGTTGGCCTCCTGGATTGAAGACTTCTTCGTGCGGATCACACTGACTAACGACTGGCTTGTGCAAGGGCCACCGTTGAGTTTCTGGCTGTCAGGCTTTTTCTTCCCACAGGGTTTCATGACCGCCGTGAAGCAGTCATTCTCCCGAGACAAGAAAATCGCCATTGACGCGCTCGTCGTCTCGTGTGAAATCATGGCACACGACAAGGAGAAGTACAAAGCCGCACCGCCTTTCGGCGTGTACATCTTCGGGCTCTTCATAGAAGGTGCGCGCTATGACCGCAGCACGCGAATGATGGCCGAGTCGATCCCGAACGAGCTCTTCGATCGCATGCCTGTTATCTGGCTCAAGCCCATGCGACGAGAAGAGTACAATCCCTCGGACGTGTACGAGTGTCCGCTGTACAAGACCTCCATCCGCGCCGGCACACTGTCCACCACAGGCCACTCCACCAACTTTGTCGTGGCGCTCGACGTTCCCACAGACAAAAGTCCCGACCACTGGATCCGCCGTGGCTGTGCAATGCTCTGTATGCTAGACACCTAGTAAACAAAGATAAAAATGCAACTATCTCAAAATGTAGTCTCAAATTTCTCTACTGGGTTCTCTCCACTCGTCGCTTCTTCCAGACCGCAATCTCTTGGTTCGCCTGCACCCTCTCCTCGGCCGACAAAGCGTAAAACGACTTTTTCATCTCGCGTTCCCACTAAAAAATTTCAGAAAAACTCCAAAACTAAAAACGCGTAGCTTACCTGCTTCACGTCCCGGACCGAGTGCTGCGGGGGTTCGTACGTGTGCACAGTCTTGAACTTATTGTTGTGTCTGGCCAGCAGCGCCTCCAGACTCTTCATCTCCGTCTTCTCCCTCTTCTTACTTGTCTCTTCTCTCTTAGCAGTCCCCTGTCTGTTTCCAGCGTCTTTCTCTCAGCCAGTGGCAGTGGCTTCCTCTTCCTCTCCGTCTTCTCTGTAGCCACTTGGAAGGGCTCCTGCTCCGCTCGTATCTCCTTCAGACTCTGGTGCTTGTGCTTAAGTTGCTTGTTCGGCTGTCGGTTCTCCTTGTCGATACCCCACTTCGTAGTTGACTTGGGTTTTGCATGGCGGGTCTCCTTGTCCAGACTCGTCTTCTTAGTTGACTTGGTTTTCGTATGTGATCGATCCTTAAGTTGCTGCTCGCGCTCCAAATACTTGCGCAGGTCCTCAGCCAGCTCAGCGCTGGGCCTCGAGTGATCCGGGTGGGGACGTCGAACCACGGGTCGCGCTCGCCCACGCGATAGGGCGGCAGGGGCGCACTCAGGTCCTTGAACTGCGGCGCGTCGAACTCGAACAAAGGATCCACATGCACCATTATTAAGTGAAGAGCGATTATTGTGCTTTTATTGAAGATGCGCGGGAAAATCAGGACGTATTTAAGAGGGAGTAGAGGTGGAATGGCTACATGTACACATGTAGCCATTTGCTGCGACAGGCGCGAGAGCATCTTTTGAATGAATCTAAGCGGTACCTATTAATATTAAACGAGTTTCAGATGACCCAGGGGTTACGTCCCTGGTCGATTTCTCAAAGCTCTAAACTCCGTCCAGAGTCTTTGAGAAATCGATCCGAGTGGAGCGTCGGAGTCGGCCTGCGGCTAGTAATAATATTTATTTTAACAAATACATCAATTAGTAATACGGACGAGGTATAGACTAATATGACCTGACTTGTATTGAAAAAGTCCAATGCTTCAAAGGTATCAGTTTTACTATTAATAGCCATCCCTGACCACACAAGAAGTTGTCCTCTCCTTTGACAAGTTTTAGCAGTATGAAATCGTCTTTCGATGATTTACCACTGGACAGCCAAATTTGCGTCTGTTGTGCCTCCAACTTTGTTCCGACCGCTCGTACTGTCAAATGTCTTTTTAATAATAATATGAGGTATACTGTGTTTCTAATCCGCTACCGATACGCGGATCTAAACTCTGTCAAATGGCGATAAAAGAGAGCTTTATCTTTGGACATCACCATCACAATTTAGATCATACATGTATAAATAATACCAGGTGGTGGGTAAGACCACTCACATGGTCGTTGTCCTTAAAAAAGCAGCTCCGTATATTTTTACTCTTTTTTAAATGCATGTATTATAAATATTATTAATATATTTTAATTAAATAATACATCAAATTAAACACATACGGTGAGCACATCAGTTTGCGGTTCCCAGTTGGTGAGATTCGTCGCTGTCCGAAGTTCTACGTGTCCCGGTACATCAGGCCGCGGCCGGTTTAAAGATTCACCCCGCGTTTTCAGTTTCTTTCACCAACGTCAGGAAACACGAGCTCCCACACTGGTGTACCAGTGGAAGTTGACCTCCCAAGCTTTTTAGTACTATAATACTGTAGTATAGTATTGGACCAGTGTACTACATGTACTGTAGACTACAGTGTCGCGCCAAGATTGTCCTTGAACCTTTTAAGTCGATCGGTCCAATATCGTACAGTACTACAGACTGTAGTATTGTACGAAAAGTATAAAGTATAGTCTCCTAGTCTAGTGTTCGCACAAACACTAACTGTACTACTAACACTACTGTTTACAAACTGTTAGTTCTGACTAACGAAGTTAGGCGAGTCACACTTAGGTTAAAGCAATGAGGTTGACAAATGTCCGTGTACCGGCACGAGTCATCTCAATCCAGCTCTGGTTTGAGCGCATTCCTTTTTCCTTTTCCAGTTATCACACCCCACCAGTACTGCGAAGTTCATTGTAGCTCTTGTTTAGAACTTCTGGATGCACAAACAGACAAACATGTTTGCAAACACCACTTACTGTTAGTTAGTCTGTAGTACAATTTGCAAACATGTATGCGAAGTACACTACTCCTAGAGGTCTCCTGAAGGTGTACTGTAGTCATAGAGTGGTGGTCATTCATTTGAATGGCTACGAGAAAGCGTAAATTAGAATATACCGAGCATCTTTAGATTTGACCGTAGTAGTTTTAGGCACTTATAAGCTTAAAAATATGGGTACATATTTTTGAAATGGCCATAACTATTCAACCTTGTTGCAAGCCAGGCTGCTATTGAAAGGTCTTCCACCAAGCATTGTATTGTACTGTGTGGCAGCAACTTGCAGCAGAAAAGTAACAAAAGTTGAGATTTGTACGAACACATCTCGATGATGGACTTCCGCAAGGGCCTCACGAGCCTCTCACAGGGTCTCCCAGGTGAAGCAGCTCGAACGCATAACCGATGAATAGATCGTGGATGCAGGAGACCTGTGTACCGGTACCGGTAAGATTAGCCCCTGCTTCACATGACCCCAGAGACTCGCGATAGGGTTGAGATTTGGGCTCTGAGCAGGATGTTGAAGTAGCTCTATATTAATCCCTTTTTCCTTTGAGGTAGTTTTTGACGAGTTTCGAGCGATGACCTGGAGCACCGTCAGCCGATCCCCAAGCATGTAGCATCAATACATGTATTCCTTTCAAAACGCGCCTTGTATCCGCGTCAGTCACAGGTACTCCAAACCATTCTTCCTGATTGAACGTGGACACCAAACCCTCTGCATGCATCTTGAACTCTTTCCCGCCTCGTCAATATCACCTCGATGTCGATCTCCATAAATTTTTTCATTGCAAACGCCATACATATGCTGGTGTTAACGTGGCAAGGATGTACTGTAAACAATCAACTATATCCCCTACCGACATTGTTCTCCAACTCCCCTCTATCAACAAACGTCCTACTATCTATTTGACGCACTTTTCAATTTCCCAAGTCCAGCTACTCAACCACCCAGCCTTTAGCACTTATCGCCGCCACCTCTACGATGAAACTCGGCGTCTTCTTCTCCATCCTCGCGTTATCGATCGTAGCGATCCAAGCCCAAGACCCAAGTCAACAACAACAACAGCAAGACTGGCAACCCAAAACAATCGGCCACGATGAAGTGAAACCGTTTCCTCAACCTGTGCCCGTCACGATCTCCGAGAAGGCTGGAGTCAAGTTCAAACCCCAGATCCAGATTAGGACCGGGTGTGTGCCGTACCCCGTTGTGAACGAATACGGTGAGACCAGTGGTGGTCTCCAGACGTCCGGTAGCCCCAGGGGGATGCCGAGGTTCTGGTCACGGCTCACAGGTCTACGGCCGCTCCACCTGGCACAACCAGGTGTGGGCCATCATGTACTCCTGGTACTTCCCCAAGGACGCACCGGCCTCCGGAATGGGTCACCGTCACGACTGGGAGCACGTCGTCGTGTTCATTGACAACCCGGATTTGCCGGAGCCGAAGATCCTGGGCTGCTCAGCGTCGTCCCACGACGGCTATAAGAAGTATAACCCGTGTCCGCCGTGGGTCATTGATGGTTCCAGCGTTAAGGTTCGCTACAAACACAGCTGGCCGCTCAACCACGACCTGGACACTACTGGAGACGCTGGCACCTTCCAAGACCTCATTATGTGGGATCAGATGACCGATTTTGCTCGTAGAGCTCTGAATGACACGAAATTTGACAAGGCCAATACGCCTATGAACGACTGGAACTTCCTCCCTAAGGTCGAAAAGTCCTGGCCGTTTTGATACGTGATCAGCCGTACATGTACCGGTATACCCAAACACAAGTCAACGAAAACTCATTTTTCAGTTGGCATTTTTGATCTCCATTTTTCGAAGTATATGATTATCATTTCAATGATTTCATAATTATTGACTTCCAATTTTCAATATCGATTTTAGTAGCGCTGGTAGTGACCCCCTGCAAATATCATAGTAATCTCCACCCAACGATCATCTTCCGTGAAATCACCTACTGGTTTGGTGGGTATGTGGACGACTCATTGTGATCCTCGTCACACTTTTCCTTTGACAGATGTGGTTCACGAGCTTCTTTTTCTTCCTCTCGGTTAATTTGACCATTGCTCAGCCTTTCATGATGGTAGCGGTGCTGTTCTTCACGATGCTTGGTGGCTTCCTAATCATAACGAGTGATATCCCGGACTACCTCATCTGGCTGGATCTACTGGATCGACCCTCTCGCCTGGGGCATCCGCTCGCTAAGCGTCAGCTTCTGAAAGCCTCTAATGTGTAATTCGCGCTGTTTGAATACTTGCTCTAATGTAAAAGTCCCGGTCAAATGAGGCAAATTCTCTTGTCTATGGTGGAGATCAGCCTAAAATTTTAACAGTGACGGGCAAGCAGGCACTTCAACAGGAGTATTCTCCAGCTCATCGTATCTCTCAAGGCGTCGCTCAAATTTGCAATAAAACTGATACTTCCTCTGTTTGGAAATGATGGAAAGAGTCAATTTTGACAATGAAAACATTCTCATCAATTTTAAACTTAATTCGATGCTGATTGGCTCAAAATAGACGTTAGCGTCAGTTCTATCCAATGGCGCTGTTTTTAGCCAAAACTATCCTGCGCCAAAATAATCGACCGACTTCCACTTCTCAAACCGTTTTTTCTCCGTTGCACCCGGACAACTTTACATTTTTCACCATAAATCTCAGTGCCTATAGGTAGCAGGCCCAACGACCTGTAGACGCCGTCTATCGACCCAATACGTCCCTTAGACGTGTTGAAAGCTCGCTAAGGCAAGATATTATAGAATGATCTTTTTCGCCCAGTGACTCTAATATTGAAAATATGGATCTCACACCTTCACGAGATCGATAGTGGGCCATGTCTTTTGGACAATCAACCGTGCGCGCAATGGTTCCGGATGAAAAGCGCCGTAGCGAGGTGGCAAAGGAGGTCGCTGGTACATGTACAGCCGGGTTTGTTTTTGAAGTGGTCTCTGTTCACTATGTACGGATGCATAGTGAACCAAGTAAAATAATGAAACATACATAAGACTTTTTACCCTTATTTACTGCTTCATTTACCCTTCCTTCTAACAGAACACAAATAACGGATATAGCAAGCGGGTTAGGGTCATAGCACGTCCTACGGCCATTTTTTCGAAATTTACCGCTTTATAAGAACATCAGATATCGAATGACCGACGGTTCAAACAGCAAAGCGCGGTATTCACCTATGGTTAATGAATTAACAGTCACTCAAAGGAGGATCCAGTTTTATGGCGACGGTGAAGGGTCGCTCTGGGTACGAAATGTGGGATTACGTGATTCGATGGAACTTTAGGTACGATTTATGGATGGCGATTTAGCGACGTCACCCGCCCTCCACGGGCACCTACTCTGTCTTACCTGATCCGTCAGTCTGGTTTAGCAGAAAGTGCCGGTCAATCAGGGTTCCTGGTATGGGTTGAGATCCGTAAGAAGTCTGTAAAAATCTTGGGTACACTCACGGCACGTACTGATTTCGTGGTTTGAGTTAGTGAGAACTGCCTTCACGTAGACAGACACCAGACAGGCGCAGACGGCCACGGGCAAGCAGGCCAAAGCAAAACAGGCCGCACGACACAGGACAGGCCGCACGACACAGGGCAGGCGGCAAAACGCAGGGCAGACGGCACGACGCAGGGAAGGCCGCACCAAGCAGGGCAGGCCGCACGGTACAGAGAAGGCGGCACAATGAGAGCAGGCGGCACAACGCAAGGCAGGCGGCACAGGAAGGCGGTACGACGCAGGGCAGGCCGCACCAAGCAGGGCAGGCCGCACGAAGCAGAGCAGCCCACACGATGAGAGCAGGCTGCGCGAAGTAGATCAGATCGCACGAAGCAGAGCAACCCGTACGATGACAGCTGGCCGCACGAAGCAGAGCAGGCTGCACGACGACAGCAGGCCGCACGAAGAGAGCAGGCCCCACGAAGCAAAGTAAGCTGCATGAGGCAAGACAGGCGGCATGAAGCAGGGTAGCCCGCACGAAGAGAGCAGGACGCACGAAGCTGGCCAGGCCGCACGAAGCAGAGCAGATCGCACGAAGCAGAGCAGACCGCGTTACGAGAGCAGGCTGTACGAAGAGAGCAGGCGGGACCAAGCCAGGCAAGCGGCACGACGCAGGGCAGGCTGCATGAAGCAGAGCAGGCCTCACGATGACAGATCGCCACACGAAGCAGAGCAAGGCGCACGAAGCAGCGTTGCAGGCGGCACGAAGGAGCAGAGCAGTCGACACGAGACAGCAGTGCAGGCGACACGAAGCAGGACAGGCGGAACTAAGCATGTTAGGCAGCACCAGGTAGGTACAGAAGGTCAAGGGCATGCAGTCCATCGCGCAGCGCAACATGGAGGCCAACACGGTGTGCATGTAGGACGTGACCCGAGAGATAGAGAGAGATCTACGCGCTGGGCGCCGCCCTTTGTATCAGAAGGCTTGCGGGTTTAGAAAGGAATCCATTGAGGCACTGAACCTACTTACCGAAAAGACGCAGACATAGTTTTGTACCGCCATGACTTCATTTCTTCTTTTGCGGAGGACACAACACTTCGCCAGTTTTCAATACGACCTATTCCAAAACCAGGCTTCAAGATGAACCTCCTTGACACCATTCATAACGACGTGCTGAAACAGAAGGAAGAGGAAGCTCTCAACTTCTTTTCGGCAGTCTCCGATTTTCGTGGTTTCATTTCAAGGACACGGCCAGGGCCGGATGTGGTTGTAACGCTCAAGATATGCTGTTTTTCGCGAAGCGTCTAAGTGGTGGTCATGACACTTGCTTCACCGGTGTTGATGCAGTCCGACGCACGGTGGTGGAGCCGAGTCCACGTGGAGTGGGCTATGACATGGCAATGGAGAGAAATATGTACGCGGAAGTGATTATTTGGGATGATAAAGCGTTGAAGGGCAGAATGTGCAACATCGCGTATGATCCGGGTGCCATTTTCTTGTTTCATCAGGTAGAATACATTGGGATCTACGATGGGGTCGCAAAAGGCTGCGTCGTGTACGATTCGACTAACGATTGCAAAGTTCGGCTGGTATCTCCCCACTGCGGCCGCTTAAACTTGATCACGAGACTCTGAAGAAACCTGCTGAGGGCAAAGCTCACACAGCGTCGTTCATTTAACGAGGTGCCTGCGCAGTGGGGACCTGTGGTGAAATTGCAGTGTTGATGTTGTAGATAGTCGTGGGCATGTCCATTTGAATGAATTTGTTGATTTGGAAAAGTCTTGACTGATCTAATGAAGTTCTCGGTTGAGCAACGCTGTCGGTCAAACCAGTGATAGCATTCCTCAACCTTGATGAAGTCCTCGCTGTAGCTATTCCACCATGTTGCTACCACACTCAAATAATATGTACGTGTACGTTGCCTTGTGTATTTAGCATGCAAGAAAATTATGGCTTCTTTCACGATGGCCACACATGTGACTGCACGATTTGTGGTCTTGTTGAAATAGATGCCCGGCGTACGAAGGGTTGCCTTCGCTGAAATCTGTTGAATCATTCGCTTCGAGAGCGAGAGGAGCGAGAGCTGCTTGCAGCTGCGCAGCGCAGAGATGGTGTGAATCGAACGTGGAGGGAACCGTCCGATGCAGTAATGCAGGAAGGCCGAGCTACAGCGGGCGACGAATTGGGATGACGATATTCACCAAGCGCATGTGAATAGAGATGTTGCAATGTTGTATACGTAGCTTGTTGTTTTATCTATCACAAGAGGTTTAGTAGGCAAGCATCGTTTAGCCGTGCGAGCCGCACACGCATTTGTTATGAAGTCACGCTGGTACTCGAAGAAGCACATGCATTTTGCAGAAAGGGTGACTGAAGATGAATCACGGTGATGCTGTATCCAGCACATCGAGCCATCATACCATGGCAAGATACGTTGAAGTTCTGGTTAGCTGACGCCGGTGGAGTGTACGGTCGAACGTTCCCGCACCAAGAGTGAATGAGATGAAGCATATCGAACGGGGAGGGAACAGACTGGTCGTAGCTTGCGGTAATGCTGAGCTACAATGGACTCCTGTTTTCGCCAAACTCGTGTTTGTAGAGAATAATGCGAAGTACTATATGCATACTGCCGTTTCGGTCTTCAGTAGATGATTGGTAGACAATCGTTAAACATACACATCGGGAGCACGCATTGCTGTTGAAGGACTGCTAGTACTCGTAGCAACGCGTACATTGTGCCGAAAGGGTGACAAAAGATGTGTCACTGGGATGCTTTAGTCGTCATCTCGAGCTCAAGCTTGGAAAGCTGCGTTGAAGTTCTGGCCAGCCGACGCCGGCTGGAATCTGAAGCGTAGTTTGCAAAATCCGTCAAATTTGATCGAATTTGAATAGTTTTGTTGCAGCAATTGATGAAACAATGTAGCATTAAGCGCGAACTCCTTAGCCTGAATCATTTCAGCTATTGCAAACGGTGTGGCTTAGTTGTCCGCAGGGATCAGAAATGTATGGTTAAAATCACTGCTGTTCGAACCTATTTGTATGAGGTAATACAGTAGGACTGCAAATTTACTTCACATCTGTGTGAACTGCATACTTTCGGTTTGAAGCCAAAAGTTTAGTAGTCCGTACATGTCCGACTGCAACATGCACTATGGCTCCACTGCTCGGTTTTTGGTATTGATTCATTATTTAAAAGATTCGCGTGCATTGTTGCCTGTGCGAAAAATGCATTATCCTAATTCATGGAAGCAAAATAAAATGCCAGAACATGACGCAGCCACTGCCATAGATCTTAGCGTCCGCTCTGCCTCGCCCGACAGCCTCGAACAGTTTGTCGAGATTAGTTTGGCCTCACTTTTGATTTTGCGGCATCACCACTAGCGCCTCCTACGATCTACTTCAACACTGAGCTTGACAATGGACCTACTTGATGCCATCCAAAACGACGTGCTAAAACAGAAGGAAGAAGAAGCTCTCAACAACTTTTCGCGCGTCTCCGATTTCCGTGGTTTCATTACCGAGACACGGCCCGATCCCGATGTGAGGGTCACGCTGAAGCTGTGCTGTCTTTCCGCCGAGCGTCTGAGCGGTGGCCATGGTACTCGCTTCACTGGGGTTGACGCAAGCCAGCGCGCTGAGTTTGAGCCGACATCGAACGCACTGGCAGATCTCACACCGTTGAAGAGGAAGCCGTATATCGCCCAAGTAACGGTTTGGGACGCGAAAACGAAAAAGGGAACCTTCTGCAAGGCAAATATCAAGTTTCAACCTGGGGCTGTGTACGTATTCCGCCAAGTTGATGGAGTCGGCTTTTACGCTGATGTCGCGAAACGTAATGTGCAGTACCAGTGGGACTTCTCTGACAAAGTATTCGAACAGGAACCCCCGCTAAAAATCACAAACTCGATCGCGAGCCTCCAAAGAAACCGGGTAAGGGCAAGGCACCACTTGTGGTGACCAGTAAACGAGCTGCCGATGCAGAGGAGGTCGGTGGAGACGTACTGATGGCGATGGAGAAGAAGGACGATGAACCACGCGAAGCGGTGTCGTCACGCAGCAAGCGGGGCGACCTCGAACGCGTGTGAAGCGGGACTGAACGGCTCCTGGCGTGAATTTTGCAGCAAGAACTTGGGGTTGGAGCGTCGGGCAGAGAACGCGCTTGTGTATTCGACATTGTAGAGCTAGCTACAGGGCAGAGTTGAAGTTCTAGATAGTTCGTGTACATATCAATTTGAATGAATTCGTTTCTTAGGGAAATGATCACTATAGTAATGTATTAGCGTTTGAGATACGCTACTAGCCATTCGGCCGGTAAGATGCAGACCGGAAGGCCTTGAAGCAGAGCTGCCTTTGTTCATGCTAGGTCTTCGGCGGCGTTGTGCCAGCAATACATGGGTGCTGCAAAAGGGTAGCGGATTCGCTCGAATGTGAAGCACCTTTAGCCGCATGTAATGATAATAAACAATCTACGATAGCCACACAGGCGATTATACGATGTGTTGTCTTGCTGAAGTAGATGCCCGGCGTACGAAGGGTTGCCTTCGCTGAAATCTGTTGAATAATTCGTTTCGAGAGCGAGAGGAGCGAGAGCTGCTTGCAGCTGCGCAGCGCAGAGATGGCGTTTATCGAACGTGCAGAGAACCGTCTGATGCATACAGGAACTCCGAGCTGTGTTGAACACGGAACGTATTATAATTTAGCGAGTGGCTGTAGCTATTATTTGGATCCCGATCGGCAAAATGAACACTGCAGTAGGAATAATGCGGCAGCTGAAGCATGACGCGTTTTTGGTTCATGGCGAAAATGCACGTCGACTGGCAATCCGTCAGGAGACTAACCTGGTACGGATCTTGATACTACCATTTGCAACTAATAAAATCTAATCACAACAAGACACACGCGGAGCGCTCTGTACTGCAGGCATTTGCTGAATACGAAGCCGCAGCTCAAAACGTGTATGTGTAAAGAGCACGGAACAACCCGCTGGTAATATACTTCAAACGTGTATAATATTCTCGGTGTGTGTTGATTTGAGTGTAATTTTTGATAGGATGACGTATCGTACAGCCGGTGCGAACCAAGCGCAAATTGGTGGCTGACTTGCAGTGCGGATTGCGATAATCGCGCGGTACGTAAAATGAGATGCACACCAGCGAGCGGAGTGGTGTGTGTGAAGAATATGATCTAATGTAAAGTGTTAGACCCAAACCGAATGCGTCCAAGGTCACTGCGCTACAAGAACAAAGTGCGGAAATCAAAGAATTCAGGATGACGTTCATGCTGACTTGGTTCTCAGATTAATTACTGGGAAAGGAGTATCTCGGGTAGCGGATGCGCCGATTTTCGAAGACGATCTTGTCATTCAGTACGTGGGCGAGGTGTTGAGCCGCAACACGTATCGGGAACGAGAACTTAGGGTAACGGTGTGGCTGCTACCAGTATGCAGTACCTATTTTAATTAACTCGAGTTTCTTGTGCTGAAACAGGATGAATTTAACGCAAACCACACTTATGTGATGGCGATAACCACTTGCGAGGTAATTGATGCACGCCGTATTGGTGGTTTAGCACGCTTCGCCAACCATAGATGCTGTCCTATCTGTATCATCGAGCGTTGGGAGGTTGCTGGAGAAACATGCTGCGGCATTTTCGCCAACCAGGACATTTCCGAGGGAGATGAGATTACCATCAACTATGGAAATGAATTCGTGCAGCCCGAGGTGAGTCAGCTTTTTCTTACGCCAACAACTCTATTTTGACTCATTTACTTCATGATTGTAGCGAAGGAAAAGATGCCTTTGCGCGGCGCCAAACTGCAGAGGATTCATGTGATTCATGCAACCGCTGAAGACAACAGCAAATAATGGTGCTGGAGCGGATGGTTCACGACGGTGTGTCCATGTTATCTAGCATTGGATAAACCGTGCATATCAAAGTTGAAGTGATATTACTTTTTCAGTCCACTAAGCTGTAGTTTGCATCAGCTAGCTAGCTTAGCATTAATCGGATGTGAAACCCCTTGCGTCTCTAATAGTTTTGTACAGGTGTGCATGCATTTGGAAGCTGGAAATGGCTGGTAATCCATATATTCACCTCAAAAACAGCGGACCCATGAATTGGGATACTCGCGAACTGCCTGCAGCATTTTCTTAACAATCCTGGCAGCCATTACAGATGATCATTTTGTGAAAGCGCTACAAAGAGAAAGTCGACTGGCTTCAACAGCGCAATCGGATTACCTCAGCTGCCTCCAGCTCGCTAAGTTGTTTGGACCTGGTGCGATCCTTGTTGGGACTACTCTTTCTACAGAAGCTAATAAACTTCACCACTGTCACAGAAAATTTGTAGGATGCGCCAACGAATGTGCTGAGTGGATTCGGGAGAGTCACATCACTATCTGCGGTCCGCATGGCGAAGGCGAAAAGGCCGCCACGCTCGGCTAAGGCTGCGAAGGCTGCCAAAACAGCTAAACGAACATTGAAGCCAAGTGGCGCGCCGAACCGCGCACCAGGTGCGTCAAACGCCACCAGCACCAGCAGATCCGATTGATGACATCGAAGCAGAACACACGAGGGCAAGATTGGCGCGCAGGAAGAAACCAAAGGCGCAATGCCGACAAGCAAGCCCTCCCCGGAGCAAGCGTCGGAAGAAGCACACTATTCCTGTGAGCTCCGAGGATAATGACAACCTAAACGCCGACAAGGAAGGTATGTAGATTGTCTTACAACGCAGACCGACCCGAGGAATGCTTCTCATCGATTTGTGTTTCTTGTAGCATTTTTCAAAACCATCGACGCACCACTGTTTCGGGTGTGTGGGAGTTGTGGGGAACTAGCAAACTCAGTCAATGCCATATGTAAATTATACGATTCGAAATCAAACTTATTTGCTCCACTTCGAAACCATCGTGGTGAAGTCGAAATTATACCCGAAGGCCTTGGTGTATGTGACGATGGGGCTAAATCGATATGCTATGTGATCGATGCAATAGATCTTTATTGGCACGGAAAACTCCTAAGTTCTGCCGATCCGGTGGGTTTTGGATAGCCGAAGTGCCAAATGACCTAGCCGTTTTGAATCGAATGGAGACACGTTTAATCGGTCTGGGTATCTCTTTCACTACATGTGTGAATCTGTATAGAGATGGACACGAGTTCACACGAGGAAACGCCATTAACTATTGGAACTTTCTCGCTGAAACAGTGCGGGAGCTTCCTTGGTCATTGAGAACGTGTGGTGTCGTGTTCCTAGCATCAAAAAGGTAATTCCACTAGTTACTTTAGAGTGAGGCCAGATTTGATTCGACGTGCATTAGTTTGGCTAATTGCCAACAATCCGCTGTACAAAGATATCGTAATTTCGGAGGAAAATCTCCAGCCACTAGATGATTTGGACATTTCCCGAGGAATACCAACAATTACTGTGACGGATGAGGAGATTGAACAGCTGCGAAGAAACACGAATCAAGTAAACAGCGAGCGCGAGAATGGTCCTTCGAATGAGAGCCAAGGCATGATGTCGTGCTTAGAGTCCCAAAGTGTACCTTCCGTTGACGAATCGAAGTGTACACTCACTTGTAACACAGGCCGCGACGGTATTTGCAATTTAGAGGAGGCTGTCGACTCAAGCTTCCCTGAAATAACGCGCGCCTTAACCGAATCTACTAGCTGATTGACAGCATCCCACACGATGTATCCCGAGAAGACGTACTTGAAAATCTAACAAAGTCATTTGAGCTAGAGGGCAATACAAACGGCAAGGAGAATGAGCTAGAGCGTATTTTGAATGCTGTTGGAGTCAATACAGAAGACACCCAAATACCAATAGGCGAACTGCGATGTCAACAAGATCCAATAAATGAATATAATACAAAGCAGCTGATGCAGTCTTGCTTTCCGACACTATTTCCGGATGGTTGCGGGGGATATCATGCTGTAGATGACCATGAAAGCAGAATGCATGAATACGGACTAGCCGAGTTCTGTGCCCATCTGATGAAATGGCATGACAGGCGATACATCATTCACGGAAACTTTAAGTTTTTGCATGAATTTGATCCAGCGCAGACAAATTGATGGTCTAGTTCGACGCGTTAGACTGAAAATCGCACTGCAGCAATGAGTACTGCTGGGTGTGGAGAAGGAAACAATGAGGCCGCTGAACGGGCACAATCTAAAGATGAAAAGGAGGAGCTGAGTGCTGTAATGCAAGTGTTAGATTCGTTAAAACCATTTTTCGTGTCGTACGGGGTAGCGGGCTCTATTGGTCTAATGCACGAGACGATTTAATGGCTATGATCGAGACCGACAAGATGGCCTACCTTTTTCTTAACATTAAGCGCAACAGATACTATAGGGCCAGATTTTGCTCGAGCATGCGATCCCTCTCTTACGCTAGAGCAATGCAGGCGACTGATATTTAGTGAAAGAAGGAAGTATCTGAACGAAAATCCGGATATAAGTGCAAGGCATTTCAATAGGAGGTTTCAAGCCTTTTTGACACTGTTCCCTGTGGAAACGCTAGACCATTGGGCGAAATCGTCGACTTCTTCTGGCGGGTCGAGTTTCAACAGCGTGGCTCCCACACATCCATTGTCTGCTTTGGATTAAAGATGCACCTGACGTTTTAAATTTGTCGCAAACCGAGGAAGGGCGAGCTGAGCTTGCTGCGTTTGTAGATAAGTATATTTCAGTCCTGTCGAAGACACTATCAGAATTGGATTCATGTTTGTGCTCTGATTGTGCCACATATCGGGCTGGTGATGTTGATATATTAACGTTGCAACCTCCTGCTGTAGGAACGGAAAAATGGGATTGCGATTTGTCGAGACTCGTACAGCGCGTTCAAATGAATGCTGTGCAAACTCATCCTGCAGAAAGAATAGTGCTGAATGCCGTTTCGGATTTCCCAAGAATCTCCGGGGTAAGACAGAAATTGAGACTAGCATTGCTTCTGACGGGACCCCATCCTTAAAAGTTCAGCTGATACGAGAAGTTTCGACCCTAAACAACTACTCACCGCACTTGCTGTCATGCTGGAGAGCTAACATGGACTTACAACTGATAGGAAATTCGTATGGGGCTGCCGAATACGCAGGGGCATATATTAGTAAGGCCGAGCCCGATACGCTTACGTTCCGACGTGTAATTGCCCAATCCATTAAGCGATGTGACTCTAACCTCGCCTACCACTCCGTCTAAAGTGTGTAGCAAATGCGACCCTATCAGTTCGAGAAGTTGGGGCACCTGAAGCGATCTACATATTGCTACGAACGTTGCCAATGCATCGCAAGTCTCGATCCATTGTCAAGATGAAAGTTTTGCAGCATGATCGTCGCTTGTACCGTGTGGAGCCACAGGGTGTAGAAGGTCTCGTCGCTCTTGCAGACGAATCTAATGAAACTGATATTCGTATCGAGCCGATTGAGCGAGCGTATTTGAATCGGCCAGATAACACACTCTTTCAGAACATGACGCTAGCAACATTTGCAGAAGAGTACGAACAGATTGATTCAATTAAAACCGACAGTGACGGATCTGGTATCTGGAAACGCATTGATGGGGAAGCGTGGATCAAACGTCGGCAAAAGGCAGTGATCATTCAAAAATCGCCATGGATGCGGCCGGACGCTGCTAATCCGTGCTTTTGTTTTTCAGAAATGTTCCTTTATGTTCCTTGGCGAAGCCTTGGTGCCTTGCCAGCATCCGATGAAGACAGTATCGCTCGATTTGTGGCAGTTCAAGACTCACAGCAAAACGAAGAGCTACAACAGGAGTCAAATGCAAAACTAGCCGCCAAAATCAGCTAGATCTGCTGAAACCCTCTCATCAAGCATGCAATATTGCATCCTTTCCACCTTCCGAGTATGTATTCATTAGCAACGGCAGCGAGGAAACTCCAGAAATTTCACCAACTGCAGACAACGCAAATAGTGACCCTGTCACCGAAATCGAGTGGAAATCCAGGCATAATTATTCAGTTGAGATTGTTTCAAAAGCTCGCGATTTGATTAAAGTGTGTTAAAGCTTTGGTTAAAAGAGCGAAAAGAGTTGCACACGCTGGGAGACGCATTTCGTCAAAACAAACGAAGTCGCTCTCATTACAACTACCCTATTGATAATTATAGTGAATGTCTTCAGGAAACAATGGCACAGTCCCAGTGAATTCCGTTTGCGCTCGGAATGGAGCAATCAAGAAGACGTTTTACATCTTCTCTAGATCATACACCCTGTAAGCCCCTTCAGATGATCATCAATGGTGAAGGCGGATCCGGGAAAAGCTGGCTAATACGACATTTAGTCAAGGATGTATACAACGTGTTTGGAGAGCACCGCGCCACACGTCGTTCGTCTAAACGTGTGCTACTTCTAGCTCACCAGGGTACTGCGGCGTTCAATATCAAGGGTCTGACACTCTGCTCTGCATTAGGGTTCGCATCCTTTTCAAAACCAGCCTTTTCCGTTCCCTATAAATCAATCCTAGAGTCAAAATCGGGACCAACAAAAGCTGAAAAGAATGCAGCAACTGTTCAAATATGTTCATTTGGCCATCATCGATGAGTTTAGTATGATTTCCTGTGGTATGTTGTATTGGATAGACAGACGCACGCGAGAAATTTGGCCTGGTCATTCAGACGAGATTTTTGGTGGAAGAGACGTCTATTTTACAGGGGACGCAGCTCAATTAGATCCTGTCGTACCAAGTGCACTGTCAACCCCATTAGGAAAGATATCAAACGAAGTCCAGCGACGCGGAAGAGAAATCTGGACGAGTATTGAGAACGTATGTACTTTAACCAGTCAAAATAGGGAATGCTTGATCCCGAGTGGTTCAGTGCACCTCGTCGTTTGCGGAAAATGAGACCCACTCAAGCTGATGTGGACATATTCAAGACACGCTGCTTAGAGATCATCGGCGAGCCTGAATGGACGAACAGAGCGAAACCTATCGCCTATAAGAATGCGGACGTGGCGATTGCAAACGAGAAAAATATTTCACTAGCTAACAAACCGATAGTGACAATTTCCTCACAGCACTTCATTCAGCAAAAGCGGTTGACGACCAAGAGAGAAATACCTGCAGGAACTGTACAAGCTCTCGTGAAGGATGCAAAGATACCTAATTCGGACCATGATCGAGTCGTTGCTAATAAACTGCAGTTGTGCATAGGGGCCCCTGTTACGCTTACTTACAACATGGCCCAATCTACTGGGTTGTGCAATGGTACCAATGCTATAGTCTACGACTTCATGTTTGTTTCTGGTAGTGACCTGCCTATTGTTCTTGTGCGGATAACCGATGCGTATATAGGACCCTCTCTACTAGAAGAAGTGCCGAATATCGTACCCATAGCACCGAAAGAAATATCATGGGGAAAACAATCGAGTGACGTACGCGTGGTGAGAAGAGGGATTCCACTTCGATTAGCTTATGCAACGACTGTTCATAAAGTTCAAAGGCTCACTTGCATATTTGTCGTATTTCACTCCAATTCAATCCCGAATATAGCGTTTACGTAAGTTGCACTTTCGCGCATTAAACATCGAAACTCAATCGTAATTACACAACGCCTAACTATCGACAAACTGACCGCCACTCCTGAAAAGCTGTCAATCTTCGAGGGCGAGGAAAACCGCGTTTCAGATGCCGTCAAGTGAACATCAGAAGTCGCCCAGTTGGCGGTGCGCGGCATGAAGTTGGTTGCAGTAGCCCACAACAGCGCCATGCACCCCAGATGAATCGCTCGAGCTTCCACATTTCTCCGAACCGGACACAGCAAACTTTCAACGTTGTTGTGGCTCACCAAGATCCTGTCAATCATCAACGTCGCTGAAGAAGCACTCAACCAGCCCAGTCCCACCAACGATTGGTGGGGCAATCTCATTCAGGTCACGGACCTCCAGAATGTGTCCGCTACGCGGACGTTTCCAACCCTTACGCCGTGAAGCTGCCACACGAGGCGTCGTACGGGCTGCAGATGTGCTACTCGTACTTCCGCGATATCATGCCGGAAATCAACGGCACGGTCAAGTACTGCAACTACTCTTACCACAACGACCTCGCGCTGTCAGCGAAGGGGTTCTTCATGTACGAACCGACGTACGAGGGGTACGAATGGGATGAAGGCGGCGCTAATCTCCGCACATTTGACTAGTCCTGCGGAAAATGCATGGACAAGGCGCTCGTGAGCGGCGTGGTGTTCGAGTCGGCCAAGTACAACGGACTGACCCCGCGCATCGACCCCGAGCGTGACATCACTGCTGTGGACGACTCGGCGCCAGGCAAGTTCATGATCCACCAACCACAGTCAGACGTGGGAGCTGTAAGCGAGCGACAAGTGTATCTCGTTCCGCGCGGAGGAGTCGGTGGTGTTACTTCTCGAACCTGCATTCAAAAACTTGGGATACATGATACCAATGCTAAAAACAACATTTTACGTTCAGTTATCGTCGTCCACTAAGAGTACCCCCATGATGGTGCTCCAACATTGCAAAGAACCCACTAACTGGTCTTTTACAACCTTTGGAGACGGCAATCAGTGTTGCATAATGTGTTGCCGTGCTCACGACTAGAACCTGCATTTTCCTGTTGCAAGACAATCGAAAATGTTACCTAGTGAAATATAGATAGAAAAAATATACTCCCGCCGCCTACCTGAAGCGATGGAGATGTCGTCTTAGAGCCCACGCATACGCTTGGTAGGCTTCCAACGCCATGTTGCGAGCACATCGCAGACACACCAGGCGTATATGGAACAACACAGGCCTTCAGCGCTAAAGTGGCTCCATATTGAACGTGAGGGACTGGAACCAAGAACTGTTGACCTTGCGTCAGCGACTCGGTAGATGCTGTATCACCAGTCGCAAAAATCATAGGCGTCGAGTCAGCTTGCGAAGCTGTACAACATCTCGATAAAGGCGGCTGTGCTGCGTACATATGTGCAGGCGCTCGTGCAAACCAACGGAATGGCCTGCACTAACATGTAGACAAGCTGGGGATGCTGCACAGGAGCTGCAGCATGGTGCGGTCCAAGCTTGCCCATCCCGGTTTCGTGCCGACGGCCATGTTGGCTGGAGGCCACAATATCCATCTTGTGCTGTGTATTCCATATTCTCAATAGAGCTTGTTCACGGTTGCCACGCGCAAACTTGAGTAGGTAGTGAAGTGCGTTACTCCACACCACTTACTTCAGCTGCCTTCCTTGGGCACGCCCCTGAATTGACCATTAAATCGCTAAGTGAATATTTAAGACGCACCTGTGTGTTGTGAGTCGAGTGCGTGGCGTAGGTCGCGCTGCTGTAAGCTGGGTGAGCTGTGAGCTGCAGGAGCGCACCTGTGAGGAGTGCAGGTGAGCGGGGCAGAAGGCAGGGGGCGAAGGTACGGCGGAAATATTTCCGTTGTAGTTGGAGTGCGCCCTCCGACAAAAAAATTGCGACTGACAAGCAAATGGCCTCGTCGGATGGACCGCCACCCGAAAATAGCTTACCATCTCAAAATGGTTTACCTGTGGAGGTGATCCATTTCCGAGATGGAAATGTCCGCCGACCATAAAAAATATGGTTACCATCTCGGCAAGATTATGTTGCCAAAAAGCCAATTCTGACCCCCTAATTGCACAAAATCCAGCAAGGACCAAATGGCCAAGGAGAATCGCACCTACAGTATGGCCTACTGGAAATGGCTGTCCAACCAGAGGATCTGCCTCCTTTGACACCCTATTCTGGAAACATGTACGTAGTACATATCGCCTGGACCCGAAGTCTATTGACGATTTTAACTATCGCCATGGAATCAATCGCGGGACACTGCTTGGAAATGCTGTCAGCTCGGACCCATTGTATCCACGATTGGTCCAGCATATTCATCGGGTATCGCACCAGGACGAAATTCTCTTCTATGGACGGCTTCGCAATTTCAATTTTCGCATTCAACAGATCTTCGGCCAGCATGCAGAGTGCACTAATCGACTTGGGATACAGGTAATATGAAGTGATTGGCAATGACTACACTAATACTCACGCTTATCATTGAATGTGTAGCGTGCCCTTTTAGAGAACGTCCAGTTCGAAAATGAGACCGTACTGAGGAAGGTACCTCTAATCGAAGCTGATCATGCGCGAACTGTGGCTCTGATTGAAGAAGATGAAGCAGTATTGAAGAACTTAAAGGAAGCGAAAACGAGACTAACCGCAACTAAAAAACGAGAGGTACGCTCCATTGAACTCTGATGTAGGTTGAGGACAACTAATCTCATTCGGCTGTTTAGGCGGCATACTACGCGATTGAAGGTGTCGAAGAAGAAGCTGAGTTCTCCGAGTGTCATGCTCCTGCGCTTATCAAAAGTAGTGATGAGATGAACGCTGTCTTCCAACGTATTAAAGCCAAATTTGAGTTCGTCGCTCAACAGGTTGTGACTTCAAAGGAACGACTTGAGAAAGCTGTTGGAGAACGCAACAAAGTCGACGAGTTGATGAATCGACTATACTGTCGAACTCAGAACTCGATACTGCGAACAAAATATGGGTTCGTCAAGGTGAAGTACTATCGAGTAGAAGATATCTGCGTGGTGGTAACACCACTACACTGGGAAGCAACACTTTACATTCCCATGGACGAGATTCTAGCCTATGAAGCCATGTACAGGGAGGAAGAGTGTTTTGCTATGGCCGATGAAGATGACAGAACACACAATTTTGTGCGACTAGAGCGAGACATGAAAGTCTCCGAACGTCGCAAAATGGAGATTGAAGAGAAGCAGATTCGCGAAATAATGGCAATTTGAATGCTACCATCGACTCGGAAATTGAGTGCAGCGCTTTAGAACGTCGTATCTCTGTGATCGGTTTCATACCGAGTACTTCGCGATACTAACCGATTCGATCGTGCGACGGGCGTTGGTAGAGTGCAGCGAGCGCGAAATTGTTCGACTGGAGACAAAAATCAAGTAGTTAGAGCAAGAGCGCATTTTCAAGAGTAAGGAAGTGAGTGTGTTGCAGAGGAACGTCGTCGAGCACTTCGTATGCGACTTCGGCGAGCCGAGCTGGGCAAACTGATGTTTGGCCATTCCCAGCAGCGACTACTAAAGGAGATGTTTCATCGGTGGACGAAGATTTGGACACAGAGAACAAGAGTGCGAGCTTCTTTCAAGATGAAGCACGAACTACTGCTGCAGAAGCAGAAACTCACAATGACTACTACCTCACCTATGCTGCAGAAACAAAGTCTGCTCCGCGAGGTCAAGGAAGCAATAATTCCATCGAGACTTTCAATAATGCACGATCACCAGAGACGTGCCCTTCAGTGCCAGTTGTGCCGACAGAAGTACTCCGAAGAGCAAAACAACCGCTACTCGTGTGTATACGAATTTGCGTGTGCTCGAACCTGTGAAACCCGACAAAATGCATCAGCAAGTCCTGCAGCTGTAATAGCTGCTCGACGACTGAGATGTTCCAGCTGAGAGCGAGAGAGCGCGTCCCTATTAATAGATCTTGGAACACTGATATATTCCATAGAACAGGTTTTACCGCAAGGAAAGCGTCTCATGATTGGTTGGAAGTCTATGTGACACGCCGTCTTTTCCGTCCAGATTCTAGAATGGGGAAGCCTCATTCTAGAATCTGCCGCGTGGAGGAAAGATGGTGAAGCTCTTCTGTGCGACCGTTGGTGTGGCAGGAAACGCGTTTCCAGTGGACATCGACACGAGTCAGTCGGTGGGAGACCTGAAGAAGGCGATCAAAAAGGAGAAGATGTATCAGTTTCCTGCTGACGAGCTGCAGCTCTTCCTGGCGAAGAAGGATGAGGGCCGGGGCCCGTGGCTGACGGAAGAAGAAGCGATGAGCGGAGTGAGTGACACCACTGACCTGAAGCTGCTGAGATTGGCGCGAGAGGAAATTGGTGATGTTGGACTGTCAGAAGACGATGTGCGACTTCAAGCCACTAAGGAAGAAGTTGCAGCTCTGAAGGGTCCTGTTCACGTGCTGGTGGAGATTCATGATTTTTCACCAAACAAACGGTTTTGTTCCAAGAGAGTTGAAGTGCTCGAGAATATCCCCGAGGTTATTACGTCCCAGGATAACAGGTACTGGACGCTACCGGCTGCGTTGATGGATAAATGTGGTCTGAAATCGAGTAGGGACTTGATGATGTTCTGCCGCCCTGGCGTTCACGAGCTGTTGACATTTTTGGAAGATGAAGTGGTTGAGAAACTGACGCGAGGGCACATTGTGGGCCCCCTGGAACAGGCAAATCTGTGTGTACATTGAGTTTCGTGGCTTCATTGAATCGCGACGAATGGAACGTTGTTTGGATTCACTTGAGTACTCATATCAATTCTTGCCTGGTCATGGGGGCCAAACAATATTGGATCATTGAGGATCTAAGATTGTTTGAGGTGCCACGTGTTGATCAGAAAAAGCTTTTCTTGTGCCTCGATGGATACAGGGAAACATCCAGTCACGTGGAGTTTCGTTGGAAACTAAATGCGCAGCTCAATAAAACGGATCGATTTCTGACTTGTTCTTCGATGGCTACGGTGGGGAAAAAGAACACAGAGGATGATGATAAAGCTAAGGTTAAATACTTTTGCATGTATTCATGGACCCGCGACGAGTATTTGGATGCCATCAGCAACCAAACGTTTCGATCCACGGTCGAGAGCAAATTTGATGCAACTAGTATCTCTGATGTAAATGCCGAAGACGACATCGCAGACGTAAGCGAAGACGAGATGTGGACCCACGCCGCTGATTTAAAGTTCTACTATGCTGGAGGCTCGTGCCGGTTCATGTTCGAATACCCGACGTGGAGAGTGAAAGAAGTGCTGGAAACAGCGATTGAACGAGCTGAGATTAAGACGAACCTAATCAAGTACTGCAATGGTGCTTTCCATAAAGGTGAATCAACACACTCTATGGGATGCAGCGTGATGGCCCGAATTTTGGACGTTTCCCGCTTAGCTCATTTGTGGTATCACTGTTTGCGAAGGAAGGTGGTAAGGAAGTCATTGAGCAATTGGCAGCTCGTCTCAACTCGTCAAATAATCCTTCGATGGACGGTTATCTGTTTGAATGGCTGTTTTTCGCTTCTGTAACGTGAAATTATACGCCGACCGTGAGACCTCAGATGAACTGCCCCAAGCGAATGTCCTTCCGTTTGATCCGACAAAAAGATTCAAATTGATAGGCGAGATCGAGCCATACAGTGGAATAATCTCGTACTGCCACCCAAACGGCACGTACGATGTCATCTGCGAGGACGGTGACAAGATGGAGGGCGTAGCTGCTAAGATGATCCAGCTTCAAGGTGCGAAGCGTGGTAGTACCAGAGGCAGACGCACAAACCCGACGCTGAGAAATTTTATAATGGGCGACAAAGTAGAGATGCAACCAACACCACTGATCAAAGGAGATAAAAGCTGGTTGTAGCCAATCGCGTGGAACCAAGGAGGATACGATGCCGTGTACTTCGACGCGGAACAAGGAAAAGTCATTTTTATCCAGGTGACCCAATCTTCGCAGCATGATTTCAAGATGCTGTATTTTTACCGAGTGCTACTCAAACTGCAAGAGGCAAAAATGAGGATTTCGAGTGTGGTTGTCTACTTTGTGGTCAAGCCGGCTAATTGGATGGCCTTTAAAATAGGCAACGTTGAGGGTCGTGGTCTTTTGGAACTTGTCGATCCAAGTTGGACCTGCCCAGAAGAAAATCACGTGAAAAAGCGCGCATTTGATGCAGCTCCAGTAGCCTAGCCCATTGGGGAAAGAACGAAACCCTGGAGTATTGAGTAGCGATCTCGCTCGTGTTCGGCTTACAATTTTCGAATATTACGCTTTCCTTACTGCATCTGATATTAGAACCTCGATGAAGTGTAGTTGAAATCGCAGTAGTTTGCATGCAAGGAGCTAGGGTGGTTATGGACGCATTTAGCTCTTATATGAGGCAAATTCAAACGACAATCAGCTCCTTGCGGATCAAACAATTGAGACGACACCTCTACGATGGCAATGCCGATCCAAATACCATTACGATCGCTTTATATTTCTATCTTGAAGCCATCTTGAGCAGCAGTGGTGTAGACTACAGTTCGAGATTCCTTGAGGTGGGTTGCTAGCTCCTGACACACACCGAACACTCCGATAATTGCATGCGAAACCATTTTCTGTTGCTGTACGCAATTCCAAACGGTCATCCCAACATGAACGTAAGTACTTATCTGACGATGTTTCTGCCGTGCATACCACCGGAAGTCGCCCTCGGCACCATGCACTTCAAACCTCGAAAAATCAAATCCTAATGTACGATCAGTATGATATCCAACGAGACGACGCAATCCTCCGCTTGTCAATTCATACAGCCACCACGCAAGATCCGCTGTAGTAACCGCTTATTGATATCATCCACTGGGCAGGGCTTTTTCATCAGAAAGTTGTTTTCTTCTTGTTTATGGGGAATTCATCACGAAATACGCAGTACTTCCAAGTACATGCATATGTTAACAAAATAGCAGTTGCAACACTCTGGATATACGAAGTAATAAGATATCACCTCATAGCGCAATCGAGCGACTCGCAGACGTGTCCACGGAGTATCTTCTGGGACTATTCCACGAGGTAAGCTTTGTTCTGCTCAGTCTGGTAGCTGTTGAAAACTACTAACTTCAATTGAGTGCGTTACTAGGCACTGAACTAGCTCCGAAGGGTGTGGAACTTAGCCGCTGTCGCACGCTGCTTGGCAAGGTTTTTTCCATCTTGGTGACGACGGACTTGGTTGCGAACTTCAGTTTCCCCACCACAATACAACTCTAAAAGTTGCTGGTTAATCTCATCAAGAACGGTTTGTTCCTTAGCTGTCTTTGACTCCACAAGGCCTCGTAGTTCAGGGTTGTTTCGAACTGGAAGATGAAATCGTCGAACGCATCCTGAGCTACCATAACGTCCTTCATCAGTCTCATCACAACACAACCAACGTATTGTACGGTGCATCATACAAGAAGCAGGTACAGCTGCAGGACTCGCTGATGCATTTTGTCGAGTTTCACAGGTTCGAGCACACGCAAATTCGTATACACACGAGTAGCGGTTGTTTTGCTCTTCGGAGTACTTCTGTCGGCACAACCGGCACTGAAGGGCACGTCTCTGGTGATCGTGCATTATTGAAAGTCTCGATGGAATTATTGCTTCCTTGACCTCGCGGAGCAGACTTTGTTTCTTCAGCATAGGTGAGGTAGTAGTCATCGTCAGTTTCTGCTTCTGCAGCAGTAGTTCGTGCTTCATCTTGAAAGAAGCTCGCAAGTAGTGACATCTACCAATCTACTCCGGGTATTTTTAATTTCGCCTTTTCTTACGCTAATTTAATACGCAGAAGAGGTTTAGGCGTACCTATTAAACAGAGACAAAATGAACTTAAGCAAAAAGAAATCGAACTTAGCAAAAACGAACTTAACTAATTATTTATTTTTTCAGATTGTTTGTATTTGACAATCATATAAAGTCAGTTGATCCTGAGATAACAAGTCAGTAATATAAAGACGAGCTCACGAGTAAAAATATAAAACCAGGAATATATAGAGAGCATGTTTGCCTACGAGCTTGAAGGACTGAGACGCTTAACTATCCAAACCATCAAATGAGGGAGCAGCTACCGGGTCAAGGTTCGCGGTAGAACTGGCAAATTAGTTTATATTAGTAATATTCCCAGTAAGAGAAACCAGGAACTGGTAGCTAAGCTGTACAAGGTATCGATTGATAAATTGAGGAAGAATGTGTCGGCTGACTACACGGTTAACCCTAAGTACCGTTTCTATAAAGGTAAAAATATGGAGTCACACCGCTATGAAGGTATTCCGACCTCAGAGTTCTATGATAAGCTTGAGAACGTTCTCGCAAGTCAGAAGAATGCCTTTAAAATCAACATTGCGCTCGGCTATGATGTTATTAGCAAAAACGACGATAGCTTCACTCAATATTGGTACCCTAACATTGAAAACACGGCTGTATTTGAGAGACCTGTTGCAATCAATAGCAAGGCAGACATTCGTAAGAAGGTCATTTCTGAGATTAGGTCGATGGAGTTAGCTGATAAGCTTAAATACCCATCGAGTGGATACAAGCTAAAAGCTATTACTGGATTTAGAATTGTCATCTATCACCGCGAACATGTTCTTGGAGATAGTCAGGCTGTCATTCCCAAAATCATCCGCGTCAACAAGCATGTAATTAACTTTCCTAAGACGAACAATAAGTGTGTCTTCCATTGTATTGCTTACCACAAACAGTCAGGAGAAAAGAAAGACCCGCGATTCATTCAGGCTCTGGTGAAGACAGCATTCAAGCGCTACTGCTCTTACAAAAGTATTAGCTACAGTCTTAGTCTCTTTCGCAATTTCAAACCGATCGATCTACTTCAGCTCGATGAGTTAGAGGACTGAGCATAAATGTTTATTCAATGTATGTCGAAAGCGGTAAAGCGGACTGCATTCGCTCATCGGACAAAGCATATGAACCAATAAACATTCTATCTCACGCAAACCATGCTCTATATATCAAAGATGTTAATATGCTTCAGAGTAAATATCAATGCCAGAAATGTGAAATGATATTTATAAGTTCTTACAAGCTAAATAATCTTAAACGAAACCAGTGCGAGCTCATAAATATTGAGAGCTTCCCAGCTGAGCCAACAATCTACAAACACTCCAGAACACCGTTTAATCTCTGCTCATGAAGGATTCTATCAAGGGTATTGATCAATATCTTGATCATTTTATAGTTTATGACTTTGAAGCCATTCTCAAGCCGACAATGGTACAGAGCGGAAAGAGCACTGTCTTCACAAACGAGCATATTCCAGTCTCTGTCTCGGTAGCAGATAGCTTAACGGAGGAAGTGCGTTGCTTTGTAAATGATGACCCGAAGGCGTTGCTCACAGATATGTTTTATTATATTAACGACATTGGCTCGAAGATACAGCACTACAACGTAAATAAGTATGAAACACTTCTGCGTAAGCTTATCAACGCACACGGTTTAACTGGCATGGAGATCCCAAACATAGATTTATCTCAAAGGTACAATATGAATGATATAGATAGCTGGATTCAGGAAGGTAAATATTCCAGCTTCTTTGACTTTCACAACGTCATCGGTTTTGGTAAGCAGAGTGCGGATTATAGCAAAATCAAGCAGCAACTCGATCAGGTGCCGGTATTTGGCTTCAACAGTGGCCGTTACGATATCAATCTCATCAAGAACGATATGTTTGCTGTCATTGGCACCGATAATATCAAATCTGTTATTAAGAACCCCAGCTACATGTGTATCGCCACGGACGACATGAAAATGCTGGATATTACTAACTACGTTCCAGCTGGTACAAGCTATGACAAGTATCTTACTACGTATCTCGGTGGCTGCAAGTGTGATGACAAAATACGTTGCGTTTGTGGCCTTGGCAAGGGACTCTTCCTACGAGCACATCAAATCCTTTGAGGTGCTAAACCAGTCCACGATCCCTCCTAAGTCAGTTTTCAACAGTGCGCTACGTGGCACTAGCATCAGCAATGCTGACTACGAGCGAGTAAAGTTCGTGTGGGAGCTCTATGAGATGAAGTCTATTAGAGATTTACTCGTCTGGTACAACAATTTAGACGTAGTCCCCTTCATCAAGGCAATCAAGGCCCAGCGTGAACTGTTCAAGGGATTTGAGCTAGATATGTTTGCCGACGGCGTATCTCTATCAGGTTTAAGTGAGAAAGTGATGTATCAGACCTGCTTTGACAATCTCAAAAACCGAAGCAGAGAGCCGGCTAAAGCGTTTAGATTCCAGGCTAAGCGCATGAGTGGATACAAGACTCAGGATGCGGATGCTAAGCGGGAGTTTGACATGACTATCGATCATCTGAACGATCTACTCAAGCAGCAGAAGTACTTATGCGGTCTTTGCTACTGTCAGCTATCAGCTCACCCGACCGAGTGAACAACATCTCTCCCTCAGTTAGGCCTGTGTGGATGTGGGACTGTAGCTGCACTTCAGTCGCCCACAGGACGTCCACTTGGTCCCTCACCAACTACTTGCGCCCGGATCCGAAACTACCATCGCAACCAATTCGCCCAGTCCGTGAATGTGGCGGCCAAGCGCGGGGACGTAGAGATGGTCAAGTGGTTGTTCGCCCACTTCTCGGACGCTCAAGTTCCTGTGGAGGTGGCGGTGTCTGCTGCCAGAGCTGGTAATTCTGCAATTGCTACTGGTAATGATGCTGGACTTCGATATACAGATGAAGATGGTGTCAGAGCTTGCCAATTCGATCGTTGTTTCCCAAAAGACCAAGTTACTGGCTGGTTGAGAACCAGAAGTCGCAATTATTGTAGCTCGGGTTAGACGCACTATGCGGGAGTGTAACCAGGATATATTCGGGTACTTACACCACATAGTGATCACAGCGAGATCTTGTGTCCGAACATTGTTGGCGTTCACAGATGAGTTGCTGTAAGATTAGTACGATTTGTGTCAGGTCAATTGCATACATGTAAAAATTGTCTCCGCTAAACAACGCCAAGCAAGGCTTGGGGCCAAATTCATGTAACAGTCAGGGGTGTGTTACTGCATCTCAGGCCAGGCCGAAGGGCTGCCCTGCGTTCCCGTAAGGGCAGTAACACACGTTCATCACTGTAACACCGTTGACGACCTGGATCCGCTGACACTCTTGGCGGCGACTCCGGCGACCGACTCGCTGCATAGTCTTGTGTAGAGATTGAACGCGTCGGATGCCCAGCAGCCGTGAAACTGGATTGCTAGCGCGTCAACGCCGGCTCGGTACATGATCGTGGAGCCTCCTGGCCTCAGTGGGTGCGTGCCAAACCGGGCCGGGTCTTCGGCTACTGCCTGAGCGCCGGCTTTTATCGTGTGTGCTACGCGTGCTGCGCACATGTATCCTGGCCCGCCGTCATGGACAACGCAGACCGTCGCGGGGATTGAGTGTGGTAGACCTGTTCTCGCTTACTTGAGGAGCAGGGCGCCCAACACGGGACACAGGAATCCACGTCCAGATCGGGTGAGCATCCGCACACCGGGTTTCCCTCCTGATTGGTCTTGGATCCGCGTAGGCGGACACACCCGGACATAACAGCTCTGGGGCCTCGGTCGGTTTGCCGCTGTTATCGACTGTCATGACGTCGTTACCGTTTAACGCGAACCACTGGAACGTGGTGCTGCTGGTGGCGACGATATCGGATCTCCGCAGAAGAAATAAGAAGGACAGACACAGTACCCCCCAGAGAGCTTGGTTCGCAGAGTTGATGTAGCTCCGCCCGAGGTAGCACGCTTCTAGAACGGCGACCAATGCAGGTGCCTTCTGTTGACCTGGGTTGGCGCGACGCGCGACACCCTTGATGAGCATTCGAATTTGTGGATGGTCGATGGGGATCTCGCCTCCCGAGGCCTGAATAAAGTGTCTAATCCCGCAGAGGTTGGCCTTCATGGTGGAGCTGTGTACGGCCTGTCTAGTTCATAATCCGTGTAGCGAGAAATCGATGATAAACTCCGACAACATGCGGAGTTGTCGGGGGTGGGGTGCTTGGCGCGCCAGTCTACGCCGTGGAGCGCGGTCCACCGTTTCCAGTGAGCGAAAGCTATGGAATAGCGCTTGAAGGAGGAGTCAGCAATCGAGTGCTCGCGGAGGTTCTCTAGCGCATGGATGTTGTGGGACGTCTGCACGTACGACCACCCACGTCTTAGCTCGATGAATAGCTTAGCGTACCGCACGTCACCCCAGCGTGGCGAACCCGCATCTACTACTGTGTTTTTAAAAGCGGGGATATGGGACGACGAGAAGCGCAGGCATGATCGTTGTCATAGAATAACGGAGCGAGCGCTCAACGTCCGCGAAGCGGGTGCCGATATTGGTGTCGACGTTGATATGGCCGGTAATTAAAGTAACCATTCGGGTGGGCGTCGTCGCAGCTGTTCCCATGCAGAAATGAGACTGCACCTCCCAGGATGCTGTAGGTTCCAGCTGATCATGCCCATCCGAACGCTGCAGACATGTCAATGATGATCGCGTTGTCCTCCCGGATGTGACCACCAAACATGTAAACATATTTGCTATGCGTGCACGCGTTACGATATGCAGAAACCACGTCGCTGGCCATCTGTTGAACTTCCACGTCCGGGTTCGCGAGCTGGCAGCGCATAATCTCCTGTCGATGCACGAACAGTGCTCGTGTGTCGGCCTCAGGACGTTGTCCGTATCTGTATGAGAGTTGACCAACGCGTCCTCGGGGAAGGATAGGTTGTGGATCACCCTACCAGTAAGACGGGGTCGCCGTCGCCCTTGTTAACAACGGCAGAAAGGCTTAGAAAGAGTTCTGGCCAGATGTCCACGATATCAGCGTCTATAACGATGCACCTGAAGAGGTCTTGCTCTCTGCGGATATTCTTTGCGGAGGACGTTAATCCGCTCGGTCGCCGACGGATGATTCCGTGTAAACACACGTTGTTTGACCAGTGGCTTCTGAAGCCGAACACGGACACCCTCCGACGCGATGTGGGTGAGACTTTCGAGGCGTTTGTAGCCTCTGCAACATTCTCGTAGGACGGTCGGCACTAACGCCTTGTTGGGGCGGTAATCGCTCGGGGATTGATAGCAAATCATCTCCACGAACGCGGAGAGCGACAGTCGAACCGTGCAAATGAACGCGGTATAGCTTGTTGTAGTGGAGTATTAAGCTGCCACGCATCCATGGGGTTCGATGGTTGACCTGCAGCCCAGACACTTGGGAAATCAACACCTGCACGTTGGAAGGCAACACGCAGGGACTGTTGTCGGATCGATTCCCAGATCTGGAGACGCTGCGAACTCATCGAGGTGAGCGCGTCCAAGGCCGACGTCGAAGGCGGGAGGCGCAGGAATCCGTGGCATGGCTGAGGCCGCCGAACCGTAACATGGCCGACCTGGCCTGCGGTCTGTGCTCGCCGTACGTCGGTGGCATGGCTGGCCGGATGTTCGGCCAACATCTCACCGGAAAATGCGTTGGCGTGGTCTGCCAACACGTCAGCGCACCCCTCGATGGCATGCCCGGTAACCGGGGCTCTCATCGGCAAGCGCGAGCAGGAAATTGGCAACAGGCACCACCTCGACGGAAACCCAGCGCGATCAGCGCCGGTCCCCTCGTCGACAGATGCGGCGTCTGCAGACAGATCTGGTTTGTGTGGTCGACGCATGTTTTCTGCCCTGGCGTCGACACTTGGCATCACTGGATGACGATCGTGGATGTGGGCGATAGACGGTTCACTTGGGATCAGAGTCGGAACAAATGTGTTCTGTTTAGCTCTGACGCCGGGGTAAAGAATCGCCGGTGAACCTTCGGCACCTCGTCCCCTTCACGCCCGGTGTCGGCGATTGCTGTTACCGTTCCGGCGACGCAGCCAGATCTGAACTCGAGAAGGACCGCCGGCAAGTCACCGCACCACAAGTATGTGCGGTCGGACGACGAGCACTGGTCTCGCGTACCGCCGTCGCACATGCTCCCGGCAAAGAACCGCAAGCATGGCTCTGTGCCATCTTGATCACGAGGGATCAGCGCCATTATGTGCGCCGGGATCGCACCGGGGTGGGTACCGCGTCCCGCAGTTTTCGTGCGCGCGACGGAGCGGCGGGCGAAGGATGTGGGCGATCGCGCTGGTGGAAGCTGTTGGCTAGCGGTTGGCATGACCTATGGTCTGTGCAACGGCGAGTTCGTGCAGAGCCATGCATCACGCGTTGGATCAGTAGTCGATCCTGGCCACCGCCACCGTGAATTCGCGCCACCAGAACGGCGAGTCACTGGACAAATGCACGTAGGCAGCACCGAGAAGCTGATTGACCTCGTGGAGGCAACGTGCCACTCGGCCATGCGTGTGAGCCGGGTCCGCATCCATGTTGACCATGACAAACTCGCACACGCGGTAAAGAGACTGCGCGAATGGCTCGTATCTCTGTCCATTTTCAAATGACATCAGCCCTTGTACCGCACTGAGGAAGTCGTGGTAGGATGTGCACGCCGGCGGCACAGGCGGGGCAGCGTTCCGACCAAAGTCCAGCGTAAAATTGGCGTCGGACGACCCGGCTGCTAGCACTGCCTCGCGGTCGGCCCGGCGGAAATGCATGACCGAGATTCCGAAGCGCCCGAACCTCGCGCCGAACAGAGCCATGAGGATCGGCGGTGGGTCGGCGAACGCTATGTTTGTCTACACACGCCAGCGCATGACGAAAGAGAGCGCGGTCTCGTGCAGGCCCGCGGTCGACCGCAGGTGAGGGTAAAGACGGTGCGCCGCCAGTCTGTAGATGGCGGGCGGGGTAAAGTCGCCAGGTGCCCGATGCGCCGGTGGTGGGAAAACTCGGCTCGTAGCTCACGGGTGGAAACGGGAGGTAGCACGCCTCGCGCTGGGCACCGTCCATGATGGTGGAGGCGGTGGAGCCGTGACAAGCATGTCGCCTGCGCATCCGCGTGGCGAGCGTCAGCCGGCTCCGCACGGTGGCGTAGAGCGGCCACGATATCATGAAGCAGGCTGGCCACGCTCGAGCCGCGACGGGTCCCGGTATCGGGGACACTCGACTGCTGAAATATGGCCTGAGTGGCCTGCGGTGTCGGCGTATCGCCGTGCACATCGGGACGAGGTGTCGTGCCCGCGGCCTGACCCGCAGGCGGTTACGGTGCAGGTTCACCATGGAACTGACTCAGGAATGTCGACGGGTCGAACGACGGGCGCCCGTCGCTAATGACCGGATGGACGGAGTTGTGCACTGCTGCTGAACCCGGCGTTAAAACCGGGATGGGACTCCGTGCCGCACAGCCCACAGCCGGGGTGGTGGGTACATGGACGAGTTGAGAGGGTGATGGGTGACCGAGAGGCAACACCTCGATCGGCAACGGAGAGTCCGAGTCACTCCCAGATTCGACGAACAAGACAACTGGGTCAGCCGCGGCGGTCGACGGTGAAGCCTCCACGGGAGCAGAGGCGGTCGCCGTAGATGGAGGCCGGGCCGGTTTTCGTGGCGTGGTCCGCGGCGCGGCTGGCGATCGCTTCGATTTTCCGAGCGCCTTCGCGGACGCCTTCGCATCCGCAGCGGATGCGATCGTGGCATCCGGTGTTCTCGACACCTTGCACACCGACCAACTGGCTCTGCACCTCAAAATCAAGGCATAAGATGCCAACCAGCAGTAGCAGAGAGTTCATGACGAGAACACGAAGTCGACAGAAGTGTTCACTCCTCGTGTAGATCGCACCTTGGACGAAGATGTCGACTGGATGAGCAGACACAAGCATACGAAGAGACGGTGAGAGATCAAATGGAGGTAAAAGTAACGACGCATTGCTTACCTTACGAGATGGATGGCATAAAGCGAAGGGGAAATTCTCTTGAGAACACCCCAACACACTCACTTGCCTCTCTCGAAGCAAACTGGAAACTGGGCCCGAAGCTGCACATATTTTTGGCCGCTCCGACGAAGAAGCATTTATCCAGCGGGTTTCGATTGCAATTTTTTATTCTGCACGAAGGAATGCAAGGCACTTGGAGTTTCAGATACCGGAAGTAAGGTCTCCGTGCTTAGATCCAGGCACGATAAGAATAAGACCGCGAGAAAGCAAAAACACACAGGGCCGTGTCTCCTTCCATTCAAGTCGTCGCCTGCAGCTCCGACCGAGTTTCAAAATCATCCTGACCTCTGACCGGCATGCCGTCCTCTCCGACCCCCGCATCCGAGCTCGCTTCCAACACCTCGCTATAGCCGTTCTCCGAGTCAGGTAGAGGAGGCCAGGCCGCTGTGCTACCCTCCTCTGAGTCGACCGACCCCCGCGTCCTCCACGGAACTGGTGGCGCCCGCGCCTCCCACGCCGGTCGGGGCACCGCTTCGTCCGCATCGCGGGCACCAGTGGCCCGTACCAGTCTCCGTATTGCCAAACGCAGCCAGTCAATCGAGGAACCGCCGCCAGAAGCGACGGCCATCGCACATGCTTCCGTAGCAACTCCGTCGCCGGCGAACTTGCCCCCAGTAGCGCCGTCGCCGGCCGAGCTGATGCCACATGCCGCTCCGACACTGACTGCGCCTTAACTGAGCGCCCCTTCTCACCCGATTCCGTCGGCGCCGGCCGCGCCCAAACGCGCGTGGAGCCGCAAGACCGATCAGCATTTGACATGGTTATCGAAATAGTGCCATCATATGACCAAAATCCAAGTACCTCCATAAAAACCAAACCAAAAACTTCATAATCTCGGGGCACTGCATAATCTTGGGGCGCACCAACTTGTACATGTAGCACAGAGATTGGTGTCTGAGTTCGTCCGCGACTGGAGATAGAAAACCGAGCCTCACTTCTTGATTATATCAAAACAGTCCAAATACCAATCATGGTCGCCTTCACCCCGACCAAGATGACGTACCGCTTCCTCGGTAACTCGGGTCTGTTTGTGTCCGAGCTCTCGCTCGGTCCTGGATGGTCTGGGATGACCGTTGTTCCGACGCCAATTGGTACGACATCATGACCCACGCGTTCAAGTGCGGCGTCAACTTCTTCGACAATGCCGAGAGTTACACCCAAGGCAAGTCCGAGGAGGTTGTGGGTCGCGCCATCCAAAAGGGCATCCAGGAGGGGGTCTGGTCTCGTGAAGACCTCGTCAGCTCTACCTAGATCTACGGTGGCACCAAGACAGGTCCCAACGACCAGGAACTGAGTCGCAAGCATATCATCGAAGGTACCATGGCCTCACTCAAGCGTCTTCAGCTTGACTACGTTGATGTTCTCTTCTGCCACCGTCCTGAAGATTTCACTCCGATTGAAGAGACCGTCCGTGCGATGAACTACGCCATCGAACAAGGTTGGGCTTTTTACTGGGGCACCAGTAAGTGGATGGCCCAAGATATTGTCGAGGTATGTCAAATCGCCGACCGACTTGGCTTGATTCGCCCGATTGTGGAGCAGCCGAAGTACAACATCTTCGACCGCCCTCGCGTGGAGTATGGGTTCTTGAATCTGTTCAAGAAGTACAAGCTGGGTCTGACGACGTACTCACCTCTGGGGTACGGTGTGCTTTCCGGCAAGTACACCACGAACACCCCGGAAGGTTCACGCTTCTCGACCGAATTCTACAACAAGATGGTGCCGGATTTCCGTGACCGCGTTGAGAAGGCGATCGAGCTCGAAAAGATCGCCGACGAACTTGGTTGCTCGCTCGCGCAAATGGCCGTCGCCTGGTGCGTGTCCAATCCGAACGCGTCCACGGTGATGCTGGGGGCTCGCTCGAGGAAGCAGCTGGACGAGAACCTGGAGGCGGTTCGTTTCGTGGAGAAGATCACTCCGGAGATCAAGGCTCGCATTGACGCGGCGCTGAACTACAAGGTGCAGATCCCCGAAAAGACGCACTCGCAAATGTTCGTGCTTATCACCTGTAGTCGGCAGTGCCGACTGAAGGTAACAAACACTACCGACTCAGCAGTCGACCACCGCAGAGCAAGTTGTTATCGTTTGTGATCAAGTTACTAACGTGCATCTAGCTCGTTGCTCATAAACGAAAGCACCGGGTCGTATCTCGGCCCGGTCAATTGACGTTGTGTTGATCTTGCAACTATGAAGGCGGTCTGCTCCGTTTCAACTTGGTATGGTATCACTACAGGAGGCAGCAGAGAGCGCAGTCACTCTCGGTGAAGTTCACTCGCAGTGCCCGCACCGAGACATGCTGGCGGTATCGTATCGTTGCGAGTCGTTGATAGCAACACGGTCCGCTCTCCAGAGAGCGCTGGTGAAAAACATAGGTGTCTACAGCCAAAGAACTAAGTGTTACTACGGTATCAACATCGGACTCTTCTTGCTTGTTCTTGGTCGATGAAATGACAAGTATACAGAAGTGAGAACCAGTTTAATGATCAACTCCTCCGAATGAACAAGCAGAACTGAGTTGTCAAACAGGGAAAATATGTATTAGAAGTAAATGCAGTTCAAGAAGACCCTCGGACGTTGTTACCTTAGCGCAGCTTGCGGCCACGCACATACGCCAACGCACGGCGGTCTAGTCGCTTGGTCTTCTGATTGAAACAGCACTCGAAGGCGCTGGGTGGTGGTTGTAGTCTGCAATTGAGGGATGCATGGAAACTGGATGGCATGATAATTCTTCTTCCTCGTCGCCAATACCAAGCTGCAAGAAACACACAAACGGGGTTAGCAATAGAAAATATTAATCGTCCGCCGGGCATCGGCCGTACCCATTCGTCGTCAGTTGTAGCCGTAACATGCAGTGAGTAGAGCGCAAGTGCTAGTTGCAGCCACTGCACCACAAGCTCGGACCCTAAGAATACAGCTAGCAGACACTACACAGAAAATGTCAGGGAAATTACGAAATCATAATGAATGTGAGGCAGTCCAGTCCGTACCTGCGTCGCCAGCGAGAGAAAGAAAATTGGGCTGCACAAATTGCTCGTCTTCAATGCCGAGATGATGAAAGAGGTAAGCAAAAGCTCCGCGCCTGTAGACAAAAAGGAACGTCAGTTATGCTTCGTAGCCGATAAACGAGATAAAAGCAAATTGTACCGTTCAAATCCAGCAGGAAGCTGTGGTGGGAAATGCCTTCGACCAGGAATACGAGAGGTAGAATAACCCGGAACGTCGTGACCATGGCAGTGGGTCCGTTGGTGCAAAATAACTGAACCAGGAATGCGTACCATAGGCACACCGGTGCCCAAGGAGGTGCCCACGGAAACACGTACTGGACCAGAAAGGGAAAGCCATACAGGAATGCGAAGCAAAACCCGATATGACGATGAGTCAAGATAGCGCGAAAAGCCACTCGATGGATACGGATAAACCATGAAGCCGCATGCAGCGAGAGCAGCAGAACCACACTAAACACCACCGCCAACACCGATTCCACGTACGAAAATGTGGTCACCAGGATTCCCTTGATGTTCAGACGGCCAGCAGCCAAAATGCAGCCTCGACGCGCTCCAAGAAAAGCGGCTAGTCCAGCTGAAGCAGCTGCCGAACCTCCCTTGCGTAACCACTGGCTGATTCGCGTTGAAAGAGGGACGCTATGAGCAGCCAGAGCCTCAAGCATTTTGTCCTGTGTTTCAGTCGCAGGTTCATTGAGTGCATCTGCAGCCTTTGACAGCACAGACGAACCGCGCTTGTCTTTCTTGCTTCGGGCCATCTTTTTCTTATCTCCCTTGTCTTTCTTTGACTTCTCCTTCCGGTGCTCCTTTGCCCCCTGCTTCTTCTCAACGATCGGTGCTTGCAATGGTTCAGAAGGTCCAGGCTCAGCGTGTGACGCGGGCGGACTGATATCAGCAGTAGCCGGACCTGGAGCAGCACTTTTTCGCTTTGTTTTTTACTTGATACAGTAAGTTGATGGCTAGCTGATGCTCGCCCGGCATCCGACTCGGAACTTTCGACAGGTGACAGCACTTCTTCCAAGTCAAATACATCCGATCTGCTGTCGAGGTGCGGTTCCGATGGTTCGTCAACCAAACTCTGTGCATCTTCCGGTAGGTCGCTAGATGACGAAGACTCGCGTTCGGTACTAGTTGCCGGGTCGTCTTGTGTTGCTTCGTGAGAAGTGTTGGCACCTACCGCGGTCTCATCGGCGACTGAGGTATCTGGATCATCAGCGTTTCCATCTGCACCAGCACCGCGTTTGTTGTCAGCTTGGGTCGCAGTTGTATGCGCTTCAGCAACACAATCCGAGTCGGTTTTCGTAGATGTTGCAGCCTTGGGAGCATTTTTAGCCTTCGTTGCAGAAAGGTTACTTTCAGCAGCGGGAGTAAAGTCTTGCTTCGATTCGTTAGGCTCCACCTCGGACTTTTGACCATCACTGCTCACTTGGCTTTCCTGGGATGTTTTCGATGGTGTGCTTGGCGAAGCCGCGGCTGGGATAGTTTCTTCCGGTACTGAAGCCTCTTTAGCGTTGTCTTTTACCTGCTTCTCGCGATACACCTGACGACGAGTAGTGCTTGCCCCTTATCATTTCCTCGCGCAGAATTTCTTCTCGAGGTACTGCGATTCAAAGGTTTGGTGTCTTCTCGGCGTCTTGACTTGTTGGACTCGCGCGTAGTTAGCTTCACGGGATTCTCACCTGAATCTAGAGCTGGAGGCTCGTCATTTTGGCTGGTCGTTCCTCGTCTGCGATTGTCATTTCCACCAGTAGTCGCAGAATCTGCGCCTTTATCCGCCGCCAGATTGCGACGTTTACCTCGTGGTGCTGACGGATCACGGTTGCTGTCATAAGAACTTTCCTGTGCACTTATAGGCGACAACATCTTACGTCCCCGGTCAGTACGTCTCGACCTCGTGGGGAGCCTGGCGTAAAAGCATTAATTGCGTCCATACTGAACTCCAACGCCTTCGCTCGCAAATCTGAGCGCCCTTCCGATTTCCTCCTTCCGTCTCGAGCCTTTTAGGGCTCCGCGGCGTTTTAGACTTCGCCTGGATATCAATTCGTCTGGAGGTCGTCGGTTCCCGGTTGTCCCAATGCATCGACGAAGAATCGACTGCTTGTCGAACCCTCATATCATCCATGTCGCCGATTTTCAGCGAATGCGTGTTCAGCTCGGCAAGATCCGGGTTCGACACGCCTCGACCATCAGTCTGGTCACTTAACGAACTGTCACCGAACACACCCGTCGACAATCTCAGGCTGGAAAGTAAACTGGGCCCGTACTGGTCGTCACCGTTCGAAAAGGCTCCATTTGATACCATGGGCGATGACGTTGATGGAGGGAAAGGTCCGAATTGAGGACCAGCCACCCGCTGTTGCATCATGTCACCTCCGCTTCCAATCCGCATACGGGACTGCATCCCATCCATCGGCTGAGGTTCACTAAGTCCAGGCGGTCCAGCCAACCCAGGAGGGTGTTGGAGCACACGACGCGACTGCGACACATCTGACGGCCACGTCCGCATCGAGTTGTTTCCAAACGGATTATCTGCTTCAACAGGACTCAGATACGACGCCAAGTTGGCAGCTCCTCGATACAGCTGCGGGTTATCTGCTGCATAAGCTCCCGACGTAGTGATGCTCCTGCTCTCTCCCTGCATGGAGAAGCTCTTGGCAACCTCCTGGCCCCTATCAAACATGGACGTAGGGGACCTGATAGCTCCAGCTCCTCCAATTGCTCCTCCTTCACCCAGTACAGGACCAAAAGCTCCTGGGAACCCAAAAGGGCGACTAGCTGTGGGTGTGGAGCCTCCAGAGCCTCCAAAGTCCCGTGGTGTGTGGATTTCTCCTCCTAGATCCGACAGCAAGAAGTTGGTAGCTCTAGGAGGCGACGTGGGGCCTCCATTTGAGCCAAAAGGCGACAAATCCAGCGTTGGACGGGGTCTTGTATGGAGTCCACTGAAATCCACGTCACTCCTCGAGTTCGAGGTCCCTGAAGCTGCGGATACCGGTGTTGCATTGCCCAAAGACGTGTCCGTCGATTGCTTAGTTGAAACAGCAGCACTTCGTCCGCCAATACGTCCAAAACTCGACTTCACGCGGCTATAATTTAAGAAAAAGCATGCCGTTAGTAAAAATCGATATTGGCCGTAATATACAGCGTTAGCAGACGGGAGAAGCGTGGGTACAGAGAGGAGACGCACCTCTTCTTGGGGGCGAGTCGTCCGCGATGCCGTTGGGCAGGAAGTACGCCATCGGCGGCTCATCGTCGCCATCCATAGTCTCCTGCGATCCTCTTGTTGGATTCAAAAGTGCGGACTGGCTGTCCGTTACCGCTCAATGTTGCACGAATGTATGACTAGTGTGGTGTACACCATGTTGAAGTCATGTTGAACGTTGGGGCTGTGTTGTTTATTGTAGGTTTGTGTTATGAGAGCCGGTGTCCTCCTCGCTAACAGCGTCCTGCTGCCTACCAACGGCATGAAATGACAGGAGCCCGAGCAAAATTCGAGGCTGGGTTCTTTCTGGATGGCCTTGGTTCCTGAGTTGGTTTTTGTGTGAAAGGTGTGACCGCTGGCAGGAAGCAGAGCGTGTGGGGGTCGATTACAACACCATACAAATACCCCCGAGGAGAACAGGCGCTAGCTGAGGCGGACTCGTTGTTGTTTGTGCAGAAACCTCTCAAGCAGGAGCAGAAAAGTCTCTCATCAGTTGTCAGGGCAGTTAACTGTCCTGCGCGTTCGTGGCGAGATGAGGAGTCGGGCTGCAACGGGGAGATTGTGAGCTCGGTGCGTGGCAGGTGCGCAACATTCTAGCAAACGTACCAAACGAGATAGCTTGGCTCTTCTTCCACCTCCGAGTTTCCGCCGATGGCCATGCGTGAAACTTGCAACTCAAGCTGATCGATTTCCACTAGGGAGAAAAATGGCGACGCAATGAGCACAGTAACTTTGATGATCAGATTGTCCTTGTTTCATACCTGGAACAACGGGCCGAAACCCTGCGTGCTGCGAAGAAGAGCGCATCTGGCGACGAATCCGTTCTTGGTCGACAGGTGAGCATTCGGTGAAGTTGTGCTTTGTACTGGGGACTTCCGTGTCCTGCTGGTCTAAAGAGACTTCGGTTCGGCACAAGGGACACGACGTGTGGTTCCACAACCACTTGTCTGCGCAACACGCACTATGGAGATTAAAAGCGAGGGTCATGTTAGAATTGGGCCAGCCATGTGGTACGAACGCTCTACAAGTACGACAATGGTTCAAAACGTACTGGAAGAAATGTTGGCATGGGAGCGTCACAATGTGATCGCCAATGCCATAGCGAAGCTGACAAATCGTGCATTCCTTGTTGGTTTCGTTGGCCGTACCCAGTGCCAGTGGGAGTTGGTACCGGACCTCGATCGGAAGCCCTTCATAGGCACACAAACACAGACAAGAAATTAGTCACCATGTCGCTGTAGATCGCACCACTCTCTAAAGCTACGCACTTTTCTTCAATCATCGGGCTGAAGCACTGGAACTCAGGACTGCTGCTGAGATCATAGTCTCCAACCAAGATCTGTCGGTACATTTCTTCCTTTGCGAGCTTGCTATCACAGCCGCGCTCAGACTTTTCAGCGCTGTAAAAAGATAGAAGGATACTGGTTAGTGATCAATACACGCTTGAGAGAAAATATTACAGCTACGCACCAGAACGATTGATCCATCGATGACAATTGGCTAAGCTCGTCATCGCTACTACTGCTGCAAGGCAAAATCATAATTGTGTAAGACGGCGTACGGAAAATGCAGCACTCTACAGCACTAGGCAAGGACTTACCTTGATCCAGGGCTCATGACCCCGTACTCTCTGTGTTTGGACACCGAGTCAAAGTTCCACCCAAACTCTTTGCTTTCTAGCAGATCTCCGTCGAGACATCCTTCAATAGAGCGCTTGTGAGCGCTGCTCTCTTCCATTTTGCGCTTCCTGATGCAATCTTGCAACACGGCGCGAGCGCAGTTCACGAGTGGGTCCACGAGTGGGTCCACGGTCGAGAACGACTGAGAGCTAAACGACGAGGCCGTTGATGCCGTTGAGGGTGAGCTCGGCGGGAACGCAGGCTTGCTGCACCGTAAACTCAAATCGAAATCAAACATCGGGGTATCTGCTGCAGTCGATCGTTCCGACTTCTTCGTCGCTGAAAGGATTGGGGTCCTCGAAGTAAAACTGGAACCTGCACGCGCCGAACTCCTCGGCTTCGACTGCTGCGTCGAAAAGCCAAACATGGCATCTGGAGCTCTCATCTCCGTGTCCTCATACACATCCGGCAAGAAGTTGGAGCTACGCGTGGCCACGACGCGAGTCGCTCGACTGCTGGACAGCATGGACGAGGAGCTTTTAGTACTCCTCCTCTCTTTCCTGGCCGTCGGGCGCTTGCTCTTCCCCATGGACCACGAGACATCCGAAGCTGCGCGTTTGTCCTCCCGAGTCGAAAAAACGAACGTCGAAGACGAAGACGACGCCAACGAAGCTTTCTTGGCTGGTCCATCTCGTAGTCCACGACTGGACAATGACGACGTCACCGTCTTCTTCTTGGCAGGTATAGCTGAACTTCGAGAGCTGCGAGACGACGTAGCTGAGAAGAATTTAGGAGAAGAAGAACTCCCAGTAGAATCAGGGAGGTCGACCAGGCCAGGGAGACGGTAGAACCGTCCTCCTTGGGGGTCCGAGAGCGTTTCTGCCACGCTGCCTTACTATTGCTATTGAGATGACTATTACTGTCGTAGGACGAGCCTACGTGGCTGCTGGAGGCCGTAGAGCCGCTCTTGCCGTGGGTCCAGCGCCACCATAACCCTCCTTGGCCTTGGAGGAAGCTGTAGTCTTGGACTCCATGCGGGGTTCTGCAATAAGCAAAAATACGTCAGTTATATCCACTTCTTAGAAAAACGCCCCTACGAAGGTAGAACGTTCTACCTTTACAAAATTCAAGCTTACCGCTTGCTTCCGAGAGCCCAATTACGTGAATACGAGACAAAGTTGCTGCGAAAAATACAATACGATGAGCACTCGGCGTATAATACGCCTCCAGGAACGAAAAAGACGCGAAAATAACGCCACGACGTACATGCTGGTTTCACGCTTAGACTCTGGTCGGCATCGAGAGGCGCGCCACGGACACGACAGAGAGGAGGAGGGAGGCCTGGGTGGGCCTGGGGAGAGGCGTTGGCGACTGGAAGGGGCGAGGTGGTGGGTATTTTTACGCCCGCTTCTTGGCTTGTGCAGGGGTTGCCGTTTTTCTGGTCCGTTATGGTCCATTGAAGACCAGAAGGCAGTGGCACAAATCGCAAATTTTACAGTTGAAAGGTTTCTGATTTCGCATACCCTGTAGAAATAGATACAATATGTTCTGTATTTACATGAGTGTTGAGGCTGATAACGTATATATTGAGCATTATAGGTGAAGTTGACTGGCTGCATTTGAAAGTCAAGACGGTATTCGAATTCGAGATCAAATTTTGTCATTCCGCGGTTTCCTGTCCGTGGTGTAATGTTGTGTCGTGGAAGATATGGCAAGCAACTTGTTGCTTCTCACCCAATGTGGCTTTATACTGCGTACTGGCCTCCACCCAACGACCAAAATGTACCAAAATGCAAAATGCTAAAGTGGATTTGATGCCGCAGACGTTGGCTTCACGTCGATCACAGCAACTTCAACGTTTCCTGCATTGTCTTACCAATATGCAACCGATCGGACTCCACTAACTCCCGACTGAATAAAATGTACCTGATATACCTCCATGACGCCTAAGGCTTACGCCACGCGTGCCAGCTCCCAGGGCTGCCACAAATTGTCCGCACTGCTCTTCCTCTTGCTAGCAGGTGGCGACGCCATAGCCACACCCGTGAGTTCGAGCTCCTCATCTCCGGAGTAAACACTCCCAGTAGCACTCTTGGCCATCTTTTCATCGTCCAATCCATAGCGTTGCAGCTCGTCGCCATGCACAAAGATGGGTTCGGCCGCCATACTCACGTCCGAGACGAAGCTCTCCGCTCCTCTGCGGTTCGAGTGCGGGCTCTCAAAGGCACTGGTACCGACCGACAGTTCACTCTCCGCCAACGCTCGAGGTGCCGCCGACAAGTTGTGCGGTTCGCTGCGGTGTTTACGCAGCTTCTGAGCAGTAGCTTCCTCTTCAGCTTCTTGGTGTCGACGACGTCTCTCCTCAATAGTCTCGTGAAGTGGTCTCGACACGAATTTCCCATTCTGGATCTTCTGCTCCATAGCAGCCTGCGTCGCCTTCTTCACCTTGGATTGTTTCTCCGGCAAATAGTCATTGAAAGCGTCGTATGGATCGTCCTGACGACGTTGTCGACGTTCTGGTTGCGTAGCTCTCGGTTTCGGAGCTTCTCTCAGTGAAGGAGGCCCAGGTCTTGGCAAGTGCATACTCTGCGTCATATCCGGATCTCCGGCCATCATCCAGCTGTTCTTGCGTGTGGCTCCGCGGGAGCTTCTGATACTCTGATCAGCGAAGGCTTCGACGGTAACCGACTGACGGATGGAGTTCATATCGGCATCAGCTGACACATCGGCACCTTCCAGCACGAAGTTGCGCACCACGTCGAAGGCGAAACCTCCACACGTGGGGCACTTGGGCGTCTTGGAGAAGGCCCAGGACGCCAACAAGTTGACGAATGACCGCAACGCCTTGACGCGGTAGTTGACCACAATAGGAGCTCGTGACGCGAACAGGTGCTTCTTCGGGAAGGCGAAGCGCTCCACCGAGTGCAAATAGTTGCGACAACCCGGACACTTGTCCGTGGATGACGCCAGGAACTTGACCAGTTGGTCGCGTAGCGTCAGGAAGTCCGAGTAGCGGTGACTCACTTCCCACGTCTGACCACTGGACGTGAACCGACCCGCGATGCGGTAGTACGTGACGCCACGGTGTGTGGCAGCAGACAGCAACCACAGTCGCAATTCCCGGCCATTGGGGTCGTCTTGGTTCATGAGCGACAGACTCAGACGATTCGGGGGCAGACTCTCCCTCATAGTGCTAACACTCGTCGGTTTGGTTTATGATGTGAATTCCTATTGTCGGCACCGAACCGACTCTGCTGGTTACCGCATCGCTTCAACCCTGTCCCGTTTCGTTTCAAATGCGTCAGGATTGGTGGAAATCGACTGACTGGGGCAGATGACCCCGGACGCAGTGAAACGCACCATCCTTGGGAGCAGATAGACGTGACGGTCCTGTCCAGAAATCTTTGGCCAATCCACCGCAACGCGACGCCAGTGCTGAAGGCATGAAGGTGCTAACTTTAGCAAGAGGAGATACTGCAGTTATGAATATCCGATGCCGGACGCCATCCATCAACGCGAAGCTCCAGCGAAATTGCCACTCAGAATTCCCAGCGATCCCACGGCAAAATATTCAAATTTTCAAGGCCTAATCATGGATCTGTCTGCGACTTTGAGGGTACCGGTATAGTATTTCACGGAGCCTCCCCATAATCGCTATTACATAATACAGTGTCCGACGGCCACGAAATACACAGTTGCTGTCACGAAAACACAGTTGACGATGCTCGCTTCCAGAATTGTTGATGCTTCAGAACACAAAACCCACTTCAACTTGTCAAGTTGCAGTTATCGGCGACTTTCATCAGAGTCTAGCTCGCTGGATGGTGCCAACGAGTCCATCCGCGACTTCTTCAGCGAACTGCGTGTCAATACCGTGGCCTCCGTTCTGGAAGAAGAACGCTCGCACTTGGTCGCCTAGTAGTCGTTGCAGTAGCTTCACGGACTCCTCTGGCGGGATCAGGATGTCCCGCATGCTCCCGACTACGAGCACGGGGAAGCCCGCTTTGGCGATGACGTCCAGCCTTTCGTCCGACACATGGTGCGTCTGGATAGCCATTCCCTGGCATAGTAGCGCCTTGTAGCCGGCCGGTTTGTGTCGGTTTGGGAGGGTGGCGTAATGCCGTTCGAGAACGCTACGGACGTCCTTGTCGCCGATCAAGCGATCGAGAAAGTCCGCGGGGTAGTTCATAGCCACTGTGTTCTTCACGACACCCAAATGGGTCGGTGAGAAGATGGCCCCCAGCAATGGACTCAATACTCGCAGGTCCGGGAAGAACTGACCGCGAGCTCACTAACAGTGAAAGCGACTGCACACGATCCGGACAGGAGCACGCGAGCTCGATGGAGATCATGCCACCCATGCTACAACACAAGAGGATCAGATACGAGATATTATCGTCAAGCGGAGTGGATACCCTGGGATATCATAGTCGAGCTCACCTGATGCCAACAAAGTGTGCCGATCCCCAACCGAGATGGTCCAACAGACTCAACGCGTCATCCGCCATTTGGCTGGTGGTGTATCGCCCCAAGGGCGCGTCGGTGCCACCCACACCTCGGTTGTCAAATGTCAGGATGGACAAGTTCCTGCCCTGCTTCTTGGCGTCCCATTTGGCCATCAATATGTCGATCACGGGCCCCCAGAGCTCTTTGAGCTGCAGGAAACCCATGATCAGCACCAACCGTTCCTCGGGAAAGTTCCGGCACGCCGGACTCCGAGCGTCCGCGTTGGTTTCCCGCATGTATTCCATAGTAATGCCTGTGGCCACCTTCGCCGTGTGCACGTGCTCCTTCGCAAAATGTTTGGGTGTTGACAACAGAGCCTCCATTTGTCGTTCCGAAGTGAAGCCCGGGAAACGACAACGGGATTTCCATTGGAGCTTTCTTCATCTTGTGTGGTGTGAGCGTCAAGGGGTTTCTTAGTGCTACGCTGGGCGCAGTGAGAGGTCTAGCGACGTCGATCGACAAGGATCAGTAGGAGACCAATGGTCTCGTACTACTGGTCTGACCATGGCATTGCCTCCGTGGTATCGAGGCCATGTGTTGATCATGGACCTGGCAAACGAGGCGAAGCGCGGCGCAAGGGATCACCAAGGCTTGGGGTCATTTGGCAAGTTGCCACTGGGAATGAAGTCTTTAGTGGAGCAGCTACGCAAGTATGTTTGTCATGTGTTTGATCTGGGTCAAGAGAGATCATTGAAATAAGGCACCGTGAAAGCTTTCGAACGTGAGCGCATACTCAAAACGCTTCGGTCGGATTGAATTGTGTAAGTTATTACTTCTACGATCGGGTATTGCTGGCAATAAGGACTTCGACTAGAACAAAGCTTTCAGAGCGATCTTCCCACTTCAAGCCAAGCTGAAGTTGTCAGTACTTTTGGCGGCGCATCGACTGGGTGTCACTAGCGACGATGCCGAAGTTCATGCGGAGCAGCATGGCGAGGTACACGATCTCATTTTCCGTCATATCCTCCAGCATGTATGGTGTGGTATCTTCTCTCCGAATGCAACGAATTTCAGTCCATCCGGCAGTCGATCAGGATCAAGCGGGGCGCAGTCCGAGTGTGCGATTGGTTCGGATGAGTCACAGTGCTTCGTCAGTTTTCCATCATCTCACCTCCATGTGAGGCAAGTTGCCTCATATCGATGTCGACAACTACACCGTTCACTCTAATTAGTCTGACCCTGACTAATTATGGTGTACGATTTTTATCGGAGAAAGTCGAACTTTGAATTGATCTTGTGACAACAATATTAACTTTTTTGAAAGTAAGATGATGATTGGCTTCACCTCGGCGAGATCTGCTCAAATCCACTGTCTTTGTGCTCTTTTTAACTCTTCGGAAATTTTTGTCGTCCGTGGTGTCACGAAAAAGTACAGAAGCATGACTATATTGGAAGCACGACAATTAGAGTGAACGGTGTACATATCATACGCAGAAATATGGTATGTAGTCGACATCGATACGATATTACTTTGAAGTTCTATCCTGCAGAGCAGAAACCAAATCTTGTTCTTACGACCCTGGGCCAGGCGCTATTAATAATCACGATGGCAATCATTGATAAATCCTCAGCTGGAACGAAGATTAACCGAACCGTGGTTCCCCCGATTTTTCGCGAACCGGTAAAACCCCGCGAAGTTGGTTCGCAAGGTTTTACTGCTTCGTTTGAGACTGTGCTGAGGGGCGCGAACACGGTTGAAACGCACGAACTTGCTCATTTCTCAGATTTGTCATTGGCCAAAACACCCCCTGTTTGGCACCGAACGGCTGCGGCTTTTGCAGAGGCACAGCCAACCTTCTGCATCTCTTTTTCATGCTGTCCGCAATGGCAGCGCTAACGGGAATGCAAGCACCCAATCATCAAATGATCCTGCACCCAGACCAGCCAGACAAGCAGCAAACGCTACAGCAGAATCCAGACTGGAGCTCGCAGGACCAACAGCTTATTCACCACTGACGGCTCATGATGCAAGAGGAGGTAATGCTCGCAGGCGGTCCTGGCCTCCAAATCGTTCAAGAAGCGCTGAACCAGTCTGATATCAGTGCCCAACAACGTGCAGCTGAGATGGAGCATCGTTTAGAGGTGTTCATGCACTCCACGCGTGACACACTCTCTGACGTCGAGATGCGACTTCAGCAACAACTTGAGCACGAACTTCGAGCAACGCACGAAGACGTGCTGTCAACTTCTACAAACATGGCCCGTGATATTCGCAAGCACATTGTCTCCACTGAAGAAACCGTAGGACGGGTTCACCTGCAGCTTGAGGCCGCATTAGAGAGCTATCAAGCCCAAGGGCGCGAAGCCCAATAATCATCTGGTGAGGCACAGTTGCGTGTATGCCAGAATCAGCTTAGCGAGGAGCTAGATTCCACCCGCCAATGGCTTGAAGAAATGGTCATAAATCAAACCAACGTTAAGATTTTGGAGACTCAAGATATTCTTCAGCACCAAATCGATACAACACGAGATAGCACACTCGAGAGGGTTTGTCAGCTGGAGGTCCGTATGCAGACTCAGTTGGATCAAGCGGCGGCAAATTCAGCGAATGTTTTTGATGGATTAACCGCAAAGATTGACGACGCAACTAGAGAACTTGTAGATCTTTTGGGTGCGCACGGCTGCGGCCTCAAACGAAGGGAAGCCGCAGGGGTATCCTCGTTTTTCTCCAATAGGAAACAAAGTAAGCGACTTTTGAGGGGAACCATCGCGAATATGGCTGTTCAGGTTGGCACTGCAATGAACCTGAAAAACCGGAACTGCAAAACAGCTTCGCTGGTTCGCAAGGTTTTTCAAAGGACCCCGAAAACCGTCATTTCAGGTTCGGACGAAAGGGTTTTGTAACCGAGAACCAAAATTTTGGCGCTTCGGGCTGCTGCAGCTCGTTCCAGCTGAGGATAAATCATAGACTAAACGCAACCAATAGCCACCCGATCGGAGCTTGCTGATCAACAACAAGGTCGTGAAAGGGAGTTGCTGGACAAAGAGCGGCAGCAACTCCAGCACTTATACGACACTGAGGTGGAGGCTCATGTTCGACTCGAGAGAGACTGTGAAATGCTTCGTAGGAACAACGACGAGCTTGAACGTCAACTAAAGCAAAGTTCTGCACGACAGCTCAGTGTAAAACTAACTGCAGAGAGTGAACAAGCATGTTTTAGACGTAATTACTCCTTCAGAAGTCCAGATTTAGAAGGGTTCTAGATGGTTGGACGCTAGGCGTCCGCGTACCAGTCCTCCAGCTCCGCTGGAGCCTCTCTCTCTTAACTATTAATCTCACTCTTGATTTTACCAGCATTTACCCAAGTCTCATCCTACCTCGCCGGTCTCCTTCTTCCTATCTGCGCCCCGTTTGTCACGATGCCGCGACAGGTTTTGAGTCCAACGTTGGGGAGAACAGGCGACGACTTCCCGCGCCTGAACGGCTCGAACTTCGCCGTGTGGAATGCTCGCGTCCGCGCTGCTCTCGACGGTCAAGGCCTGCTAGGCTTCATCGACCAAGAGGACTTCGACGGTGACTCGGACTCTTCGGCGGCCAAATCGGACAGCGACCCCGACCAACCTAACCCCAAGACCCCCACCACCATCGCCATCCTCGTCGGATGTCCTGCTCTCGCACACGGGAACGCTACCCTCAGTGAGCAGCCAAGGCGATGATGTCGATCAAGCCGGCGAGCGTGCCGAACGGAAGGCTGATGGGCAGTCTCTGAGGCGCCGTCTGACTCTTCATCCGGCAACTCGTCCGAGGCGAAGGCCACAGACGGAAAGTCCTCCGCCCGCCCAAGGTTACTGCCAAGTCTCCGCTCACGCCTCCGGTGATCGAGTCTTTCACTGAGCAAGAGAGAAAGGAACGACGCCGAGAATTGCTCCGCGCACAGCCAAGAAAGCTCGAGCGAAGCTCAGAGCCGCCAGCGTGCGTGCTGCGAAGCCGAGCCCGCATGAAAGACGCCGTATGGAGCGCAAAACGAGGTCATTCTTGATCTTCACGATCGATGATGCGCATGTTCTTCTCGTTGAAGGCAGTGCGTCCGCGTACCTGATTTACCAGAAGCTGCGTGGTCGGTACGAAGGCTCAACGGCTCATGGTGATCCCTACATCAACCACTACTTGATGACTATCAAGTATGAGGAAGGCACGGATCTCATGGAATTTTCCTCACGTTTGAACGCCGCTGAAGGTTGCGGCTGAAGCTACAGGTATTGTGATGACTGATGAACAGAAGTCACTCTACCTATACCACGCCATGCCAAGCTCGTGGAAGCCCGACCTTGCCATTTGGAAGGGCAGCAAGAAGTTCATCCATACTCCGATCTCAAGACGAACATTGAGCGCAAGGTGCACGATGACTTTGCCAAGCCGTATGTTATTGAGAAGGGCAGTCCAGAAACTCCGGCTACATCTGTGACGGGAGTCACACGCACCTTTGCCTTAGAGGAAGCGTTAACGCGTAACCACAACAGACGCCTGGCGTCTCTGTTGTAAGCTGGCCTTCCAGTCGTCTCCTGGTACCGAGTACCAAACGACTTGCGAATTTCCGGGTTAGAGTTAAACTGACTGTATTAATCTCACTTGTAAGGTTCTAACTACTGTTAACTATCTGCATATTAAACTTCTGTACTCCAAATGGATACACAAACACAATCGTACTTAGCCGGGTGTCAAACACCAACTTGTACTCGTACTTAGGCGGGCTTGTGTAGACCACACGGAAGAACATTGGGTCTCCCCTTTCATAAGTTCTTTTGCACGGCAAACGGTGGCGGCCAGTGTGGCCCCGTTACACCCTCCCATACCCAAACGGGAAGCACCAGTCCCAAGGGAATCCAGCGACGGAGAAGGCGACGCCTCATTCCAGAAGCCACGCCCAAGACTACACGCGCCGAAGACCACCGACGCCCCACGGGCAGGCGCCACCACTCCCGGATGGGAAAGACTCACGATCCCGAGCCAGCAAGCGCAATGCAGTCCAACTGCCCGGCCCGCACGAAGACGCCAGCAGCCACAGCGAGTCGTACGCCGACGTCACGAACCCTGGGCTCATCACTGGCGACGAGGACGTCAACGTAGACACGGCTCCTGGAGCGAACGACAAGCAACCGCCGCCGAACTCGATGGAAGAAGCTCCAAAGGAGCCGGTCGCTGATCCAAAAGCTCCGGGAGCCCACGACGACTCGCAAAAGCCTGGTGCGGGGCTAAGCACGCGGAAACTTCCGAGGAGCCGTCCGCCACGGACATGGAGGTTGAGGAGAACCCGCCACGTCGTGCTGAGCACTATTCTCCGAAGAACTGTTCCGACGAAGTCGACTACGGTGAATCCGAGCTTGAAGAGGACGGCCACGAGCAGGGAGAGGTCCACGACCCCAACAAGTCCCCACCGCTCACGGAGCAGCAACGCGCCTTGCATCCCGGGAGACCTGCCACTCTCGCAACGCCGCTGTCGTTGCGCGGAGCGCAGAGCGCGAGAGGCAGAGCGCGAGACCGCGCGGACCCCCGAGAGGGAGACCCAAGTCATTACGAACGTCGTGGAGGGCGAAGAGGTGCCGGCAGAGATGCTCCGGTCCGACAACCGGCAGCACCTCGCTGACCGAGCCCGCGCCGGCCAAGTAGCTGCCGAGCAGCACCGCGACTCCAAGCGCGAACACGAGACCACGTCTCCTCGCACGCGAGAACAGCTGCTCGCATTGCGATATTGGTCCGTCCCTGAGTACCGCGGGTACCTGCGACTGAGTCGCGCGCCTGGCCAGACCGGCTCTCACTACGATGAGTGTCCGGTCGTGCTGCTCACCGACACAGGCCTGGCCCGACAGTCCAACGAGACCGACTTCAGGGCGTGGCTCCACCACATGGGGTACCCCTGCCCGAGTTCTTGGCCTCGCCTTATCGAATCGATTGGCTGGCTCAGCGGCGGCTTCGCTTTCGCATGACGAAGATGATTGTCGACGACCAGTGGCACAAGCGGCACTTCGACCGCAATATACCCACGCCGGGGTGATCCTCGAGGAGGTGGTGTAGAAGATAGAGAAGTCATGGCAGTCTCAGCCGATAGAACCTCGAAGGGTTCTCGGACCGGTTAGCGCCGACCGGCTCCGTGGGAGCGCTCGTAAGCGTCCATGACATCGGCGCAGTCCTCCGAGAGGCGGCTACCGGACTCCCATGTGCTCTGAGCCTCGGGATAGCCGCGCCACTTCACAAGATACTGGTAGTGGCCGATACGCCCGCGGCGCTTTAGTAGCTTCTCAACGTGAAAGTAGAGAGCGCCCTCGTTTCAATCAATGGGGGCGGAGGACGCAACGGACGCGTCGACCGACCATGATGCTCCGCATCGCTCGATGGCGTCGTACGCCTCTGCGACTGACGTCCCGTCAACTCGTGGGTCTCTTCTGGACGCAGTTGAGGACTGCCAGCGGCTCCTGGAGGCGCAGCGGGTGGACCTTGCGTCCCTGCGCGAACGCGTGCAGAGCGTCGAAGCGGCGATGGCCTCTGATCGGAACGTCCATCAGGACCGGGATCGTCTCGGGCGTGTAACGCGTGATCTGCAAGATCATTTCGTCCAGATGAACCGGGGTCTGTCTCAGCTGGACCGCAGTAACGCGGAGGCCCAACAGGCGCTTCGGAATGAGCACTCCGCTCTCGAAGAGCATCTCGGTTAGATCCGCCAGCTCTACAACCGCGTGGCGAGTTGGAGAACGAGCCCTGCGGCCGTGGTGGCTCCGCCGGCGGCTCCAGCTCTGACTCAGGCCGACGTGATGCAGATGATGGCGAATGCCGTTCGGCAGTACTCGAGTTCGTCGGACTCGACGAGTCACCTTCCTCAGCA